>WNGS01069126.1:121552-164280 GCA_020271785.1 Procambarus virginalis | reverse complement strand
AAATATTTGCTCGAGAGTGAGAAACTCAGTTTTATAATGTGAACATATTTCTGCTAGGATAATTTGAGGTAATTTCCTCTGCAAAAGTAACTTGATTGACCATTCTGAAGCTGGTACATCAACTTTAGTACCTAAGGCTTCACTAGAGACTCTGCTTCTAGCCTGAAGCTTTGAAGTGAGTCTGGTCTGTTACTTGGTGCATTCAGATCTAGCAATGGTAATAAAGGTTAGCTATACTTAACTCCTGATTGCAATAATTCAACTTCAGCAGTTTGATAGCTTCCTCATAATTACTCTCAGTGAGAGCTAAGTTATTTATAACCTTTTTAGCTTCCCCTTTGAGAAGACTAATCAGGTATGAAAATTTAGAAATTGGGTCAAGATAAGACTGTTATGGATATGAACTTCAAATGAAGTCCAAAATGTGTCCCAATTTTCTTCATCCAGCCCTGCAAATGTAGGCAAGTCTAAAGTAGGTAGACGAACCTCAGGTAATTGATTACTGGATTGAGACATAGTAGAATTTGTATTGGGTTGATGGTTTACTATACTGGATAGTACATCAAATTTATCTTGAGTCTCATCTTCGTGTTCTGAAATATTTGCTACAATTTGATCTAATTCCTCTAGATCAGTTTCAGTAGCATTCAGTGAGTTAAGATAAGACTGACTTGCTGATTTAACTTGATCAAACTTAAGATTAGCTACTCTCACTGATGATTCTAGTAGATAGTAATCAATGGGAGTTGCCTTGGACAAATCATCAGACTTATTGATTAGTCTAGTTAAATGGCCTTTGAGGCCAATATAGGTTCTCCTTAATTGCTCAGGAGTAGCCATGTTAGCTTTAAGTCCAAATTTCATAGGACTTGATTGAATATTACTAATGAAGCTGGGAAATTTGTTCATTAGTTGATAATTAATATTGAGTATAGCCTGAGTTCTGGCTAAATTAAACTCTACCTCACTTTGAGGTTAAATGTCCCTACCTAACAAGTATATAGCTAAAGATTTTGAGTGGTGTCTGCATGTCACCATTAACTTTCGTCCGGCTAGCCCATCATTATCACCATTAGATGTAATGGTGATCATACAGCAACACTCAAAACCACACACAAAAAATGAATACACAAATAATTGATATGGAAGCACTCTAATCAGAGTTACTGTAATGTTGAATCCCACCCTTGCTAGGGTCAGCACAAAATGTATAATGTATGTACTACTCATTAGTACAGGACTAATTGTAAGAATTTCTTGGGTTGTATCCAGTTCTAAGAGACCAAAATGTTGTTTTGATTCTGAGAACAGATACAGTTTAATGGTAATTGGTATGTAACCAGTTCGATAAGACCAAAATGTTGTTCTGGTCTGAGAACTGAAATGGTTAATATTAAATGATATTTATCCGGTTCGAAGAGGACCAAAATGTTGTTTTGGTGCTCGAGAACCGATATAGTGAAATTTAATTGGCATCCGGTTCGAAGAGACCAAAATGTTGGGTATCTGGGGCTTGAACTCAGAAAATAAATTGTTTAATTATTATATTAAAAAATCGAAGGACCACCCGCTTTTGAGAAAAGAGGGAAAACAAATAAAATTGATCATTAGAATGACACCAGAGAACCAGTGTCTATGGAAAACATTCAATGGATATTCACTTGAAAATAATGAAGACTGTAATTATTAATTAAAGTCAAAGCCTCAAATATCAACATTGGGGGGTTATTTCTAGAAATTCATATATATCTAGGAACCAGTGTGGTTCGTCACTAGTTCATTATGCATTGAAATGGTAAATCTAACTACAACATATGTAAATATATGTAATCAAATTGTATTATTTCAGATCATATATAGAAACAATAATTAAATTGAATAAATTTATAAGAAAAAATGGGTCTTAGCTGTAAGACGATTTCTAACGCCAGTTCATCACTCGTCCTCGTGATCACAGAATCCCCATAGATAAATGACTCGAGGTAAATAACACGATGGATGACAATCTTGCTGACGTCTCAAATACACGCTGTAATACAAGAAATATAAAGTAGCAATTGACTAGGCTACAAAATTGTGCTCATATATTCATGAAGCTGAACTGAGTAATAAATATTACTAACGTTTGGTTGTGTTAATCTCTCATCCTAACGACAAACTACTCACTAAGGCTCTAAATTACTAGATGCATCTACAAAAAAGAAACCTGTGAGCGTAACCTAGTACTAAGGTTTGCCGAGAGGAGCGTCTGCTGGACTCAGTGTTCACTGCTGTGTACACGTATTCACGGTCCGGATGGTAATTGTAGACGCTGGGTTCACTATTGAGGCACTAGAGAACACTGGCAAGTAAATTCCACTTATTAATTGAGTGTCGACGTAATTCTTATCGACAAGAATTCTCAATTATGCCACGTGTTCCACCACGCTATCTCGAGCGTGTGCCTTGTTGATGTAGTAATGGCGTAATGGCGTCTCCCTCTCCCCGCTCTCGCATTCACCACGGAAATTATTAAACTCAAACTATTCTTTCCCGCGTAATTATGGATGAAAATGCGATAATATGAACTGGGTTAAAATTATAGGGAATTAATAATTATAATATTCTCGCTAAATGATTTCTAGCGAGAAATGGAGATAATATTTATACTTTCCAGAGCATTCAAACGTAACAGAATAAAAACTGTTACTGAATAATTTTAATTAATAACTCTTGATTTACATTATCAGGAGTAATATTATCAACAATATGCTCAGATTAATTTATATAACACTATGGTTAGTGGTGTTAAGAGCTACTGCATATGTAAGTTAATATTAATTTATCATAAGATAATAATGGATGATAAGTGTTGGAAATTTCCAACACATGTTTCACAGTGTTGGGTCATGTTTCACAGTGTTGGGTCATGTTTCACAGTGTTGGGTCATGTTTCACAGTGTTGGGGTCATGTTGCACAGTGTTGGGGTCATGTTTCACAGTGTTGGGGTCATGTTGCACAGTGTTGGGGTCATGTTTCACAGTGTTGGGTTCATGTTTCACAGTGTTGGGTTATATTTCACAGTGTTGGGTTATATTTCACAGTTTTGGGGTCATGTTTCACAGTGTTGGGGTCATGTTTCACAGTGTTGGGGTCATGTTTCACAGTGTTGGGTCATGTTGCACAGTGTTGGGTCATGTTTCACAGTGTTGGGTCATGTTTCACAGTGTTGGGGTCATGTTGCACAGTGTTGGGTCATGTTGCACAGTGTTGGGTCATGTTTCACATTGTTGGGGTCATGTTTCACAGTGTTGGGTCATGTTGCAAAGTGTTGGGTCATGTTTCACAGTGTTGGGGTCATGTTTCACAGTGTTGGGTCATGTTGAACAGTGTTGGGTCATGTTTCATAGTGTTGGGTCATGTTTAACAGTGTTGGGGTCATGTTTCACAGTGTTGGGGTCATGTTGCACAGTGTTAGGTCATGTTTCACAGTGTTGGGTCATGTTTCACAGTGTTGGGGTCATGTTTCAGTGTTGGGGTCATGTTTCACAGTGTTGGGGTCATGTTTCACAGTGTTGGGTCATGTTGCACAGTGTTGGGTCATGTTGCACAGTGTTGGGTCATGTTGCACAGTGTTGGGGTCATGTTTCACAGTGTTGGGTCATGTTGCACAGTGTTGGGTCATGTTGCACAGTGTTGGGTCATGTTTCACAGTGTTGGGTCATGTTTCACAGTGTTGGTCATGTGTCACAGTGTTGGGGTCATGTTTCACAATGTTTGGGTCATGTTGCACAGTGTTGGGGTCATGTTTCCACAGTGTGGGTCATGTTTCACAGTGTTGGGGTCATGTTGCACAGTGTGGGGGTCATGTTTCACAGTGTTGGGTCATGTTTCACAGTGTTGGGTCATGTTTCACAGTGTTGGGGTCATGTTTCACAGTGTTGGGTCATGTTGCACAGTGTTGGGTCATGTTTCACAGTGTTGGGGTCATGTTGCACAGTGTTGGGTCATGTTTCACAGTGTTGGTCATGTTGCACAGTGTTGGGTCATGTGTCACAGTGTTGGGTCATGTTGCACAGTGTTGGGGTCATTGTCACAGTGTTGTGGGTCATGTTGCACAGTGTTGGGTCATGTTCACAGTGTTGGGTCATGTTGCACAGTGTTGGGTCATGTTGCACAGTGTTGGGTCATGTTTCACAGTGTTGGGTCATGTTTCACAGTGTTGGGGTCATGTTTCACAGTGTTGGGTCATGTGCACAGTGTTGGGTCATGTTTCACAGTGTTGGGTCATGTTGCACAGTGTTGGGGTCATGTTGCACAGTGTTGGGGTCATGTTGCACAGTGTTGGGGTCATGTTGCACAGTGTTGGGGTCATGTTTCACAGTGTTGGGTCATGTTTCACAGTTTGGGGTCATGTTTCACAGTGTTGGGGTCATGTGTCACGGTGTTGGGTCATGTTGCACAGTGTTGGGGTCATGTTTCACAGTGTTGGGTCATGTTTCACAGTGTTGGGTCATGTTTCACAGTGTTGGGGTCATGTTTCACAGTGTTGGGTCATGTTTCACAGTGTTGGGTCATGTTGCACAGTGTTGGGTCATGTTTCACAGTGTTGGGTCATGTTTCACAGTGTTGGGTCATGTTTCACAGTGTTGGGTCATGTTTCACAGTGTTGGGTCATGTTTCACAGTGTTGGGGTCATGTTCACAGTGTTGGGGTCATGTTTCACAGTGTTGGGTTTTCACAGTGTTGGGTCATGTTCACAGTGTTGGGTCATGTTTCACAGTGTTGGGGTCATGTTTCACAGTGTTGGGGTCATGTTTCACAGTGTTGGGTCATGTTTCACAGTGTTGGGTCATGTTTCACAGTGTTGGGGTCATGTTGCACAGTGTTGGGGTCATGTTTCACAGTGTTGGGTCATGTTTCACAGTGTTGGGTTCATGTTTCACAGTGTTGGGGTCATGTTTCACAGTGCTGGGGTCATGTTTCACAGTGTTGGGTCATGTTTCACAGTGTTGGGTCATGTTTCACAGTGTTGGGTCATGTTTCACAGTGTGGGTCATGTTTCACAGTGTTGGGTCATGTTTCAGTGTTGGGTCATGTTCACAGTGTTGGGTCATGTTTCAGTGTTGGGTCATGTTTCACAGTGTTGGGTCATGTTTCACAGTGTTGGGTCATGTTTCAGTGTTGGGTCATGTTTCACAGTGTTGGGTCATGTTGCACAGTGTTGGGTCATGTTGCACAGTGTTGGGTCATGTTGCACAGTGTTGGTCATGTTTCACAGTGTTGGGTCATGTTTCAGTGTTGGGTCATGTTGCACAGTGTTGGGTCATGTTGCACAGTGTTGGGTCATGTTGCACAGTGTTGGGTCATGTTTCACAGTGTTGGGTCAGTTTCAGTGTTGGGTCATGTTGCACAGTGTTGGGTCATGTTGCACAGTGTTGGGTCATGTTTCACAGTGTTGGGTCATGTTTCACAGTGTTGGGTCATGTTCACAGTGTTGGGTCATGTTGCACAGTGTTGGGTCATGTTGCACAGTGTGGGGTCATGTTGCACAGTGTGGGGTCATGTTTCACAGTGTTGGGGTCATGTTCACAGTGTTGGTCATGTTTCACAGTGTTGGGTCATGTTTCACAGTGTTGGGGTCATGTTTCACAGTGTTGGGTCATGTTGCACAGTGTTGGGTCATGTTTCACAGTGTTGGGTCATGTTTCACAGTGTTGGGTCATGTTCACAGTGTTGGGTCATGTTTCACAGTGTTGGGTCATGTTGCACAGTGTTGGGTCATGTTGCACAGTGTTGGGTCATGTTGCACAGTGTTGGGTCATGTTGCACAGTGTTGGGTCATGTTTCACAGTGTTGGGTCATGTTTCACAGTGTTGGGTCATGTTCACAGTGTTGGGTCATGTTCACAGTGTTGGTCATGTTCACAGTGTTTGGGTCATGTTTCACAGTGTGGGTCATGTTTCACAGTGTTGGGTCATGTTTCACAGTGTTGGGTCATGTTTCACAGTGTTGGGTCATGTTTCACAGTGTTGGGTCATGTTTCACAGTGTTGGGTCATGTTGCACAGTGTTGGGTCATGTTTCACAGTGTTGGGTCATGTTCACAGTGTTGGGGTCATGTTTCACAGTGTTGGGTCATGTTTCACAGTGTTGGGGTCATGTTTCACAGTGTTGGGTCATGTTTCACAGTGTTGGGTCATGTTTCACAGTGTTGGGTCATGTTGCACAGTGTTGGGTCATGTTTCACAGTGTTGGGGTCATGTTTCACAGTGTTGGGTCATGTTTCACAGTGTTGGGTCATGTTCACAGTGTTGGGTCATGTTGCACAGTGTTGGGTCATGTTTCACAGTGTTGGGTCATGTTTCACAGTGTTGGGTCATGTTTCACAGTGTTGGGTCATGTTTCACAGTGTTGGGTCATGTTTCACAGTGTTGGGTCATGTTGCACAGTGTTGGGTCATGTTTCACAGTGTTGGGTCATGTTTCACAGTGTTGGGTCATGTTGCACAGTGTTGGGTCATGTTTCACAGTGTTGGGTCATGTTGCACAGTGTTGGGTCATGTTTCACAGTGTTGGGTCATGTTGCACAGTGTTGGGTCATGTTTCACAGTGTTGGGTCATGTTTCACAGTGTTGGGTCATGTTTCACAGTGTTGGGTCATGTTTCACAGTGTTGGGGTCATGTTTCACAGTGTTGGGTCATGTTTCACAGTGTTGGGTCATGTTTCACAGTGTTGGGTCATGTTGCACAGTGTTGGGTCATGTTGCACAGTGTTGGGTCATGTTTCACAGTGTTGGGGTCATGTTTCACAGTGTTGGGGTCATGTTTCACAGTGTTGGGTCATGTTTCACAGTGTTGGGTCATGTTTCACAGTGTTGGGTCATGTTTCACAGTGTTGGGTCATGTTTCACAGTGTTGGGTCATGTTGCACAGTGTTGGGTCATGTTTCACAGTGTTGGGTCATGTTTCACAGTGTTGGGTCATGTTTCACAGTGTTGGGTCATGTTTCACAGTGTTGGGTCATGTTTCACAGTGTTGGGTCATGTTTCACAGTGTTGGGTCATGTTTCACAGTGTTGGGTCATGTTTCACAGTGTTGGGTCATGTTTCACAGTGTTGGGGTCATGTTTCACAGTGTTGGGTCATGTTTCACAGTGTTGGGTCATGTTTCACAGTGTTGGGGTCATGTTTCACAGTGTTGGGGTCATGTTTCACAGTGTTGGGTCATGTTTCACAGTGTTGGGGTCATGTTTCACAGTGTTGGGTCATGTTTCACAGTGTTGGGTCATGTTGCACAGTGTTGGGTCATGTTTCACAGTGTTGGGTCATGTTTCACAGTGTTGGGTCATGTTGCACAGTGTTGGGTCATGTTGCACAGTGTTGGGTCATGTTTCACAGTGTTGGGTCATGTTTCACAGTGTTGGGTCATGTTTCACAGTGTTGGGTCATGTTTCACAGTGTTGGGTCATGTTTCACAGTGTTGGGTCATGTTTCACAGTGTTGGGTCATGTTTCACAGTGTTGGGGTCATGTTTCACAGTGTTGGGTCATGTTTCACAGTGTTGGGTCATGTTCACAGTGTTGGGTCATGTTTCACAGTGTTGGGTCATGTTTCACAGTGTTGGGTCATGTTTCACAGTGTTGGGGTCATGTTTCACAGTGTTGGGTCATGTTTCACAGTGTTGGGTCATGTTTCACAGTGTTGGGTCATGTTTCACAGTGTTGGGTCATGTTTCACAGTGTTGGGTCATGTTCACAGTGTTGGGTCATGTTGCACAGTGTTGGGTCATGTTGCACAGTGTTGGGTCATGTTTCACAGTGTTGGGTCATGTTGCACAGTGTTGGGTCATGTTTCACAGTGTTGGGTCATGTTTCACAGTGTTGGGTCATGTTTCACAGTGTTGGGTCATGTTTCACAGTGTTGGGTCATGTTTCACAGTGTTGGGTCATGTTGCACAGTGTTGGGTCATGTTTCACAGTGTTGGGTCATGTTTCACAGTGTTGGGGTCATGTTTCACAGTGTTGGGTCATGTTTCACAGTGTTGGGTCATGTTTCACAGTGTTGGGTCATGTTTCACAGTGTTGGGTCATGTTTCACAGTGTTGGGTCATGTTTCACAGTGTTGGGTCATGTTGCACAGTGTTGGGTCATGTTTCACAGTGTTGGGTCATGTTTCACAGTGTTGGGTCATGTTTCACAGTGTTGGGTCATGTTTCACAGTGTTGGGTCATGTTTCACAGTGTTGGGTCATGTTTCACAGTGTTGGGGTCATGTTTCACAGTGTTGGGTCATGTTTCACAGTGTTGGGTCATGTTTCACAGTGTTGGGTCATGTTTCACAGTGTTGGGGTCATGTTTCACAGTGTTGGGTCATGTTTCACAGTGTTGGGTCATGTTTCACAGTGTTGGGTCATGTTTCACAGTGTTGGGTCATGTTTCACAGTGTTGGGTCATGTTTCACAGTGTTGGGTCATGTTTCACAGTGTTGGGTCATGTTTCACAGTGTTGGGTCATGTTTCACAGTGTTGGGTCATGTTTCACAGTGTTGGGGTCATGTTTCACAGTGTTGGGTCATGTTTCACAGTGTTGGGTCATGTTTCACAGTGTTGGGTCATGTTTCACAGTGTTGGGTCATGTTTCACAGTGTTGGGTCATGTTTCACAGTGTTGGGTCATGTTTCACAGTGTTGGGTCATGTTTCACAGTGTTGGGTCATGTTTCACAGTGTTGGGTCATGTTTCACAGTGTTGGGTCATGTTTCACAGTGTTGGGTCATGTTTCAGTGTTGGGTCATGTTTCACAGTGTTGGGGTCATGTTTCACAGTGTTGGGTCATGTTTCAGTGTTGGGTCATGTTGCACAGTGTTGGGTCATGTTTCAGTGTTGGGTCATGTTGCACAGTGTTGGGTCATGTTTCACAGTGTTGGGTCATGTTTCAGTGTTGGGTCATGTTTCACAGTGTTGGGTCATGTTGCACAGTGTTGGGTCATGTTGCACAGTGTTGGGTCATGTTGCACAGTGTTGGGTCATGTTTCACAGTGTTGGGTCATGTTTCAGTGTTGGGTCATGTTGCACAGTGTTGGGTCATGTTGCACAGTGTTGGGTCATGTTTCACAGTGTTGGGTCATGTTTCACAGTGTTGGGTCATGTTTCACAGTGTTGGGTCATGTTGCACAGTGTTGGGTCATGTTTCACAGTGTTGGGTCATGTTGCACAGTGTTGGGGTCATGTTTCACAGTGTTGGGGTCATGTTTCACAGTGTTGGGTCATGTTTCACAGTGTTGGGTCATGTTTCACAGTGTTGGGGTCATGTTTCACAGTGTTGGGTCATGTTTCACAGTGTTGGGTCATGTTTCACAGTGTTGGGTCATGTTTCACAGTGTTGGGGTCATGTTTCACAGTGTTGGGTCATGTTTCACAGTGTTGGGTCATGTTGCACAGTGTTGGGTCATGTTGCACAGTGTTGGGTCATGTTTCACAGTGTTGGGTCATGTTGCACAGTGTTGGGTCATGTTTCACAGTGTTGGGTCATGTTTCACAGTGTTGGGTCATGTTTCACAGTGTTGGGTCATGTTTCACAGTGTTGGGTCATGTTTCACAGTGTTGGGTCATGTTTCACAGTGTTGGGTCATGTTTCACAGTGTTGGGTCATGTTTCACAGTGTTGGGTCATGTTTCACAGTGTTTGGGTCATGTTTCACAGTGTTGGGTCATGTTTCACAGTGTTGGGTCATGTTGCACAGTGTTGGGGTCATGTTTCACAGTGTTGGGGTCATGTTTCACAGTGTTGGGGTCATGTTTCACAGTGTTGGGTCATGTTTCACAGTGTTGGGGTCATGTTTCACAGTGTTGGGTCACGTTTCAGTGTTGGGTCATGTTGCACAGTGTTGGGTCATGTTGCACAGTGTTGGGTCATGTTGCACAGTGTTGGGGTCATGTTTCACAGTGTTGGGTCATGTTGCACAGTGTTGGGTCATGTTTCACAGTGTTGGGTCATGTTGCACAGTGTTGGGTCATGTTTCACAGTGTTGGGTCATGTTTCACAGTGTTGGGTCATGTTTCAGTGTTGGGTCATGTTGCACAGTGTTGGGTCATGTTTCAGTGTTGGGTCATGTTGCACAGTGTTGGGGTCATGTTTCACAGTGTTGGGTCATGTTTCAGTGTTGGGTCATGTTGCACAGTGTTGGGTCATGTTGCACAGTGTTGGGTCATGTTGCACAGTGTTGGGTCATGTTGCACAGTGTTGGGTCATGTTTCACAGTGTTGGGTCATGTTTCAGTGTTGGGTCATGTTGCACAGTGTTGGGTCATGTTGCACAGTGTTGGGTCATGTTTCACAGTGTTGGGTCATGTTTCACAGTGTTGGGTCATGTTTCAGTGTTGGGTCATGTTGCACAGTGTTGGGTCATGTTGCACAGTGTTGGGTCATGTTTCACAGTGTTGGGTCATGTTTCACAGTGTTGGGTCATGTTTCACAGTGTTGGGTCATGTTGCACAGTGTTGGGTCATGTTTCACAGTGTTGGGTCATGTTGCACAGTGTTGGGTCATGTTTCACAGTGTTGGGTCATGTTTCACAGTGTTGGGTCATGTTTCACAGTGTTGGGTCATGTTTCACAGTGTTGGGTCATGTTTCACAGTGTTGGGTCATGTTTCACAGTGTTGGGTCATGTTTCACAGTGTTTGGGTCATGTTTCACAGTGTTGGGTCATGTTTCAGTGTTGGGTCATGTTTCAGTGTTGGGTCATGTTGCACAGTGTTGGGTCATGTTGCACAGTGTTGGGTCATGTTGCACAGTGTTGGGTCATGTTGCACAGTGTTGGGTCATGTTGCACAGTGTTGGGTCATGTTTCACAGTGTTGGGTCATGTTTCACAGTGTTGGGTCATGTTTCACAGTGTTGGGTCATGTTTCACAGTGTTGGGTCATGTTTCACAGTGTTGGGTCATGTTTCACAGTGTTGGGTCATGTTTCACAGTGTTGGGGTCATGTTTCACAGTGTTGGGTCATGTTTCACAGTGTTGGGTCATGTTTCACAGTGTTGGGTCATGTTGCACAGTGTTGGGTCATGTTTCACAGTGTTGGGGTCATGTTTCACAGTGTTGGGTCATGTTTCACAGTGTTGGGTCATGTTTCACAGTGTTGGGGTCATGTTTCACAGTGTTGGGTCACGTTTCAGTGTTGGGTCATGTTGCACAGTGTTGGGTCATGTTGCACAGTGTTGGGTCATGTTGCACAGTGTTGGGGTCATGTTTCACAGTGTTGGGTCATGTTGCACAGTGTTGGGTCATGTTTCACAGTGTTGGGTCATGTTGCACAGTGTTGGGTCATGTTTCACAGTGTTGGGTCATGTTTCACAGTGTTGGGTCATGTTTCAGTGTTGGGTCATGTTGCACAGTGTTGGGTCATGTTTCAGTGTTGGGTCATGTTGCACAGTGTTGGGGTCATGTTTCACAGTGTTGGGTCATGTTTCAGTGTTGGGTCATGTTGCACAGTGTTGGGTCATGTTGCACAGTGTTGGGTCATGTTGCACAGTGTTGGGTCATGTTTCACAGTGTTGGGTCATGTTTCAGTGTTGGGTCATGTTGCACAGTGTTGGGTCATGTTGCACAGTGTTGGGGTCATGTTTCACAGTGTTGGGTCATGTTTCACAGTGTTGGGTCATGTTGCACAGTGTTGGGTCATGTTGCACAGTGTTGGGTCATGTTGCACAGTGTTGGGTCATGTTTCACAGTGTTGGGTCATGTTTCAGTGTTGGGTCATGTTGCACAGTGTTGGGTCATGTTGCACAGTGTTGGGGTCATGTTTCACAGTGTTGGGTCATGTTTCACAGTGTTGGGTCATGTTTCACAGTGTTGGGTCATGTTGCACAGTGTTGGGTCATGTTGCACAGTGTTGGGTCATGTTGCACAGTGTTGGGGTCATGTTTCACAGTGTTGGGGTCATGTTTCACAGTGTTGGGTCATGTTTCACAGTGTTGGGTCATGTTTCACAGTGTTGGGTCATGTTTCACAGTGTTGGGTCATGTTTCACAGTGTTGGGTCATGTTGCACAGTGTTGGGTCATGTTTCACAGTGTTGGGGTCATGTTTCACAGTGTTGGGGTCATGTTTCACAGTGTTGGGTCATGTTTCACAGTGTTGGGTCATGTTGCACAGTGTTGGGTCATGTTTCACAGTGTTGGGGTCATGTTTCACAGTGTTGGGTCATGTTTCACAGTGTTGGGGTCATGTTTCACAGTGTTGGGGTCATGTTTCACAGTGTTGGGTCATGTTTCACAGTGTTGGGTCATGTTTCACAGTGTTGGGGTCATGTTTCACAGTGTTGGGGTCATGTTCACAGTGTTGGGTCATGTTTCACAGTGTTGGGGTCATGTTTCACAGTGTTGGGTCATGTTGCACAGTGTTGGGTCATGTTGCACAGTGTTGGGTCATGTTGCACAGTGTTGGGTCATGTTGCACAGTGTTGGGTCATGTTTCACAGTGTTGGGTCATGTTTCACAGTGTTGGGTCATGTTTCACAGTGTTGGGGTCATGTTTCACAGTGTTGGGTCATGTTTCACAGTGTTGGGTCATGTTTCACAGTGTTGGGTCATGTTTCAGTGTTGGGTCATGTTGCACAGTGTTGGGTCATGTTTCAGTGTTGGGTCATGTTGCACAGTGTTGGGGTCATGTTTCACAGTGTTGGGTCATGTTTCAGTGTTGGGTCATGTTGCACAGTGTTGGGTCATGTTGCACAGTGTTGGGTCATGTTGCACAGTGTTGGGTCATGTTGCACAGTGTTGGGTCATGTTTCACAGTGTTGGGTCATGTTTCAGTGTTGGGTCATGTTGCACAGTGTTGGGTCATGTTGCACAGTGTTGGGGTCATGTTTCACAGTGTTGGGTCATGTTTCACAGTGTTGGGTCATGTTTCACAGTGTTGGGTCATGTTGCACAGTGTTGGGTCATGTTGCACAGTGTTGGGTCATGTTGCACAGTGTTGGGGTCATGTTTCACAGTGTTGGGTCATGTTTCACAGTGTTGGGTCATGTTTCACAGTGTTGGGTCATGTTTCACAGTGTTGGGGTCATGTTTCACAGTGTTGGGTCATGTTTCACAGTGTTGGGTCATGTTGCACAGTGTTGGGTCATGTTTCACAGTGTTGGGGTCATGTTTCACAGTGTTGGGTCATGTTTCAGTGTTGGGTCATGTTGCACAGTGTTGGGTCATTTTGCACAGTGTTGGGTCATGTTTCACAGTGTTGGGTCATGTTTCACAGTGTTGGGTCATGTTGCACAGTGTTGGGTCATGTTTCACAGTGTTGGGTCATGTTTCACAGTGTTGGGTCATGTTTCACAGTGTTGGGTCATGTTTCACAGTGTTGGGTCATGTTTCACAGTGTTGGGTCATGTTTCACAGTGTTGGGTCATGTTTCACAGTGTTGGGTCATGTTTCACAGTGTTGGGTCATGTTTCACAGTGTTGGGTCATGTTGCACAGTGTTGGGGTCATGTTTCACAGTGTTGGGTCATGTTGCACAGTGTTGGGTCATGTTTCACAGTGTTGGGTCATGTTGCACAGTGTTGGGTCATGTTTCACAGTGTTGGGTCATGTTTCACAGTGTTGGGTCATGTTTCAGTGTTGGGTCATGTTGCACAGTGTTGGGTCATGTTTCAGTGTTGGGTCATGTTGCACAGTGTTGGGGTCATGTTTCACAGTGTTGGGTCATGTTTCAGTGTTGGGTCATGTTGCACAGTGTTGGGTCATGTTGCACAGTGTTGGGTCATGTTGCACAGTGTTGGGTCATGTTTCACAGTGTTGGGTCATGTTTCAGTGTTGGGTCATGTTGCACAGTGTTGGGTCATGTTGCACAGTGTTGGGGTCATGTTTCACAGTGTTGGGTCATGTTTCACAGTGTTGGGTCATGTTGCACAGTGTTGGGTCATGTTGCACAGTGTTGGGTCATGTTGCACAGTGTTGGGTCATGTTTCACAGTGTTGGGTCATGTTTCAGTGTTGGGTCATGTTGCACAGTGTTGGGTCATGTTGCACAGTGTTGGGGTCATGTTTCACAGTGTTGGGTCATGTTTCACAGTGTTGGGTCATGTTTCACAGTGTTGGGTCATGTTGCACAGTGTTGGGTCATGTTGCACAGTGTTGGGTCATGTTGCACAGTGTTGGGGTCATGTTTCACAGTGTTGGGTCATGTTTCACAGTGTTGGGTCATGTTTCACAGTGTTGGGTCATGTTTCACAGTGTTGGGGTCATGTTTCACAGTGTTGGGTCATGTTTCACAGTGTTGGGTCATGTTGCACAGTGTTGGGTCATGTTTCACAGTGTTGGGGTCATGTTTCACAGTGTTGGGGTCATGTTTCACAGTGTTGGGTCATGTTTCACAGTGTTGGGTCATGTTGCACAGTGTTGGGTCATGTTTCACAGTGTTGGGGTCATGTTTCACAGTGTTGGGTCATGTTTCACAGTGTTGGGGTCATGTTTCACAGTGTTGGGTCATGTTTCACAGTGTTGGGTCATGTTTCACAGTGTTGGGTCATGTTTCACAGTGTTGGGGTCATGTTTCACAGTGTTGGGTCATGTTTCACAGTGTTGGGTCATGTTTCACAGTGTTGGGGTCATGTTTCACAGTGTTGGGTCATGTTTCAGTGTTGGGTCATGTTGCACAGTGTTGGGTCATGTTGCACAGTGTTGGGTCATGTTTCACAGTGTTGGGGTCATGTTTCACAGTGTTGGGTCATGTTGCACAGTGTTGGGTCATGTTTCACAGTGTTGGGTCATGTTGCACAGTGTTGGGTCATGTTTCACAGTGTTGGGTCATGTTTCACAGTGTTGGGTCATGTTTCAGTGTTGGGTCATGTTGCACAGTGTTGGGTCATGTTTCAGTGTTGGGTCATGTTGCACAGTGTTGGGGTCATGTTTCACAGTGTTGGGTCATGTTTCAGTGTTGGGTCATGTTGCACAGTGTTGGGTCATGTTGCACAGTGTTGGGTCATGTTGCACAGTGTTGGGTCATGTTGCACAGTGTTGGGTCATGTTTCACAGTGTTGGGTCATGTTTCAGTGTTGGGTCATGTTGCACAGTGTTGGGTCATGTTGCACAGTGTTGGGTCATGTTTCACAGTGTTGGGTCATGTTTCACAGTGTTGGGTCATGTTTCACAGTGTTGGGTCATGTTTCACAGTGTTGGGTCATGTTGCACAGTGTTGGGTCATGTTGCACAGTGTTGGGTCATGTTTCACAGTGTTGGGTCATGTTTCACAGTGTTGGGTCATGTTTCACAGTGTTGGGTCATGTTTCACAGTGTTGGGGTCATGTTTCACAGTGTTGGGTCATGTTGCACAGTGTTGGGTCATGTTTCACAGTGTTGGGTCATGTTTCACAGTGTTGGGTCATGTTTCAGTGTTGGGTCATGTTGCACAGTGTTGGGTCATGTTGCACAGTGTTGGGTCATGTTGCACAGTGTTGGGTCATGTTGCACAGTGTTGGGTCATGTTTCACAGTGTTGGGTCATGTTTCACAGTGTTGGGTCATGTTTCACAGTGTTGGGGTCATGTTTCACAGTGTTGGGTCATGTTTCACAGTGTTGGGTCATGTTTCACAGTGTTGGGTCATGTTTCACAGTGTTGGGTCATGTTTCACAGTGTTGGGTCATGTTTCACAGTGTTGGGGTCATGTTTCACAGTGTTGGGTCATGTTTCACAGTGTTGGGTCATGTTTCACAGTGTTGGGTCATGTTTCAGTGTTGGGTCATGTTTCACAGTGTTGGGTCATGTTTCAGTGTTGGGTCATGTTGCACAGTGTTGGGTCATGTTTCACAGTGTTGGGTCATGTTGCACAGTGTTGGGTCATGTTTCACAGTGTTGGGTCATGTTTCAGTGTTGGGTCATGTTGCACAGTGTTGGGTCATGTTGCACAGTGTTGGGGTCATGTTTCACAGTGTTGGGTCATGTTTCACAGTGTTGGGTCATGTTGCACAGTGTTGGGTCATGTTGCACAGTGTTGGGTCATGTTGCACAGTGTTGGGTCATGTTTCACAGTGTTGGGTCATGTTTCAGTGTTGGGTCATGTTGCACAGTGTTGGGTCATGTTGCACAGTGTTGGGGTCATGTTTCACAGTGTTGGGTCATGTTTCACAGTGTTGGGTCATGTTTCACAGTGTTGGGTCATGTTGCACAGTGTTGGGTCATGTTGCACAGTGTTGGGTCATGTTGCACAGTGTTGGGGTCATGTTTCACAGTGTTGGGTCATGTTTCACAGTGTTGGGTCATGTTTCACAGTGTTGGGTCATGTTTCACAGTGTTGGGTCATGTTTCACAGTGTTGGGTCATGTTTCACAGTGTTGGGTCATGTTGCACAGTGTTGGGTCATGTTTCACAGTGTTGGGGTCATGTTTCACAGTGTTGGGTCATGTTTCACAGTGTTGGGTCATGTTTCACAGTGTTGGGTCATGTTGCACAGTGTTGGGTCATGTTTCACAGTGTTGGGGTCATGTTTCACAGTGTTGGGTCATGTTTCACAGTGTTGGGGTCATGTTTCACAGTGTTGGGGTCATGTTTCACAGTGTTGGGTCATGTTTCACAGTGTTGGGTCATGTTTCACAGTGTGGGGTCATGTTTCACAGTGTTGGGTCATGTTCACAGTGTTGGGTCATGTTTCACAGTGTGGGGTCATGTTTCACAGTGTTGGGTCATGTTTCAGTGTTGGGTCATGTTGCACAGTGTTGGGTCATGTTGCACAGTGTTGGGTCATGTTTCACAGTGTTGGGGTCATGTTTCACAGTGTTGGGTCATGTTGCACAGTGTTGGGTCATGTTTCACAGTGTTGGGTCATGTTGCACAGTGTTGGGTCATGTTTCACAGTGTTGGGTCATGTTTCACAGTGTTGGGTCATGTTTCAGTGTTGGGTCATGTTGCACAGTGTTGGGTCATGTTTCAGTGTTGGGTCATGTTGCACAGTGTTGGGGTCATGTTTCACAGTGTTGGGTCATGTTTCAGTGTTGGGTCATGTTGCACAGTGTTGGGTCATGTTGCACAGTGTTGGGTCATGTTGCACAGTGTTGGGTCATGTTGCACAGTGTTGGGTCATGTTTCACAGTGTTGGGTCATGTTTCAGTGTTGGGTCATGTTGCACAGTGTTGGGTCATGTTGCACAGTGTTGGGGTCATGTTTCACAGTGTTGGGTCATGTTTCACAGTGTTGGGTCATGTTTCACAGTGTTGGGTCATGTTGCACAGTGTTGGGTCATGTTGCACAGTGTTGGGTCATGTTGCACAGTGTTGGGTCATGTTTCACAGTGTTGGGTCATGTTTCACAGTGTTGGGTCATGTTTCACAGTGTTGGGTCATGTTTCACAGTGTTGGGTCATGTTTCACAGTGTTGGGTCATGTTTCACAGTGTTGGGTCATGTTTCACAGTGTTGGGTCATGTTTCACAGTGTTGGGTCATGTTTCACAGTGTTGGGTCATGTTCACAGTGTTGGGTCATGTTTCACAGTGTTGGGTCATGTTTCACAGTGTTGGGTCATGTTGCACAGTGTTGGGTCATGTTTCACAGTGTTGGGTCATGTTTCACAGTGTTGGGTCATGTTTCACAGTGTTGGGTCATGTTTCACAGTGTTGGGTCATGTTTCACAGTGTTGGGTCATGTTGCACAGTGTTGGGTCATGTTCACAGTGTTGGGTCATGTTCACAGTGTTGGGTCATGTTTCACAGTGTTGGGTCATGTTTCACAGTGTTGGGTCATGTTTCACAGTGTTGGGTCATGTTGCACAGTGTTGGGTCATGTTTCACAGTGTTGGGTCATGTTTCACAGTGTTGGGTCATGTTTCACAGTGTTGGGTCATGTTCACAGTGTTGGGTCATGTTTCACAGTGTTGGGTCATGTTTCACA
The DNA here is from genome assembly GCA_020271785.1 of Procambarus virginalis. Classification (NCBI taxonomy): domain Eukaryota; kingdom Metazoa; phylum Arthropoda; class Malacostraca; order Decapoda; family Cambaridae; genus Procambarus; species Procambarus virginalis. The sequence goes on along the minus strand of WNGS01069126.1, from coordinate 146,430 downwards.
GTGTTGGGTCATGTTTCACAGTGTTGGGTCATGTTTCACAGTGTTGGGTCATGTTTCACAGTGTTGGGTCATGTTTCACAGTGTTGGGTCATGTTTCACAGTGTTGGGTCATGTTTCACAGTGTTGGGTCATGTTTCACAGTGTTGGGTCATGTTTCAGTGTTGGGTCATGTTTCACAGTGTTGGGTCATGTTTCAGTGTTGGGTCATGTTGCACAGTGTTGGGTCATGTTTCACAGTGTTGGGTCATGTTTCAGTGTTGGGTCATGTTGCACAGTGTTGGGTCATGTTGCACAGTGTTGGGTCATGTTGCACAGTGTTGGGTCATGTTGCACAGTGTTGGGTCATGTTTCACAGTGTTGGGTCATGTTTCAGTGTTGGGTCATCATGTTGCACAGTGTTGGGTCATGTTTCACAGTGTTGGGTCATGTTTCACAGTGTTGGGTCATGTTTCACAGTGTTGGGTCATGTTTCACAGTGTTGGGTCATGTTGCACAGTGTTGGGTCATGTTGCACAGTGTTGGGTCATGTTGCACAGTGTTGGGGTCATGTTTCACAGTGTTGGGGTCATGTTTCACAGTGTTGGGTCATGTTTCACAGTGTTGGGTCATGTTTCACAGTGTTGGGTCATGTTTCACAGTGTTGGGTCATGTTTCAGTGTTGGGTCATGTTGCACAGTGTTGGGTCATGTTGCACAGTGTTGGGTCATGTTGCACAGTGTTGGGTCATGTTTCACAGTGTTGGGTCATGTTGCACAGTGTTGGGTCATGTTTCACAGTGTTGGGTCATGTTTCACAGTGTTGGGTCATGTTTCACAGTGTTGGGTCATGTTTCACAGTGTTGGGTCATGTTTCACAGTGTTGGGTCATGTTTCACAGTGTTGGGTCATGTTTCACAGTGTTGGGTCATGTTTCACAGTGTTGGGTCATGTTTCACAGTGTTGGGTCATGTTGCACAGTGTTGGGTCATGTTGCACAGTGTTGGGTCATGTTTCACAGTGTGGGGTCATGTTTCACAGTGTTGGGTCATGTTTCACAGTGTTGGGTCATGTTTCACAGTGTTGGGTCATGTTTCACAGTGTTGGGTCATGTTTCACAGTGTTGGGTCATGTTGCACAGTGTTGGGTCATGTTTCACAGTGTTGGGGTCATGTTTCACAGTGTTGGGTCATGTTTCACAGTGTTGGGTCATGTTTCACAGTGTTGGGTCATGTTGCACAGTGTTGGGTCATGTTTCACAGTGTTGGGTCATGTTTCACAGTGTTGGGTCATGTTTCACAGTGTTGGGGTCATGTTTCACAGTGTTGGGTCATGTTTCACAGTGTTGGGTCATGTTTCACAGTGTTGGGTCATGTTTCACAGTGTGGGGTCATGTTTCACAGTGTTGGGTCATGTTTCACAGTGTTGGGTCATGTTTCACAGTGTTGGGGTCATGTTTCACAGTGTTGGGTCATGTTTCAGTGTTGGGTCATGTTGCACAGTGTTGGGTCATGTTGCACAGTGTTGGGTCATGTTTCACAGTGTTGGGGTCATGTTTCACAGTGTTGGGTCATGTTGCACAGTGTTGGGTCATGTTTCACAGTGTTGGGTCATGTTGCACAGTGTTGGGTCATGTTTCACAGTGTTGGGTCATGTTTCACAGTGTTGGGTCATGTTTCAGTGTTGGGTCATGTTGCACAGTGTTGGGTCATGTTTCAGTGTTGGGTCATGTTGCACAGTGTTGGGTCATGTTTCACAGTGTTGGGTCATGTTGCACAGTGTTGGGTCATGTTGCACAGTGTTGGGTCATGTTTCACAGTGTTGGGTCATGTTTCAGTGTTGGGTCATGTTGCACAGTGTTGGGTCATGTTGCACAGTGTTGGGTCATGTTTCACAGTGTTGGGTCATGTTTCACAGTGTTGGGTCATGTTTCACAGTGTTGGGTCATGTTGCACAGTGTTGGGTCATGTTTCACAGTGTTGGGTCATGTTTCACAGTGTTGGGTCATGTTTCACAGTGTTGGGGTCATGTTTCACAGTGTTGGGTCATGTTTCACAGTGTTGGGTCATGTTTCACAGTGTTGGGTCATGTTTCACAGTGTTGGGTCATGTTTCACAGTGTTGGGTCATGTTTCACAGTGTTGGGTCATGTTTCACAGTGTTGGGGTCATGTTTCACAGTGTTGGGTCATGTTTCAGTGTTGGGTCATGTTTCACAGTGTTGGGTCATGTTGCACAGTGTTGGGTCATGTTGCACAGTGTTGGGTCATGTTGCACAGTGTTGGGTCATGTTGCACAGTGTTGGGTCATGTTTCACAGTGTTGGGTCATGTTTCACAGTGTTGGGTCATGTTTCACAGTGTTGGGGTCATGTTTCACAGTGTTGGGTCATGTTTCACAGTGTTGGGTCATGTTTCACAGTGTTGGGTCATGTTTCACAGTGTTGGGTCATGTTTCACAGTGTTGGGTCATGTTTCACAGTGTTGGGGTCATGTTCACAGTGTTGGGTCATGTTTCACAGTGTTGGGGTCATGTTTCACAGTGTTGGGTCATGTTTCAGTGTTGGGTCATGTTGCACAGTGTTGGGTCATGTTTCAGTGTTGGGTCATGTTGCACAGTGTTGGGGTCATGTTTCACAGTGTTGGGTCATGTTTCAGTGTTGGGTCATGTTGCACAGTGTTGGGTCATGTTGCACAGTGTTGGGTCATGTTGCACAGTGTTGGGTCATGTTGCACAGTGTTGGGTCATGTTTCACAGTGTTGGGTCATGTTTCAGTGTTGGGTCATGTTGCACAGTGTTGGGTCATGTTGCACAGTGTTGGGGTCATGTTTCACAGTGTTGGGTCATGTTTCACAGTGTTGGGTCATGTTTCACAGTGTTGGGTCATGTTGCACAGTGTTGGGTCATGTTGCACAGTGTTGGGTCATGTTGCACAGTGTTGGGGTCATGTTTCACAGTGTTGGGTCATGTTTCACAGTGTTGGGTCATGTTTCACAGTGTTGGGTCATGTTTCACAGTGTTGGGGTCATGTTTCACAGTGTTGGGTCATGTTTCACAGTGTTGGGTCATGTTGCACAGTGTTGGGTCATGTTTCACAGTGTTGGGGTCATGTTTCACAGTGTTGGGTCACGTTTCAGTGTTGGGTCATGTTGCACAGTGTTGGGTCATGTTGCACAGTGTTGGGTCATGTTGCACAGTGTTGGTCATGTTGCACAGTGTTGGGTCATGTTGCACAGTGTTGGGTCATGTTTCACAGTGTTGGGTCATGTTTCACAGTGTTGGGTCATGTTTCACAGTGTTGGGTCATGTTTCACAGTGTTGGGTCATGTTTCACAGTGTTGGGTCATGTTTCACAGTGTGGGTCATGTTTCACAGTGTTGGGTCATGTTTCACAGTGTTGGGGTCATGTTTCACAGTGTTGGGTCATGTTCACAGTGTTGGGGTCATGTTGCACAGTGTTGGGGTCATGTTTCACAGTGTTGGGTCATGTTTCACAGTGTTGGGTCATGTTCACAGTGTTGGGTCATGTTCACAGTGTTGGGTCATGTTGCACAGTGTTGGGTCATGTTTCAGTGTTGGGTCATGTTGCACAGTGTTGGGTCATGTTGCACAGTGTTGGGTCATGTTGCACAGTGTTGGGGCGTTTCACAGTGTTGGGTCATGTTGCACAGTGTTGGGTCATGTTCACAGTGTTGGGTCATGTTGCACAGTGTTGGGTCATGTTTCACAGTGTTGGGTCATGTTTCACAGTGTTGGGTCATGTTGCACAGTGTTGGGTCATGTTTCAGTGTTGGGTCATGTTGCACAGTGTTGGGGTCATGTTTCACAGTGTTGGGTCATGTTTCAGTGTTGGGTCATGTTTCACAGTGTGGGTCATGTTGCACAGTGTTGGGTCATGTTTCACAGTGTTGGGTCATGTTCACAGTGTTGGGTCATGTTTCACAGTGTTGGGTCATGTTTCAGTGTTGGGTCATGTTTCACAGTGTTGGGTCATGTTGCACAGTGTTGGGGTCATGTTTCAGTGTTGGGTCATGTTTCACAGTGTTGGGTCATGTTTCACAGTGTTGGGTCATGTTGCACAGTGTTGGGTCATGTTGCACAGTGTTGGGTCATGTTGCACAGTGTTGGGGTCATGTTCACAGTGTTGGGTCATGTTTCACAGTGTTGGGTCATGTTTCACAGTGTTGGGTCATGTTTCACAGTGTTGGGGTCATGTTTCACAGTGTTGGGTCATGTTCACAGTGTTGGGTCATGTTGCACAGTGTTGGGTCATGTTTCACAGTGTTGGGTCATGTTTCACAGTGTTGGGTCATGTTTCACAGTGTTGGGTCATGTTTCACAGTGTTGGTCATGTTTCACAGTGTTGGGTCATGTTTCACAGTGTTGGGTCATGTTTCACAGTGTTGGGTCATGTTTCACAGTGTGGGGTCATGTTTCAGTGTTGGGTCATGTTTCACAGTGTTGGGTCATGTTTCAGTGTTGGGGTCATGTTGCACAGTGTTGGGTCATGTTTCACAGTGGGGTCATGTTTCAGTGTTGGGTCATGTTTCACAGTGTTGGGTCATGTTTCACAGTGTTGGGTCATGTTGCACAGTGTTGGGTCATGTTGCACAGTGTTGGGTCATGTTTCACAGTGTTGGGTCATGTTTCAGTGTTGGGTCATGTTGCACAGTGTTGGGTCATGTTGCACAGTGTTGGGGTCATGTTTCACAGTGTTGGGGTCATGTTTCACAGTGTTGGGTCATGTTTCACAGTGTTGGGTCATGTTGCACAGTGTTGGGTCATGTTGCACAGTGTTGGGTCATGTTTCACAGTGTTGGGTCATGTTTCANGACAATGCCACTATGATCACGTACGCCATAGGGCCCTATAGATGCCTACGTGACTTAGTGCATGTTCTTTCAAGGATCCAGAAGCTTCTAGAAGGATTTGTTAATTAAAAATTTATTGGAACATGACGTAGTATCCGGTAGATAAAATCGAATCCTTATTAAGAGTCAGTGGTATTATCAAGTACTACTTATAATCTTTAAATCCTATATCTATTTTATTATAATCACATCTTATCTCAATCATAAGTCTAGACTGTAAAAATAATCAATCAATATTCATTGTAAGCTACCCCCTTTTCAGGGGGATGGGGGGATCTCGGGAGAAAGCGCCCACCACAGCCCGCGGGCAGAACGCGTATGTTTACACAACAGTGTACACGTGACGGTCCCTTAGCGAACATTTTTGGCTGAGGACACCTTATCTAATATCATTATCACCAGTGAACACTCTCTAGAACTGGGGGAGTACCTGGACAATATATCAACAAGGAAAATCCTAGAACATTTATATAATAAGTGTAGAGTGGAGCATTTAGTGACGCGGTCTCCACCTTCATCCCTAATCTCATCCCTAATCTTCATTGTTATCTTCTGCAACGCAGTCCAATATCCGTAGCAACGCTACTAGATCAAAACAGCAACGCTGTAATCTAAAATATCGTGCCTAAACTCGCCAAGAGAGTTCTTCAGTCTGGCACACTTTGTCAGACAGGCACCCGGCTTCAGCTAAGTTTATTGAATGTTATTACTGTAGCGTATTAGTTGGCCAATTAAAGCTAGTATAACATTAATATTCTATAAGACTGATAGTCGGTAAAAGGCGAGGCAACGCCTCATATTTCTGTGAGTTTATTATTAATATTGTGGTACAGCAGAATCTTATCCAAGCTCTGAACCTCATGAGTGTCCAGTGTCAGAAAAGATTGTCACAATAAGTAAACAAATACTCATGAGTGTCCAGAGTGTAGGAAGAGATTCAACAAGCTGACTGTATTTAATCATATACATTGATCATATACATTGCATATACTTGAATATATAATTAAGTTAACAATTGCTTGCTTAGTTATTTTTTAAGTAATCATATAAGTTCATTAATTGAATATAATTTTAGTACTCAGTAACAGTACTTAGACCATATTTAGGTCATTTATCATACTTTACAATTTACAATTTAAGTTGTTTAAAGTATAAGTGTATTGGCTGTTAATTGCTAAGGTGCTAGGCTAGACTGTGTATGTTTAAATCTCTGATTTAAACAGAGCCAGTGTTCAGTTAATAACTGAATTTATAAAATCTTATCCTTGTATAAATACAAGCTGATGTGAGATACCTGTTGGCAGGTGGACGTGGAACTGCAATCAACCTATCAACTAATTCACTCACCCCACCTGCCCCTTACAGCCCATTATCTGTCATTAGGAAAAGAGGAGCTAGGATTTACGACCCTAGCTAGAGATTTTAGTTGAATTAATTTGCATACAGTAATTTTTTAATTTAGTTCAGTACAAGTCCCTGGTAGTCTCCTCTTATATCAATCACAGCAGTTTTTCCCACATTTTTGGTCCTTCGAACCGGATAGTCTAGAAACTAGATAATTATTGGTCCTTTGAACCTAGATAGTCTATAACTAGACTATATTATTCCAGCAAATACATAAGAAACTTCTTGATTTTGCATTGGAATAATTTTTACATATTCTAGCCTAACCTAGCTATCAGCCAATATTTATCATAGCTATATATCTAAGTAAACAAATTGTTTGCAGTGGCTTAAGCCACCATATCCATTAACAAGTAAGCATTCATATATTAATTGCTGTGTTAAAACCACAGTACTTAATCTATCAGTGTCAAAGACAACTGCATATTAATCATATATACTATTATTTACCTCACTTGTGGTAACATACATACATATTTAGTGTATTATCTAACATTATCTCTAATCAACTGATTTTCAGTGCTGCTCATTACATAATATTCTTTAAAAAGAATTTTTATCACTGTATGAGCATTTCATTACAATTATCCATAATCAACTATATCAAACCCTATTACAGGTAAAACCAGTAGGCATTCTACTGTATTTTATCAAGCAACTATTAGGGTAACAGATCTTGTAATAACTTTGCAAAAATAGTGACATTTACTATTTTTAAAAATTATTACAGGATTTACCAACTTGGTGCATTCGGGTCACAAATCAAATTATCACAGTACTTTTGATAATTGAACACCTGCTACAACCAGATTCCAGGAGGAAATGAAGGACGATCTTTGGAATCATTACCTAAGTAGACAGGAAAGCTCATTTATCAAAATATATTAACATCACACATATTATCAGAAAAAGAAATATCTCGGAATCTCCGAAACTCGGAAAAGGTCAAAATGACTAACAGTATTCCACCAGCTACTGAAAAAGAAAAGCACAAAGTGTCTAAAAAATCACTTGAATCTACAGCCTACAGACCATTTAAATCAGGTGATAGACAAATGTCATCATCACTTGGCTACAATAGTCTACCATTGGGGATTAAGACCAATCTTAATCTCACATCACAATCTGAATGGCTAAACAGCCCCTCATCACTAATCCACAATCTGAATGGCTAAACCCCCTCATCACTAATCTACAATCTGAAAGGCTAACAGCCCATTGACAATGTCAATACAAATATTATCATCCATCTAAGATAACTATCTTAATCCAAGAATATAGTCTTGATCACCTAATCTCATGCTTTCACTGGAGTGAAAGCAGCCTCAGAAAATCTGAAGGCAATCAAGCGTCTCAAAGAGACTTACTTAATAGAAAAGGCAAAGCCGAGAAAATAAAAGCAAAATGCTTCATCAATTTCACAGTTTGGGGTCATGTTTCACAGTGTTGGGGTCATGTTTCACAGTGTTGGGGTCATTTTCACAGTGTTGGGTCTGTTTGCACAGTGTTGGGTCTGTTTCACAGTGTTGGGTCATGTTTCACAGTGTTGGGGTCATGTTTCACAGTGTTGGGTCATGTTGCACAGTGTTGGGGTCATGTTTCACAGTGTTGGATCATGTTTCACAGTGTTGGGTCATGTTTCACAGTGTTGGGGTCATGTTGCACAGTGTTGGGTCATGTTTCACAGTGTTGGGGTCATGTTTGCACAGTGTTGGGGTCATGTTCACAGTGTTGGGTTCATGTTTCACAGTGTTGGGTATATTTCACAGTGTTGGGTATGTTTCACAGTGTTGGGTCATGTTTCACAGTGTTGGGTTCATGTTTCACAGTGTTGGGTCATGTTCACAGTGTTGGGGTCATGTTTCACAGTGTTGGGTCATGTTTCACAGTGTTGGGTCATGTTTCACAGTGTTGGGTCATGTTTCACAGTGTTGGGTCATGTTTCACAGTGTTGGGTCATGTTTCACAGTGGTTTGGGTCATGTTTCACAGTGTTGGGTCATGTTGCACAGTGTTGGGTATGTTTCACAGTGTTGGGTCATGTTGCACAGTGTTGGGGTCATGTTTTCACAGTGTTGGGTCATGTTCACAGTGTTGGGTTATGTTTCACAGTGTTGGGTCATGTTCACAGTGTTGGGGTCATGTTTCACAGTGTTGGGGTCATGTTTCACAGTGTTGGGTCATGTTTCACAGTGTTGGGTCATGTTTCACAGTGTTGGGTCATGTTTCACAGTGTTGGGTCATGTTTCACAGTGTTGGGGTCATGTTTCACAGTGTTGGGTCATGTTTCACAGTGTTGGGGTCATGTTTCACAGTGTTGGGTCATGTTTCACAGTGTTGGGTCATGTTTCACAGTGTTGGGTCATGTTTCACAGTGTTGGGTCATGTTTCACAGTGTTGGGTCATGTTTCACAGTGTTGGGTCATGTTTCACAGTGTTGGGTCATGTTTCACAGTGTTGGGTCATGTTTCACAGTGTTGGGTCATGTTTCACAGTGTTGGGTCATGTTGCACAGTGTTGGGGTCATGTTTCACAGTGTTGGGGTCATGTTTCACAGTGTTGGGGTCATGTTTCACAGTGTTGGGTTCATGTTTCACAGTGTTGGGTTATGTTTCACAGTGTTGGGTCATGTTTCACAGTTTGGGGTCATGTTTCACAGTGTTGGGGTCATGTTTCACAGTGTTGGGTCATGTTTCACAGTGTTGGGTCATGTTTCACAGTGTTGGGTCATGTTTCACAGTGTTGGGGTCATGTTTCACAGTGTTGGGTCATGTTTCACAGTGTTGGGTCATGTTGCACAGTGTTGGGTCATGTTGCACAGTGTTGGGTCATGTTTCACAGTGTTGGGGTCATGTTTCACAGTGTTGGGTCATGTTTCACAGTGTTGGGTCATGTTTCACAGTGTTGGGTCATGTTTCACAGTGTTGGGTCATGTTTCACAGTGTTGGGTCATGTTCACAGTGTTGGGGTCATGTTTCACAGTGTTGGGGTCATGTTTCACAGTGTTGGGGTCATGTTTCACAGTGTTGGGTCATGTTCACAGTGTTGGGTCATGTTTCACAGTGTTGGGTCATGTTGCACAGTGTTGGGGTCATGTTTTCACAGTGTTGGGGTCATGTTTCACAGTGTTGGGTCATGTTTCACAGTGTTGGGTCATGTTTCACAGTGTTGGGTCATGTTTCACAGTGTTGGGTCATGTTTCACAGTGTTGGGTCATGTTTCACAGTGTTGGGGTCATGTTTCACAGTGTTGGGGTCATGTTTCACAGTGTTGGGTCATGTTGCACAGTGTTGGGTCATGTTTCACAGTGTTGGGTCATGTTTCACAGTGTGGGGTCATGTTTCACAGTGTTGGGTCATGTTGCAGTGTTGGGTCATGTTTCACAGTGTTGGGGTCATGTTTCACAGTGTTGGGTCATGTTGCACAGTGTTGGGTCATGTTTCACAGTGTTGGGTCATGTTTCACAGTGTTGGGTCATGTTTCACAGTGTTGGGTCATGTTTCACAGTGTTGGGTCATGTTTCACAGTGTTGGGGTCATGTTTCACAGTGTTGGGTCATGTTTCACAGTGTTGGGTCATGTTTCACAGTGTTGGGTCATGTTTCACAGTGTTGGGTCATGTTTCACAGTGTTGGGTCATGTTTCACAGTGTTGGGTCATGTTTCACAGTGTTGGGGTCATGTTTCACAGTGTTGGGTCATGTTTCACAGTGTTGGGTCATGTTTCACAGTGTTGGGTCATGTTTCACAGTGTTGGGTCATGTTTCACAGTGTTGGGGTCATGTTGCACAGTGTTGGGTCATGTTTCACAGTGTTGGGTCATGTTGCACAGTGTTGGGTCATGTTTCACAGTGTTGGGTCATGTTTCACAGTGTTGGGGTCATGTTGCACAGTGTTGGGTCATGTTTCACAGTGTTGGGTCATGTTCACAGTGTTGGGTCATGTTTCACAGTGTTGGGTCATGTTCACAGTGTTGGGTCATGTTTCACAGTGTTGGGTCATGTTTCACAGTGTTGGGTCATGTTTCACAGTGTTGGGGTCATGTTTCACAGTGTTGGGGTCATGTTCACAGTGTTGGGTCATGTTTCAGTGTTGGGTCATGTTTCACAGTGTTGGGGTCATGTTTCACAGTGTTGGGGTCATGTTCACAGTGTTGGGTCATGTGCACAGTGTTGGGTCATGTTGCACAGTGTTGGGTCATGTTCACAGTGTTGGGTCATGTTGCACAGTGTTGGGTCATGTTCACAGTGTTGGGTCATGTTTCACAGTGTTGGGTCATGTTTCACAGTGTTGGGTCATTTTCACAGTTTGGGGTCATGTTTCACAGTGTTGGGTCATGTTTCACAGTGTTGGGTCATGTTTCACAGTGTTGGGTCATGTTTCACAGTGTTGGGTCATGTTTCACAGTGTTGGGGTCATGTTCACAGTGTTGGGTCATGTTGCACAGTGTTGGGTCATGTTGCACAGTGTTGGGTCATGTTTCACAGTGTTGGGGTCATGTTCACAGTGTTGGGTCATGTTTCACAGTGTTGGGTCATGTTTCACAGTGTTGGGTCATGTTTCACAGTGTTGGGTCATGTTTCACAGTGTTGGGGTCATGTTCACAGTGTTGGGTCATGTTTCACAGTGTTGGGTCATGTTTCACAGTGTTGGGGTCATGTTTCACAGTGTTGGGTCATGTTTCACAGTGTTGGGTCATGTTTCACAGTGTTGGGTCATGTTTCACAGTGTTGGGGTCATGTTTCACAGTGTTGGGGTCATGTTTCACAGTGTTGGGTCATGTTGCACAGTGTTGGGGTCATGTTTCACAGTGTTGGGGTCATGTTGCACAGTGTTGGGTCATGTTCACAGTGTTGGGGTCATGTTGCACAGTGTTGGGTCATGTTGCACAGTGTTGGGTCATGTTTCACAGTGTTGGGTCATGTTGAACAGTGTTGGGTCATTTCACAGTGTTGGGTCATGTTCACAGTGTTGGGGTCATGTTGCACAGTGTTGGGGTCATGTTGCACAGTGTTGGGTCATGTTGCACAGTGTTGGGTCATGTTGCACAGTGTTGGGGTCATGTTTCACAGTGTTGGGTCATGTTTCACAGTGTTGGGTCATGTTTCACAGTGTTGGGGTCATGTTTCACAGTGTTGGGGTCATGTTTCACAGTGTTGGGTCATGTTTCACAGTGTTGGTCATGTTTCACAGTGTTGGGGTCATGTTTCACAGTGTTGGGTCATGTTTCACAGTGTTGGGTCATGTTTCACAGTGTTGGGGTCATGTTCACAGTGTTGGGTCATGTTTCACAGTGTTGGGTCATGTTTCACAGTGTTGGGTCATGTTTCACAGTGTTGGGGTCATGTTGCACAGTGTTGGGGTCATGTTTCACAGTGTTGGGTCATGTTGCACAGTGTTGGGTCATGTTTCACAGTGTTGGGTTCATGTTTCACAGTGTTGGGGTCATGTTTCACAGTGTTGGGTCATGTTTCACAGTGTTGGGTCATGTTTCACAGTGTTGGGTCATGTTTCACAGTGTTGGGGTCATGTTTCACAGTGTTGGGTCATGTTTCACAGTGTTGGGTCATGTTCACAGTGTTGGGGTCATGTTTCACAGTGTTGGGTCATGTTTCACAGTGTTGGGTCATGTTCACAGTGTTGGGTCATGTTTCACAGTGTTGGGTCATGTTTCACAGTGTTGGGTCATGTTTCACAGTGTTGGGTCATGTTTCACAGTGTTGGGTCATGTTGCACAGTGTTGGGGTCATGTTTCACAGTGTTGGGTCATGTTTCACAGTGTTGGGTCATGTTTCACAGTGTTGGGTCATGTTTCACAGTGTTGGGTCATGTTTCACAGTGTTGGGTCATGTTTCACAGTGTTGGGTCATGTTTCCACAGTGTTGGGTCATGTTTCACAGTGTTGGGGTCATGTTTCACAGTGTTGGGTCATGTTGCACAGTGTTGGGGTCATGTTTCACAGTGTTGGGTTCATGTTTCACAGTGTTGGGTTATGTTCACAGTGTTGGGTCATGTTTCACAGTTTTGGGTCATGTTTCACAGTGTTGGGGTCATGTTTCACAGTGTGTGGGTCATGTTTCACAGTGTTGGGTCATGTTTCACAGTGTTGGGTCATGTTTCACAGTGTTGGGTCATGTTTCACAGTGTTGGGTCATGTTTCACAGTGTTGGGTCATGTTTCACAGTGTTGGGGTCATGTTTCACAGTGTTGGGGTCATGTTTCACAGTGTTGGGTCATGTTTCACAGTGTGGGGTCATGTTTCACAGTGTTGGGTCATGTTTCACAGTGTTGGGGTCATGTTTCACAGTGTTGGGTCATGTTTCACAGTGTTGGGTCATGTTTCACAGTGTTGGGGTCATGTTGCACAGTGTTGGGGTCATGTTTCACAGTGTTGGGTCATGTTTCACAGTGTGGTTCATGTTTCACAGTGTTGGGGTCATGTTTCACAGTGTTGGGTCATGTTTCACAGTGTTGGTCATGTGTGCACAGTGTTGGGTCATGTTTCACAGTGTTGGGGTCATGTTTCACAGTGTTGGGGTCATGTTTCACAGTGTTGGGATCATGTTTCACAGTGTTGGGTCATGTTTCACAGTGTTGGGGTCATGTTGCACAGTGTTGGGGTCATGTTTCACAGTGNTTCACAGTGTTGGGTCATGTTGCACAGTGTTGGGTCATGTTGCACAGTGTTGGGTCATGTTTCAGTGTGGGGTCATGTTTCACAGTGTTGGGGTCATGTTTACAGTGTTGGGTCATGTTGCACAGTGTTGGGTCATGTTGCACAGTGTTGGGTCATGTTTCACAGTGTTGGGTCATGTTTCACAGTGTTGGGTCATGTTTCACAGTGTTGGGTCATGTTGCACAGTGTTGGGTCATGTTTCACAGTGTTGGGTCATGTTCACAGTGTTGGGTCATGTTTCACAGTGTTGGGTCATGTTTCACAGTGTTGGGTCATGTTTCACAGTGTTGGGTCATGTTTCAGTGTTGGGTCATGTTGCACAGTGTTGGGTCATGTTTCACAGTGTTGGGTCATGTTTCACAGTGTTGGGTCATGTTTCACAGTGTTGGGTCATGTTTCACAGTGTTGGGTCATGTTTCACAGTGTTGGGTCATGTTTCACAGTGTTGGGTCATGTTTCACAGTGTTGGGGTCATGTTTCACAGTGTTGGGTCATGTTCACAGTGTGGGTCATGTTTCACAGTGTTGGGTCAGTTTCACAGTGTTGGGGTCATGTTCACAGTGTTGGGTCATGTTTCACAGTGTTGGGTCATGTTTCACAGTGTTGGGTCATGTTGCACAGTGTTGGGGTCATGTTTCACAGTGTTGGGGTCATGTTTCACAGTGTTGGGTCATGTTTCACAGTGTTGGGTCATGTTTCACAGTGTTGGGGTCATGTTTCACAGTGTTGGGTCATGTTTCAGTGTTGGGTCATGTTGCACAGTGTTGGGTCATGTTGCACAGTGTTGGGTCATGTTGCACAGTGTTGGGGTCATGTTTCACAGTGTTGGGTCATGTTGCACAGTGTTGGGTCATGTTTCACAGTGTTGGGTCATGTTGCACAGTGTTGGGTCATGTTTCACAGTGTTGGGTCATGTTTCACAGTGTTGGGTCATGTTTCAGTGTTGGGTCATGTTGCACAGTGTTGGGTCATGTTTTAGTGTTGGGTCATGTTGCACAGTGTTGGGGTCATGTTTCACAGTGTTGGGTCATGTTTCAGTGTTGGGTCATGTTGCACAGTGTTGGGTCATGTTGCACAGTGTTGGGTCATGTTGCACAGTGTTGGGTCATGTTGCACAGTGTTGGGTCATTTTCACAGTGTTGGGTCATGTTTCAGTGTTGGGTCATGTTGCACAGTGTTGGGTCATGTTGCACAGTGTTGGGGTCATGTTTCACAGTGTTGGGTCATGTTTCACAGTGTTGGGTCATGTTGCACAGTGTTGGGTCATGTTGCACAGTGTTGGGTCATGTTGCACAGTGTTGGGTCATGTTTCACAGTGTTGGGTCATGTTTCAGTGTTGGGTCATGTTGCACAGTGTTGGGTCATGTTGCACAGTGTTGGGGTCATGTTTCACAGTGTTGGGTCATGTTTCACAGTGTTGGGTCATGTTTCACAGTGTTGGGTCATGTTGCACAGTGTTGGGTCATGTTGCACAGTGTTGGGTCATGTTGCACAGTGTTGGGGTCATGTTTCACAGTGTTGGGGTCATGTTTCACAGTGTTGGGTCATGTTTCACAGTGTTGGGTCATGTTTCACAGTGTTGGGGTCATGTTTCACAGTGTTGGGTCATGTTTCACAGTGTTGGGTCATGTTGCACAGTGTTGGGTCATGTTTCACAGTGTTGGGGTCATGTTTCACAGTGTTGGGGTCATGTTTCACAGTGTTGGGTCATGTTTCACAGTGTTGGGTCATGTTGCAAAGTGTTGGGTCATGTTTCACAGTGTTGGGGTCATGTTTCACAGTGTTGGGTCATGTTTCACAGTGTTGGGGTCATGTTTCACAGTGTTGGGGTCATGTTTCACAGTGTTGGGTCATGTTTCACAGTGTTGGGTCATGTTTCACAGTGTTGGGGTCATGTTTCACAGTGTTGGGGTCATGATTCACAGTGTTGGGTCATGTTTCACAGTGTTGGGGTCATGTTTCACAGTGTTGGGTCACGTTTCAGTGTTGGGTCATGTTGCACAGTGTTGGGTCATGTTGCACAGTGTTGGGTCATGTTTCACAGTGTTGGGGTCATGTTTCACAGTGTTGGGTCATGTTGCACAGTGTTGGGTCATGTTTCACAGTGTTGGGTCATGTTGCACAGTGTTGGGTCATGTTTCACAGTGTTGGGTCATGTTTCACAGTGTTGGGTCACGTTTCAGTGTTGGGTCATGTTGCACAGTGTTGGGTCACGTTTCAGTGTTGGGTCATGTTGCACAGTGTTGGGGTCATGTTTCACAGTGTTGGGTCACGTTTCAGTGTCATGTTTCACAGTGTTGGGTCATGTTTCACAGTGTTGGGTCATGTTTCACAGTGTTGGGTCATGTTGCACAGTGTTGGGTCATGTTGCACAGTGTTGGGTCATGTTGCACAGTGTTGGGTCATGTTTCACAGTGTTGGGTCATGTTGCACAGTGTTGGGTCATGTTTCACAGTGTTGGGTCATGTTTCACAGTGTTGGGTCATGTTTCACAGTGTTGGGTCATGTTTCACAGTGTTGGGTCATGTTGCACAGTGTTGGGTCATGTTCACAGTGTTGGGTCATGTTCACAGTGTTGGGTCATGTTTCAGTGTTGGGTCATGTTGCACAGTGTTGGGTCATGTTTCACAGTGTTGGGTCATGTTGCACAGTGTTGGGTCATGTTTCACAGTGTTGGGTCATGGCACAGTGTTGGGTCATGTTTCACAGTGTTGGGTCATGTTCACAGTGTGGGTCATGTTTCACAGTGTTGGGTCATGTTTCACAGTGTTGGGTCATGTTGCACAGTGTTGGGTCATGTTTCACAGTGTTGGGTCATGTTTCACAGTGTGGGGTCATGTTTCACAGTGTTGGGTCATGTTTGCAGTGTTGGGTCATGTTTCACAGTGTGGGTCATGTTTCACAGTGTTGGGTCATGTTCACAGTGTTGGGGTCATGTTTCACAGTGTTGGGTCATGTTCACAGTGTTGGGTCATGTTCACAGTGTTGGGTCATGTTTCACAGTGTTGGGTCATGTTTCACAGTGTTTGGGTCATGTTTCACAGTGTTGGGGTCATGTTCACAGTGTTGGGTCATGTTCACAGTGTTGGGTCATGTTTCACAGTGTGGGGTCATGTTTCACAGTGTTGGGTCATGTTCAGTGTTGGGTCATGTTTCACAGTGTTGGGTCATGTTTCACAGTGTTGGGTCATGTTTCACAGTGTTGGGGTCATGTTTCACAGTGTTGGGTCATGTTGCACAGTGTTGGGTCATGTTTCACAGTGTTGGGTCATGTTTCACAGTGTGGGTCATGTTTCACAGTGTTGGGTCATGTTCACAGTGTTGGGTCATGTTTCAGTGTTGGGTCATGTTGCACAGTGTTGGGGTCATGTTCACAGTGTTGGGTCACGTTTCAGTGTTGGGTCATGTTGCACAGTGTTGGGTCATGTTTTCAGTGTTGGGTCATGTTGCACAGTGTTGGGTCATGTTTCACAGTGTTGGGTCATGTTTCAGTGTTGGGTCATGTTGCACAGTGTTGGGTCATGTTGCACAGTGTTGGGTCATGTTGCACAGTGTTGGGTCATGTTGCACAGTGTTGGGTCATGTTTCACAGTGTTGGGTCATGTTTCAGTGTTGGGTCATGTTGCACAGTGTTGGGTCATGTTGCACAGTGTTGGGGTTGTTTCACAGTGTTGGGTCATGTTTCACAGTGTTGGGTCATGTTTCACAGTGTGGGGTCATGTTGCACAGTGTTGGGTCATGTTGCACAGTGTTGGGTCATGTTGCACAGTGTGGGGTCATGTTTCACAGTGTTGGGGTCATGTTTCACAGTGTTGGGTCATTTTCACAGTGTTGGGTCATGTTCACAGTGTGGGGTCATGTTTCACAGTTTGGGTCATGTTTCACAGTGTTGGGTCATGTTGCACAGTGTTGGGTCATGTTTCACAGTGTTGGGGTCATGTTTCACAGTGTTGGGTCATGTTTCACAGTGTTGGGTCATGTTGCACAGTGTTGGGTCATGTTGCACAGTGTTGGGTCATGTTTCACAGTGTTGGGTCATGTTTCACAGTGTTGGGTCATGTTGCACAGTGTTGGGTCATGTTTCACAGTGTTGGGTCATGTTTCACAGTGTTGGGTCATGTTTCACAGTGTTGGGTCATGTTTCACAGTGTTGGGTCATGTTTCACAGTGTTGGGTCATGTTTCACAGTGTTGGGTCATGTTTCACAGTGTTGGGGTCATGTTTCACAGTGTTGGGTCATGTTTCACAGTGTTGGGTCATGTTTCACAGTGTTGGGTCATGTTTCACAGTGTTGGGTCATGTTTCACAGTGTTGGGGTCATGTTTCACAGTGTTGGGTCATGTTTCACAGTGTTGGGTCATGTTTCACAGTGTTGGGGTCATGTTTCACAGTGTTGGGTCATGTTTCACAGTGTTGGGTCATGTTTCACAGTGTTGGGTCATGTTGCACAGTGTTGGGTCATGTTGCACAGTGTTGGGTCATGTTTCACAGTGTTGGGTCATGTTGCACAGTGTTGGGTCATGTTTCACAGTGTTGGGTCATGTTTCACAGTGTTGGGTCATGTTTCACAGTGTTGGGTCATGTTTCACAGTGTTGGGTCATGTTTCAGTGTTGGGTCATGTTGCACAGTGTTGGGTCATGTTTCAGTGTTGGGTCATGTTGCACAGTGTTGGGGTCATGTTTCACAGTGTTGGGTCACGTTTCAGTGTTGGGTCATGTTCACAGTGTTGGGTCATGTTGCACAGTGTTGGGTCATGTTTCACAGTGTTGGGTCATGTTGCACAGTGTTGGGTCATGTTTCACAGTGTTGGGTCATGTTTCACAGTGTTGGGTCATGTTTCACAGTGTTGGGTCATGTTTCACAGTGTTGTGGGTCATGTTCACAGTGTTGGGTCATGTTGCACAGTGTTGGGTCATGTTTCACAGTGTTGGGTCATGTTGCACAGTGTTGGGTCATGTTGCACAGTGTTGGGTCATGTTTCACAGTGTTGGGTCATGTTTCACAGTGTTGGGTCATGTTTCACAGTGTTGGGTCATGTTTCACAGTGTTGGGTCATGTTTCACAGTGTTGGGTCATGTTTCACAGTGTTGGGGTCATGTTTCACAGTGTTGGGTCATGTTTCACAGTGTTGGGTCATGTTGCACAGTGTTGGGTCATGTTTCACAGTGTTGGGTCATGTTTCACAGTGTTGGGGTCATGTTTCACAGTGTTGGGTCATGTTTCACAGTGTTGGGTCATGTTTCACAGTGTTGGGGTCATGTTTCACAGTGTTGGGTCATGTTTCACAGTGTTGGGTCATGTTTCACAGTGTTGGGTCATGTTTCACAGTGTTGGGGTCATGTTTCACAGTGTTGGGTCATGTTTCACAGTGTTGGGTCATGTTTCACAGTGTTGGGTCATGTTTCACAGTGTTGGGTCATGTTTCACAGTGTTGGGGTCATGTTTCACAGTGTTGGGTCATGTTTCACAGTGTTGGGTCATGTTTCACAGTGTTGGGGTCATGTTTCACAGTGTTGGGGTCATGTTTCACAGTGTTGGGTCATGTTTCACAGTGTTGGGTCATGTTTCACAGTGTTGGGTCATGTTTCACAGTGTTGGGGTCATGTTTCACAGTGTTGGGTCATGTTTCACAGTGTTGGGTCATGTTTCACAGTGTTGGGTCATGTTGCACAGTGTTGGGGTCATGTTTCACAGTGTTGGGTCATGTTTCACAGTGTTGGGTCATGTTTCACAGTGTTGGGTCATGTTTCACAGTGTTGGGTCATGTTTCACAGTGTTGGGTCATGTTTCACAGTGTTGGGTCATGTTTCACAGTGTTGGGTCATGTTTCACAGTGTTGGGGTCATGTTTCACAGTGTTGGGTCATGTTTCACAGTGTTGGGTCATGTTTCACAGTGTTGGGGTCATGTTTCACAGTGTTGGGTCATGTTTCACAGTGTTGGGTCATGTTTCACAGTGTTGGGGTCATGTTTCACAGTGTTGGGTCATGTTGCACAGTGTTGGGTCATGTTTCACAGTGTTGGGTCATGTTGCACAGTGTTGGGTCATGTGTCACAGTGTTGGGTCATGTTGCACAGTGTTGGGGTCATGTGTCAGTGTTGGGTCATGTTTCACAGTGTTGGGTCATGTTTCACAGTGTTGGGGTCATGTTTCACAGTGTTGGGTCATGTTTCACAGTGTTGGGTCATGTTTCACAGTGTTGGGTCATGTTTCACAGTGTTGGGTCATGTTTCACAGTGTTGGGTCATGTTTCACAGTGTTGGGGTCATGTTTCACAGTGTTGGGTCATGTTTCACAGTGTTGGGGTCATGTTTCACAGTGTTGGGTCATGTTGCACAGTGTTGGGTCATGTTTCACAGTGTTGGGGTCATGTTTCACAGTGTTGGGTCATGTTTCACAGTGTTGGGGTCATGTTTCACAGTGTTGGGTCATGTTTCACAGTGTTGGGTCATGTTTCACAGTGTTGGGTCATGTTTCACAGTGTTGGGTCATGTTTCACAGTGTTGGGTCATGTTTCACAGTGTTGGGTCATGTTTCACAGTGTTGGGTCATGTTTCACAGTGTTGGGTCATGTTTCACAGTGTTGGGTCATGTTGCACAGTGTTGGGTCATGTTTCACAGTGTTGGGTCATGTTTCACAGTGTTGGGTCATGTTTCACAGTGTTGGGTCATGTTTCACAGTGTTGGGGTCATGTTTCACAGTGTTGGGTCATGTTTCACAGTGTTGGGTCATGTTCACAGTGTTGGGTCATGTTTCACAGTGTTGGGTCATGTTTCACAGTGTTGGGTCATGTTTCACAGTGTTGGGTCATGTTTCACAGTGTTGGGTCATGTTGCACAGTGTTGGGTCATGTTTCACAGTGTTGGGTCATGTTTCACAGTGTTGGGTCATGTTTCACAGTGTTGGGTCATGTTGCACAGTGTTGGGTCATGTTTCACAGTGTTGGGTCATGTTTCACAGTGTTGGGTCATGTTTCACAGTGTTGGGTCATGTTTCACAGTGTTGGGTCATGTTTCACAGTGTTGGGTCATGTTTCACAGTGTTGGGTCATGTTTCACAGTGTTGGGGTCATGTTTCACAGTGTTGGGTCATGTTTCACAGTGTTGGGTCATGTTTCACAGTGTTGGGTCATGTTTCACAGTGTTGGGTCATGTTTCACAGTGTTGGGTCATGTTTCACAGTGTTGGGTCATGTTTCACAGTGTTGGGGTCATGTTTCACAGTGTTGGGGTCATGTTTCACAGTGTTGGGTCATGTTGCACAGTGTTGGGTCATGTTGCACAGTGTTGGGTCATGTTGCACAGTGTTGGGTCATGTTTCACAGTGTTGGGTCATGTTTCACAGTGTTGGGTCATGTTTCACAGTGTTGGGGTCATGTTTCACAGTGTTGGGTCATGTTTCACAGTGTTGGGTCATGTTTCACAGTGTTGGGTCATGTTTCACAGTGTTGGGTCATGTTTCACAGTGTTGGGTCATGTTCACAGTGTTGGGTCATGTTTCACAGTGTTGGGTCATGTTTCACAGTGTTGGGTCATGTTTCACAGTGTTGGGGTCATGTTTCACAGTGTTGGGTCATGTTTCACAGTGTTGGGTCATGTTTCACAGTGTTGGGGTCATGTTTCACAGTGTTGGGGTCATGTTTCACAGTGTTGGGTCATGTTTCACAGTGTTGGGTCATGTTTCACAGTGTTGGGGTCATGTTTCACAGTGTTGGGTCATGTTTCACAGTGTTGGGTCATGTTTCACAGTGTTGGGTCATGTTTCACAGTGTTGGGTCATGTTTCACAGTGTTGGGTCATGTTGCACAGTGTTGGGTCATGTTTCACAGTGTTGGGTCATGTTTCACAGTGTTGGGTCATGTTTCACAGTGTTGGGTCATGTTTCACAGTGTGTGTTGGGTCATGTTTCACAGTGTTGGGTCATGTTTCACAGTGTTGGGGTCATGTTTCACAGTGTTGGGTCATGTTTCACAGTGTTGGGGTCATGTTGCACAGTGTTGGGTCATGTTTCACAGTGTTGGGGTCATGTTTCACAGTGTTGGGTCATGTTTCACAGTGTTGGGTCATGTTTCACAGTGTTGGGTCATGTTTCACAGTGTTGGGTCATGTTTCACAGTGTTGGGGTCATGTTTCACAGTGTTGGGTCATGTTTCACAGTGTTGGGTCATGTTTCACAGTGTTGGGGTCATGTTTCACAGTGTTGGGTCATGTTGCACAGTGTTGGTCATGTTGCACAGTGTTGGGTCATGTTTCACAGTGTTGGGTCATGTTTCACAGTGTTGGGTCATGTTTCACAGTGTTGGGTCATGTTGCACAGTGTTGGGTCATGTTTCACAGTGTTGGGGTCATGTTTCACAGTGTTGGGTCATGTTGCACAGTGTTGGGGTCATGTTTCACAGTGTTGGGGTCATGTTTCACAGTGTTGGGTCATGTTTCACAGTGTTGGGGTCATGTTTNTGGGTCATGTTTCACAGTGTTGGGTCATGTTTCACAGTGTTGGGGTCATGTTTCACAGTGTTGGGTCATGTTTCACAGTGTTGGGTCATGTTTCACAGTGTTGGGTCATGTTGCACAGTGTTGGGGTCATGTTGCACAGTGTTGGGGTCATGTTTCACAGTGTTGGGGTCATGTTGCACAGTGTTGGGTCATGTTTCACAGTGTTGGGTCATGTTTCACAGTGTTGGGGTCATGTTCACAGTGTTGGGTCATGTTCACAGTGTTGGGTCATGTTTCACAGTGTGGGGTCATGTTTCACAGTGTTGGGGTCATGTTTCACAGTGTTGGGTCATGTTTCACAGTGTTGGGTCATGTTTCACAGTGTTGGGTCATGTTTCACAGTGTTGGGTCATGTTTCACAGTGTTGGGGTCATGTTTCACAGTGTGTTGGGGTCATGTTTCACAGTGTTGGGTCATGTTTCACAGTGTTGGGGTCATGTTTCACAGTGTTGGGTCATGTTGCACAGTGTGGGGTCATGTTTCACAGTGTTGGGTCATGTTTCACAGTGTTGGGTCATGTTTCACAGTGTGGGGTCATGTTCACAGTTGTGGGGTCATGTTTCACAGTGTTGGGTCATGTTTCACAGTGTTGGGTCATGTTTCACAGTGTTGGGGTCATGTTTCACAGTGTTGGGGTCATGTTTCACAGTGTTGGGTCATGTTTCACAGTGTTGGGTCATGTTCACAGTGTTGGGGTCATGTTGCACAGTGTTGGGGTCATGTTCACAGTGTGGGGTCATGTTGCACAGTGTTGGGTCATGTTGCACAGTGTTGGGGTCATGTTTCACAGTGTTGGGGTCATGTTGCACAGTGTGGGGTCATGTTTCACAGTGTTTGGGTCATGTTTCACAGTGTTGGGTTCATTTCACAGTGTTGGGTCATGTTTCACAGTGTTGGGGTCATGTTTCACAGTGTTGGGTCATGTTTCACAGTGTTGGGTCATGTTTCACAGTGTTGGGTCATGTTGCACAGTGTTGGGTCATGTTTCACAGTGTTGGGTCATGTTCACAGTGTTGGGGTCATGTTGCACAGTGTTGGGTCATGTTGCACAGTGTTGGGGTCATGTTTCACAGTGTGGGGTCATGTTTCACAGTGTTGGGTCATGTTTCACAGTGTTGGGTCATGTTTCACAGTGTTGGGGTCATGTTTCACAGTGTTGGGTCATGTTGCACAGTGTTGGGTCATGTTTCACAGTGTTGGGTCATGTTTCACAGTGTTGGGTCATGTTTCACAGTGTTGGGTCATGTTGCACAGTGTTGGGTCATGTTTCACAGTGTTGGGGTCATGTTTCACAGTGTTGGGTCATGTTTCACAGTGTGGGGTCATGTTTCACAGTGTTGGGTCATGTTTCACAGTGTTGGGGTCATGTTGCACAGTGTTGGGTCATGTTTCACAGTGTTGGGTCATGTTTCACAGTGTTGGGTCATGTTTCACAGTGTTGGGGTCATGTTTCACAGTGTTGGGTCATGTTTCACAGTGTTGGGTCATGTTTCACAGTGTTGGGTCATGTTTCAGTGTTGGGGTCATGTTTCACAGTGTTGGGTCATGTTTCACAGTGTTGGGTCATGTTTCACAGTGTTGGGTCATGTTGCACAGTGTTGGGGTCATGTTGCACAGTGTTGGGTCATGTTTCACAGTGTTGGGGTCATGTTTCACAGTGTTGGGTCATGTTGCACAGTGTTGGGTCATGTTGCACAGTGTTGGGGTCATGTTTCACAGTGTTGGGTCATGTTTCACAGTGTTGGGGTCATGTTTCACACAGTGTTGGGTCATGTTTCACAGTGTTGGGGTCATGTTTCACAGTGTTGGGTCATGTTGCACAGTGTGGGGTCATGTTGCACAGTGTTGGGGTCATGTTTCACAGTGTTGGGGTCATGTTTCACAGTGTTGGGTCATGTTTCACAGTGTTGGGTCATGTTGCACAGTGTTGGGGTCATGTTTCACAGTGTTGGGTCATGTTTCACAGTGTTGGGTCATGTTTCACAGTGTTGGGTCATGTTTCACAGTGTGTGTTGGGTCATGTTCACAGTGTTGGGTCATGTTCACAGTGTTGGGTCATGTTTCACAGTGTTGGGTCATGTTTCACAGTGTTGGGGTCATGTTGCACAGTGTTGGGTCATGTTTCACAGTGTTGGGTCATGTTTCACAGTGTTGGGGTCATGTTTTCAGTGTTGGGTCATGTTTCACAGTGTGGGGTCATGTTTCACAGTGTGGGGTCATGTTGCACAGTGTTGGGTCATGTTGCACAGTGTTGGGTCATGTTGCACAGTGTTGGGTCATGTTGCACAGTGTTGGGGTCATGTTTCACAGTGTTGGGTCATGTTGCACAGTGTTGGGTCATGTTCACAGTGTTGGGTCATGTTTCACAGTGTTGGGGTCATGTTTCACAGTGTTGGGGTCATGTTTCACAGTGTTGGGTCATGTTTCACAGTGTTGGGGTCATGTTTCACAGTGTTGGGTCATGTTGCACAGTGTTGGGTCATGTTTCACAGTGTTGGGTCATGTTTCACAGTGTTGGGGTCATGTTGCACAGTGTTGGGGTCATGTTTCACAGTGTTGGGTCATGTTTCACAGTGTTGGGGTCAGGTTCACAGTGTGGGGTTGGGGTCATGTTTCACAGTGTTGGGTCATGTTTCACAGTGTTGGGTCATGTTTCACAGTGTTGGGGTCATGTTTCACAGTGTTGGGTCATGTTTCACAGTGTTGGGTCATGTTGCACAGTGTTGGGGTCATGTTGCACAGTGTTGGGGTCATGTTTCACAGTGTTGGGTCATGTTGCACAGTGTTGGGTCATGTTTCACAGTGTTGGGTCATGTTCACAGTGTTGGGTCATGTTTCACAGTGTTGGGTCATGTGTTCACAGTGTTGGGTCATGTTCACAGTGTTGGGTCATGTTTCACAGTGTTGGGGTCATGTTTCACAGTGTTGGGTCATGTTTCACAGTGTTGGGTCATGTTGCACAGTGTTGGGGTCATGTTGCACAGTGTTGGGTCATGTTCACAGTGTTGGGGTCATGTTTCACAGTGTTGGGTCATGTTTCACAGTGTTGGGTCATGTTTCACAGTGTTGGGTCATGTTTCACAGTGTTGGGTCATGTTCACAGTGTTGGGGTCATGTTTCACAGTGTTGGGTCATGTTTCACAGTGTTGGGTCATGTTTCACAGTGTTGGGGTCATGTTTCACAGTGTTGGGGTCATGTTTCACAGTGTTGGGTCATGTTTCAGTGTGGGGTCATGTTCACAGTGTTGGGGTCATGTTCACAGTGTTGGGGTCATGTTTCACAGTGTTGGGTCATGTTGCACAGTGTTGGGGTCATGTTGCACAGTGTTGGGGTCATGTTGCACAGTGTTGGGTCATGTTGCACAGTGTTGGGGTCATGTGCACAGTGTTGGGTCATGTTTCACAGTGTTGGGGTCATGTTTCACAGTGTTGGGTCATGTTGCACAGTGTTGGGTCATGTTG
>WNGS01069126.1:107017-121503 GCA_020271785.1 Procambarus virginalis | reverse complement strand
ACAGTGTTGGGGTCATGTTTCACAGTGTTGGGTCATGTTTTCACAGTGTTGGGTCATGTTTCACAGTGTTGGGTCATGTTTCACAGTGTTGGGGTCATGTTTCACAGTGTTGGGTCATGTTCACAGTGTTGGTCATGTTTCACAGTGTTGGGGTCATGTTTCACAGTGTTGGGGTCATGTTTCACAGTGTTGGGTCATGTTTCACAGTGTTGGGTCATGTTGCACAGTGTTGGGTCATGTTTCACAGTGTTGGGGTCATGTTGCACAGTGTTGGGTCATGTTTCACAGTGTTGGGTCATGTTTCACAGTGTTGGGTCATGTTTCACAGTGTTGGGTCATGTTTCACAGTGTTGGGTCATGTTTCACAGTGTTGGGTCATGTTTCACAGTGTTGGGTCATGTTTCACAGTGTTGGGTCATGTTTCACAGTGTTGGGTCATGTTTCACAGTGTTGGGGTCATGTTGCACAGTGTTGGGTCATGTTTCACAGTGTTGGGTCATGTTTGCACAGTGTTGGGTCATGTTTCACAGTGTTGGGTCATGTTTCACAGTGTTGGGTCATGTTTCACAGTGTTGGGTCATGTTGCACAGTGTTGGGTCATGTTTCACAGTGTTGGGTCATGTTTCACAGTGTTGGGGTCATGTTTCACAGTGTTGGGTCATGTTCACAGTGTTGGGTCATGTTTCACAGTGTTGGGTCATGTTTCACAGTGTTGGGTCATGTTTCACAGTGTTGGGTCATGTTTCACAGTGTTGGGTCATGTTTCACAGTGTTGGGGTCATGTTTCACAGTGTTGGGTCATGTTTCACAGTGTTGGGTCATGTTTCACAGTGTTGGGGTCATGTTTCACAGTGTTGGGGTCATGTTTCACAGTGTTGGGTCATGTTTCACAGTGTTGGGGTCATGTTTCACAGTGTTGGGTCATGTTTCACAGTGTTGGGGTCATGTTTCACAGTGTTGGGTCATGTTTCACAGTGTTGGGTCATGTTTCACAGTGTTGGGTCATGTTTCACAGTGTTGGGGTCATGTTTCACAGTGTTGGGGTCATGTTTCACAGTGTTGGGTCATGTTTCACAGTGTTGGGTCATGTTTCACAGTGTTGGGTCATGTTTCACAGTGTTGGGTCATGTTTCACAGTGTTGGGTCATGTTTCACAGTGTTGGGGTCATGTTTCACAGTGTTGGGTCATGTTTCACAGTGTTGGGTCATGTTTCACAGTGTTGGGTCATGTTTCACAGTGTTGGGTCATGTTTCACAGTGTTGGGTCATGTTTCACAGTGTTGGGTCATGTTTCACAGTGTTGGGTCATGTTTCACAGTGTTGGGTCATGTTTCACAGTGTTGGGTCATGTTTCACAGTGTTGGGTCATGTTTCACAGTGTTGGGTCATGTTTCACAGTGTTGGGGTCATGTTTCACAGTGTTGGGGTCATGTTGCACAGTGTTGGGTCATGTTTCACAGTGTTGGGTCATGTTTCACAGTGTTGGGTCATGTTTCACAGTGTTGGGTCATGTTTCACAGTGTTGGGTCATGTTTCACAGTGTTGGGGTCATGTTTCACAGTGTTGGGTCATGTTCACAGTGTTGGGTCATGTTTCACAGTGTTGGGTCATGTTTCACAGTGTTGGGGTCATGTTTCACAGTGTTGGGTCATGTTTCACAGTGTTGGGGTCATGTTTCACAGTGTTGGGGTCATGTTTCACAGTGTTGGGTCATGTTTCACAGTGTTGGGTCATGTTTCACAGTGTTGGGTCATGTTTCACAGTGTTGGGTCATGTTTCACAGTGTTGGGGTCATGTTTCACAGTGTTGGGTCATGTTCACAGTGTTGGGTCATGTTTCACAGTGTTGGGTCATGTTTCACAGTGTTGGGGTCATGTTTCACAGTGTTTGGTCATGTTTCACAGTGTTGGGTCATGTTTTCACAGTGTTGGGTCATGTTGCACAGTGTTGGGTCATGTTTCACAGTGTTGGGGTCATGTTTCACAGTGTTGGGGTCATGTTTCACAGTGTTGGGTCATGTTTCACAGTGTTGGTCATGTTCACAGTGTTGGTCATGTTTCACAGTGTTGGGTCATGTTTCACAGTGTTGGGTCATGTTTCACAGTGTTGGGGTCATGTTTCACAGTGTTGGGTCATGTTGCACAGTGTTGGGTCATGTTTCACAGTGTTGGGGTCATGTTTCACAGTGTTGGGTCATGTTTCACAGTGTTGGGTCATGTTTCACAGTGTTGGGTCATGTTTCACAGTGTTGGGTCATGTTTCACAGTGTTGGGTCATGTTTCACAGTGTTGGGTCATGTTTCACAGTGTTGGGTCATGTTTCACAGTGTTGGGGTCATGTTTCACAGTGTTGGGTCATGTTTCACAGTGTTGGGTCATGTTTCACAGTGTTGGGTCATGTTGCACAGTGTTGGGGTCATGTTTCACAGTGTTGGGTCATGTTTCACAGTGTTGGGTCATGTTTCACAGTGTTGGGTCATGTTTCACAGTGTTGGGGTCATGTTTCACAGTGTTGGGTCATGTTTCACAGTGTTGGGTCATGTTTCACAGTGTTGGGTCATGTTTCACAGTGTTGGGGTCATGTTTCACAGTGTTGGGTCATGTTTCACAGTGTTGGGTCATGTTTCACAGTGTTGGGGTCATGTTGCACAGTGTTGGGGTCATGTTTCACAGTGTTGGTCATGTTGCACAGTGTTGGGTCATGTTTTCACAGTGTTGGGTCATGTTTCACAGTGTTGGGTCATGTTTCACAGTGTTGGGTCTGTTTCACAGTGTTGGGTCATGTTTCACAGTGTTGGGGTCATGTTTCACAGTGTTGGGTCATGTTTCACAGTGTTGGGTCATGTTTCACAGTGTTGGGTCATGTTTCACAGTGTTGGGTCATGTTTCACAGTGTTGGGTCATGTTGCACAGTGTTGGGTCATGTTTCACAGTGTTGGGGTCATGTTTCACAGTGTTGGGTCATGTTTCACAGTGTTGGGTCATGTTTCACAGTGTTGGGTCATGTTTCACAGTGTTGGGTCATGTTTCACAGTGTTGGTCATGTTTCACAGTGTTGGGGTCATGTTTCACAGTGTTGGGTCATGTTTCACAGTGTTGGGTCATGTTTCACAGTGTTGGGTCATGTTTCACAGTGTTGGGTCATGTTGCACAGTGTTGGGTCATGTTTCACAGTGTTGGGTCATGTTTTCACAGTGTTGGGTCATGTTTCACAGTGTGTTGGGTCATGTTTCACAGTGTTGGGTTCATGTTCACAGTGTTGGGGTCATGTTTCACAGTGTTGGGGTCATGTTCACAGTGTTGGGTCATGTTTCACAGTGTTGGGTCATGTTTCACAGTGTTGGGTCATGTTTCACAGTGTTGGGTCATGTTTCACAGTGTTGGGGTCATGTTGCACAGTGTTGGGTCATGTTTCACAGTGTTGGGTCATGTTTCACAGTGTTGGGTCATGTTTCACAGTGTTGGGTCATGTTTCACAGTGTTGGGTCATGTTTCACAGTGTTGGGGTCATGTTTCACAGTGTTGGGTCATGTTTCACAGTGTTGGGTCATGTTTCACAGTGTTGGGTCATGTTGCACAGTGTTGGGTCATGTTTCACAGTGTTGGGGTCATGTTTCACAGTGTTGGGTCATGTTCACAGTGTTGGGTCATGTTTCACAGTGTTGGGTCATGTTTCACAGTGTTGGTCATGTTCACAGTGTTGGGTCATGTTTCACAGTGTTGGGTCATGTTTCACAGTGTTGGGTCATGTTTCAGTGTTGGGTCATGTTTCACAGTGTTGGGTCATGTTTCACAGTGTTGGGGTCATGTTTCACAGTGTTGGGTCATGTTGCACAGTGTTGGGTCATGTTGCACAGTGTTGGGTCATGTTTCACAGTGTTGGGTCATGTTGCACAGTGTTGGGTCATGTTTCACAGTGTTGGGTCATGTTTCACAGTGTTGGGTTCATGTTTCACAGTGTTGGGTCATGTTTCACAGTGTTGGGGTCATGTTTCACAGTGTTGGGTCATGTTTCACAGTGTTGGGTCATGTTGCACAGTGTTGGGTCATGTTTCACAGTGTTGGTTCATGTTTCACAGTGTTGGGGTCATGTTTCACAGTGTTGGGTCATGTTTTCACAGTGTTGGGTCATGTTTCACAGTGTTGGGTCATGTTTCACAGTGTTGGGTCATGTTGCACAGTGTTGGGTCATGTTTCACAGTGTTGGGTCATGTTTCACAGTGTTGGGTCATGTTTCACAGTGTTGGGTCATGTTTCACAGTGTTGGGGTCATGTTTCACAGTGTTGGGTCATGTTTCACAGTGTTGGGTCATGTTTCACAGTGTTGGGGTCATGTTTCACAGTGTTGGGGTCATGTTTCACAGTGTTGGGTCATGTTTCACAGTGTTGGGTCATGTTTCACAGTGTTGGGTCATGTTTCACAGTGTTGGGGTCATGTTTCACAGTGTTGGGTCATGTTTCACAGTGTTGGGGTCATGTTTCACAGTGTTGGGTCATGTTTCACAGTGTTGGGTCATGTTTCACAGTGTTGGGTCATGTTTCACAGTGTTGGGTCATGTTTCACAGTGTTGGGTCATGTTTCACAGTGTTGGGTCATGTTTCACAGTGTTGGGTCATGTTTCACAGTGTTGGGTCATGTTTCACAGTGTTGGGGTCATGTTTCACAGTGTTGGGGTCATTTCACAGTGTTGGGTCATGTTTCACAGTGTTGGGTCATGTTTCACAGTGTTGGGGTCATGTTTCACAGTGTTGGGTCATGTTTCACAGTGTTGGTCATGTTTCACAGTGTTGGGGTCATGTTTCACAGTGTTGGGTCATGTTTCACAGTGTTGGGTCATGTTTCACAGTGTTGGGTCATGTTTCACAGTGTTGGGTCATGTTTCACAGTGTTGGGTCATGTTTCACAGTGTTGGGGTCATGTTTCACAGTGTTGGGTCATGTTTCACAGTGTTGGGTCATGTTTCACAGTGTTGGGTCATGTTTCACAGTGTTGGGTCATGTTTCACAGTGTTGGGTCATGTTGCACAGTGTTGGGGTCATGTTTCACAGTGTTGGGGTCATGTTGCACAGTGTTGGGTCATGTTTCACACAGTGTTGGGTCATGTTTCACAGTGTTGGGGTCATGTTTCACAGTGTTGGTCATGTTTCACAGTGTTGGGTGTTTTTTCACAGTGTTGGGTCATGTTTCACACAGTGTTGGGTCATGTTTCACAGTGTTGGGTCATGTTCACAGTGTTGGGTCATGTTTCACAGTGTTGGGTCATGTTTCACAGTGTTGGGTCATGTTTCACAGTGTTGGGGTCATGTTTCACAGTGTTGGGGTCATGTTTCACAGTGTTGGGTCATGTTTCACAGTGTTGGGTCATGTTTCACAGTGTTGGGTCATGTTTCACAGTGTTGGGGTCATGTTCACAGTGTTGGGTCATGTTTCACAGTGTTGGGTCATGTTGCACAGTGTTGGGTCATGTTTCACAGTTGGGTTCATGTTTCACAGTGTTGGGGTCATGTTTCACAGTGTTGGGTCATGTTTCACAGTGTTGGGTCATGTTTCACAGTGTTGGGTCATGTTCACAGTGTTGGGGTCATGTTTCACAGTGTTGGGTCATGTTGCACAGTGTTGGGGTCATGTTTCACAGTGTTGGGTCATGTTTCACAGTGTTGGGTCATGTTTCACAGTGTTGGGTCATGTTTCACAGTGTTGGGTCATGTTTCACAGTGTTGGGTCATGTTTCACAGTGTTGGGTCATGTTTCACAGTGTTGGGTCATGTTGCACAGTGTTGGGTCATGTTTCACAGTGTTGGGTCATGTTTCACAGTGTTGGGTCATGTTTCACAGTGTTGGGTCATGTTTCACAGTGTTGGGTCATGTTTCACAGTGTTGGGTCATGTTTCACAGTGTTGGGTCATGTTTCACAGTGTTGGGTCATGTTTCACAGTGTTGGGGTCATGTTTCACAGTGTGGGGTCATGTTTCACAGTGTTGGTCATGTTTCACAGTGTTGGGTCATGTTTCACAGTGTTGGGTCATGTTTCACAGTGTTGGGTCATGTTTCACAGTGTTGGGTCATGTTTCACAGTGTTGGGTCATGTTTCACAGTGTTGGGTCATGTTGCACAGTGTTGGGTCATGTTTCACAGTGTTGGGTCATGTTTCACAGTGTTGGGTCATGTTTCACAGTGTTGGGTCATGTTTCACAGTGTTGGGTCATGTTGCACAGTGTTGGGTCATGTTTCACAGTGTTGGGTCATGTTTCACAGTGTTGGGTCATGTTTCACAGTGTTGGGTCATGTTTCACAGTGTTGGGTCATGTTGTCACAGTGTTGGGTCATGTTTCACAGTGTTGGGTCATGTTTCACAGTGTTGGGTCATGTTGCACAGTGTTGGGTCATGTTTCACAGTGTTGGGTCATGTTTCACAGTGTTGGGTCATGTTTCACAGTGTTGGGTCATGTTTCACAGTGTTGGGTCATGTTTCACAGTGTTGGGGTCATGTTTCACAGTGTTGGGTCATGTTTCACAGTGTTGGGGTCATGTTTCACAGTGTTGGGTCATGTTGCACAGTGTTGGGTCATGTTGCACAGTGTTGGGTCATGTTGCACAGTGTTGGGTCATGTTTCACAGTGTTGGGTCATGTTTCACAGTGTTGGGTCATGTTTCACAGTGTTGGGTCATGTTGCACAGTGTTGGGTCATGTTTCACAGTGTTGGGTCATGTTTCACAGTGTTGGGTCATGTTTCACAGTGTTGGGTCATGTTTCACAGTGTTGGGGTCATGTTTCACAGTGTTGGGTCATGTTTCACAGTGTTGGGGTCATGTTTCACAGTGTTGGGTCATGTTTCACAGTGTTGGGGTCATGTTGCACAGTGTTGGGGTCATGTTTCACAGTGTTGGGTCATGTTCACAGTGTTGGGGTCATGTTCACAGTGTTGGGTCATGTTTCACAGTGTTGGGTCATGTTGCACAGTGTTGGGTCATGTTTCACAGTGTTGGGTCATGTTTCACAGTGTTGGGTCATGTTTCACAGTGTTGGGGTCATGTTGCACAGTGTTGGGGTCATGTTGCACAGTGTTGGGTCATGTTGACAGTGTTGGGTCATGTTTCACAGTGTTGGGTCATGTTTCACAGTGTTTGGGTCATGTTTCACAGTGTTGGGTCATGTTCCAAGTGTTGGTCATGTTTTACAGTGTTGGGTCATGTTGCACAGTGTTGGGTCATGTTTCACAGTGTTGGGTCATGTTTCACAGTGTTGGGTCATGTTTCACAGTGTTGGGTCATGTTTCACAGTGTTGGGTCATGTTTCACAGTGTTGGGTCATGTTTCACAGTGTTGGGTCATGTTGCACAGTGTTGGGTCATGTTCACAGTGTTGGGGTCATGTTGCACAGTGTTGGGTCATGTTGCACAGTGTTGGGGTCATGTTTCACAGTGTTGGGTCATGTTGCACAGTGTTGGGTCATGTTGCACAGTGTTGGGTCATGTTTCACAGTGTTGGGTCATGTTTCACAGTGTTGGGGTCATGTTTCACAGTGTTGGGTCATGTTCACAGTGTTGGGTCATGTTGCACAGTGTTGGGTCATGTTTCACAGTGTTGGGGTCATGTTGCACAGTGTTGGTCATGTTTCACAGTGTTGGGTCATGTTTCACAGTGTTGGGTCATGTTTCACAGTGTTGGGTCATGTTTCACAGTGTTGGGTCATGTTTCACAGTGTTGGGTCATGTTGCACAGTGTTGGGTCATGTTGCACAGTGTTGGGGTCATGTTTCACAGTGTTGGGTCATGTTCACAGTGTTGGGTCATGTTTCACAGTGTTGGGTCATGTTGCACAGTGTTGGGGTCATGTTGCACAGTGTTGGGTCATGTTTCACAGTGTTGGGTCATGTTGCACAGTGTTGGGTCATGTTCACAGTGTTGGGTCATGTTTCACAGTGTTGGGTCATGTTGCACAGTGTTGGGGTCATGTTGCACAGTGTTGGGGTCATGTTTCACAGTGTTGGGTCATGTTGCACAGTGTTGGTCATGTTTCACAGTGTGGGTCATGTTCACAGTGTTGGGTCATGTTTCACAGTGTTGGGTCATGTTTCACAGTGTTGGGTCATGTTGCACAGTGTTGGGTCATGTTCACAGTGTTGGGTCATGTTTCACAGTGTTGGGTCATGTTTCACAGTGTTGGGTCATGTTTCACAGTGTTGGGTCATGTTTCACAGTGTTGGGTCATGTTTCACAGTGTTGGGTCATGTTTCACAGTGTTGGTCATGTTGCACAGTGTTGGGTCATGTTGCACAGTGTTGGGTCATGTTGCACGTGTTGGGTCATGTTGCACAGTGTTGGGGTCATGTTTCACAGTGTTGGGGTCATGTTGCNGGGTCATGTTTCACAGTGTTGGGTCATGTTTCACAGTGTTGGGTCATGTTTCACAGTGTTGGGTCATGTTGCACAGTGTTGGTCATGTTTCACAGTGTTGGGTCATGTTTCACAGTGTTGGGGTCATGTTTCACAGTGTTGGGTCATGTTTCACAGTGTTGGGTCATGTTTCACATGTTTGGTCATGTTTCACAGTGTTGGGTCATGTTTCACAGTGTTGGGTCATGTTCACAGTGTTGGGTCATGTTTCACAGTGTTGGGTCATGTTGCACAGTGTTGGGTCATGTTGCACAGTGTTTGGGTCATGTTGCACAGTGTTGGGTCATGTTTCAGTGTGGGTCATGTTTCACAGTGTTGGGTCATGTTTCACAGTGTTGGGTCATGTTTCACAGTGTTGGGTCATGTTTCACAGTGTTGGGTCATGTTCACAGTGTTGGGTCATGTTGCACAGTGTTGGGTCATGTTTCACAGTGTTGGGTCATGTTGCACAGTGTTGGGTCATGTTTCACAGTGTTGGGTCATGTTTCACAGTGTTGGGTCATGTTTCACAGTGTTGGGTCATGTTTCACAGTGTTGGGTCATGTTCACAGTGTTGGGTCATGTTTCACAGTGTTGGGTCATGTTGCACAGTGTTGGGTCATGTTTCACAGTGTTGGGGTCATGTTTCACAGTGTTGGGTCATGTTTTCAGTGTTGGGTCATGTTGCACAGTGTTGGGTCATGTTTCACAGTGTT
Organism: Procambarus virginalis; assembly: GCA_020271785.1. NCBI lineage: Eukaryota > Metazoa > Arthropoda > Malacostraca > Decapoda > Cambaridae > Procambarus > Procambarus virginalis. The sequence goes on along the minus strand of WNGS01069126.1, from coordinate 112,412 downwards.
GGGTCATGTTGCACAGTGTTGGGTCATGTTGCACAGTGTTGGGTCATGTTGCACAGTGTTGGGTCATGTTTCACAGTGTTGGGTCATGTTTCACAGTGTTGGTCATGTTTCACAGTGTTGGGGTCATGTTTCACAGTGTTGGGTCATGTTTCACAGTGTTGGTCATGTTTCACAGTGTTGGGTCATGTTTCACAGTGTTGGGTCATGTTTCACAGTGTTGGGTCATGTTTCACAGTGTTGGGTCATTTTCACAGTGTTGGGTCATGTTTCACAGTGTTGGGGTCATGTTTCACAGTGTTGGGTCATGTTTTCACAGTGTTGGGTCATGTTTCACAGTGTTGGGTCATGTTTCAGTGTTGGGTCATGTTGCACAGTGTTGGGTCATGTTGCACAGTGTTGGGTCATGTTGCACAGTGTTTGGGGTCATGTTTCACAGTGTTGGGTCATGTTGCACAGTGTTGGGTCATGTTTCACAGTGTTGGGTCATGTTTCACAGTGTTGGGTCATGTTTCACAGTGTTGGGTCATGTTTCACAGTGTTGGGTCATGTTTCAGTGTTGGGTCATGTTGCACAGTGTTGGGTCATGTTTCACAGTGTTGGGTCATGTTGCACAGTGTTGGGTCATGTTTCACAGTGTTTGGTCATCATGTTTCACAGTGTTGGGTCATGTTTCACAGTGTTGGGTCATGTTTCACAGTGTTGGGTCATGTTGCACAGTGTTGGGTCATGTTTCACAGTGTTGGGTCATGTTTCACAGTGTTGGGTCATGTTTCACAGTGTTGGGTCATGTTGCACAGTGTTGGGTCATGTTTCACAGTGTTGGGTCATGTTTCACAGTGTTGGGTCATGTTTCACAGTGTTGGGTCATGTTTCACAGTGTTGGGTCATGTTTGCACAGTGTTGGGTCATGTTTCCAGTGTTGGGTCATGTTTCACAGTGTTGGGTCATGTTTCACAGTGTTGGGTCATGTTTCCAGTGTTGGGTCATGTTTCACAGTGTTGGGTCATGTTGCACAGTGTTGGGTCATGTTTCACAGTGTTGGGTCATGTTTCACAGTGTTGGGTCATGTTTCACAGTGTTGGGTCATGTTTCACAGTGTTGGGTCATGTTTCAGTGTTGGGTCATGTTTGCACAGTGTTGGGTCATGTTTCAGTGTTGGGTCATGTTGCACAGTGTTGGGTCATTTTCACAGTGTTGGGTCATGTTTCAGTGTTGGGTCATGTTGCACAGTGTTGGGTCATGTTGCACAGTGTTGGGTCATGTTGCACAGTGTTGGGTCATGTTGCACAGTGTTGGGTCATTTTTCACAGTGTTGGGTCACGTTTCAGTGTTGGGTCATTTGCACAGTGTTGGGTCATGTTTGCACAGTGTTGGGTCATGTTTCACAGTGTTGGGTCATGTTTCACAGTGTTGGGGTCATGTTTCACAGTGTTGGGTCATGTTGCACAGTGTTGGGTCATGTTGCACAGTGTTGGGTCATTTTCACAGTGTTGGGTCATGTTTCAGTGTTGGGTCATGTTTCACAGTGTTGGGTCATGTTCACAGTGTTGGGGTCATGTTTCACAGTGTTGGGTCATGTTTCACAGTGTTGGGTCATGTTTCACAGTGTTGGGTCATGTTCACAGTGTTGGGTCATGTTTCACAGTGTTGGGTCATGTTGCACAGTGTTGGGGTCATGTTTCACAGTGTTGGGTCATGTTTCACAGTGTTGGGTCATGTTTCACAGTGTTGGGTCATGTTTCACAGTGTTGGGGTCATGTTTCACAGTGTTGGGTCATGTTTCACAGTGTTGGGGTCATGTTTCACAGTGTTGGGTCATGGGGTGTTTCAGTGTTTTGGGTCATGTTTCACAGTGTTGGGTCATGTTTCACAGTGTTGGGTCATGTTGCACAGTGTTGGGTCATGTTTCACAGTGTTGGGTCATGTTTCACAGTGTTGGGTCATGTTTCACAGTGTTGGGTCATGTTTCACAGTGTTGGGTCATGTTTCACAGTGTTGGGGTCATGTTTCACAGTGTTGGGTCATGTTTCACAGTGTTGGGTCATGTTTCACAGTGTTGGGTCATGTTTCACAGTGTTGGGTCATGTTTCACAGTGTTGGGTCATGTTTCACAGTGTTGGGGTCATGTTTCACAGTGTTGGGTCATGTTTCACAGTGTTGGGTCATGTTTCACAGTGTTGGGTCATGTTTCACAGTGTTGGGTCATGTTGCACAGTGTTGGGTCATGTTTCACAGTGTTGGGGTCATGTGCACAGTGTTGGGGTCATGTTTCACAGTGTTGGGTCATGTTTCAGTGTTGGGTCATGTTTCACAGTGTTGGTCATGTTGCACAGTGTTGGGTCATGTTGCACAGTGTTGGGTCATGTTTCACTGTTGGGTCATGTTTCACAGTGTTGGGTCATGTTTCAGTGTTGGGTCATGTTGCACAGTGTTGGTCATGTTGCACAGTGTTGGGGTCATGTTTCACAGTGTTGGGTCATGTTTCACAGTGTTGGGTCATGTTTCACAGTGTTGGGTCATGTTGCACAGTGTTGGGTCATGTTTCACAGTGTGGGGTCATGTTTCACAGTGTTGGGTCATGTTGCACAGTGTTGGGTCATGTTTCACAGTGTTGGGTCATGTTTCACAGTGTTGGGTCATGTTTCACTGTTGGGTCATGTTGCACAGTGTTGGGTCATTGGCACAGTGTTGGGTCATGTTGCACAGTGTTGGGTCATGTTTCACAGTGTTGGGTCATGTTTCACAGTGTTGGGTCATGTTTCACAGTGTTGGGTCATGTTTCACAGTGTTGGGTCATGTTTCACAGTGTTGGGTCATGTTTCACAGTGTTGGGTCATGTTTCACAGTGTTGGGTCATGTTTCACAGTGTTGGGTCATGTTTCACAGTGTTGGGTCATGTTTCACAGTGTTGGGGTCATGTTTCACAGTGTTGGTCATGTTTCACAGTGTTGGGTCATGTTTCACAGTGTTGGGGTCATGTTTCACAGTGTTGGGGTCATGTTTCACAGTGTGGGTCATGTTTCACAGTGTTGGGTCATGTTTCACAGTGTTGGGTCATGTTTCACAGTGTTGGGTCATGTTTCAGTGTTGGGTCATGTTGCACAGTGTTGGGTCATTTTCACAGTGTTGGGTCATGTTGCACAGTGTTGGGGTCATGTTTCACAGTGTTGGGTCATGTTTCACAGTGTTGGGTCATGTTTCACAGTGTTGGGTCATGTTTCACAGTGTTGGGTCATGTTTCACAGTGTTGGGTCATGTTTCACAGTGTTGGGTCATGTTTCAGTGTTGGGTCATGTTTCACAGTGTTGGGTCATGTTTCAGTGTTGGGTCATGTTTCACAGTGTTGGGGTCATGTTTCACAGTGTTGGGTCATGTTTCAGTGTTGGGTCATGTTTCACAGTGTTGGGTCATGTTTCACAGTGTTGGGTCATGTTGCACAGTGTTGGGTCATGTTTCACAGTGTTGGGTCATTTTCACAGTGTTGGGTCATGTTTCAGTGTTGGGTCATGTTGCACAGTGTTGGGTCATGTTGCACAGTGTTGGGGTCATGTTTCACAGTGTTGGGTCATGTTTCACAGTGTTGGGTCATGTTTCACAGTGTTGGGTCATGTTGCACAGTGTTGGGTCATGTTGCACAGTGTTGGGTCATTTTCACAGTGTTGGGTCATGTTTCATGTTGGGTCATGTTTCACAGTGTTGGGTCATGTTGCACAGTGTTGGGTCATGTTTCACAGTGTTGGGTCATGTTTCACAGTGTTGGGTCATGTTTCACAGTGTTGGGTCATGTTGCACAGTGTTGGTCATGTTTCACAGTGTTGGGTCATGTTTCACAGTGTTGGGGTCATGTTTACAGTGTTGGGTCATGTTTCACAGTGTTGGGTCATGTTTCACAGTGTTGGTCATGTTTCACAGTGTTGGGTCATGTTTCACAGTGTTGGGTCATGTTTCACAGTGTTGGGTCATGTTTCACAGTGTTGGGTCATGTTTCACAGTGTTGGGTCATGTTTCACAGTGTTGGGTCATGTTTCACAGTGTTGGGTCATGTTTCACAGTGTTGGGTCATGTTGCACAGTGTTGGGTCATGTTTCACAGTGTTGGGGTCATGTTTCACAGTGTTGGGTCATGTTTCACAGTGTTGGGGTCATGTTTCACAGTGTTGGGTCATGTTTCACAGTGTTGGGTCATGTTTCACAGTGTTGGGTCATGTTCACAGTGTTGGGTCATGTTTCACAGTGTTGGGGTCATGTTTCACAGTGTTGGGTCATGTTTCACAGTGTTGGGGTCATGTTTCACAGTGTTGGGTCATGTTTCAGTGTTGGGTCATGTTTCACAGTGTTGGGTCATGTTTCACAGTGTTGGGTCATGTTTCACAGTGTTGGGGTCATGTTTCACAGTGTTGGGTCATGTTGCACAGTGTTGGGTCATGTTTCACAGTGTTGGGTCATGTTTCACAGTGTTGGGTCATGTTTCACAGTGTTGGGTCATGTTTCACAGTGTTGGGTCATGTTTCACAGTGTTGGGTCATGTTTCACAGTGTTGGGTCATGTTTCAGTGTTGGGTCATGTTCACAGTGTTGGGTCATGTTTCACAGTGTTGGGTCACGTTTTCAGTGTCCATGTTCACAGTGTTGGGTCATGTTTCACAGTGTTGGGTCATGTTTCACAGTGTTGGGTCATGTTGCACAGTGTTGGGTCATGTTTCACAGTGTTGGGTCATGTTTCACAGTGTTGGGTCATGTTGCACAGTGTTGGGTCATGTTTCACAGTGTTGGTCATGTTTCACAGTGTTGGGTCATGTTCACAGTGTTGGGTCATGTTTCACAGTGTTGGGTCATGTTGCACAGTGTTGGGTCATGTTTGCACAGTGTTGGGTCATGTTTCACAGTGTTGGGGTCATGTTTCACAGTGTTGGGTCATGTTTTCAGTGTTGGGTCATGTTGCACAGTGTTGGGTCATGTTTCACAGTGTTGGGTCATGTTGCACAGTGTTGGGTCATTTTGCACAGTGTTGGGTCATGTTGCACAGTGTTGGGTCATGTTTCACAGTGTTGGGTCATGTTTCACAGTGTTGGGGTCATGTTTCACAGTGTTGGGTCATGTTGCACAGTGTTGGGTCATGTTTCACAGTGTTGGGTCATGTTTCACAGTGTTGGGTCATGTTTCACAGTGTTGGGTCATGTTTCACAGTGTTGGGTCATGTTTCACAGTGTTGGGTCATGTTGCACAGTGTTGGGTCATGTTTCACAGTGTTGGGTCATGTTTCACAGTGTTGGGTCATGTTTCACAGTGTTTGGGTCATGTTTCACAGTGTTGGGGTCTTTCACAGTGTTGGGTCATGTTTCACAGTGTTGGGTCATGTTTCACAGTGTTGGGGTCATGTTTCACAGTGTTGGGGTC
>WNGS01069126.1:73679-90791 GCA_020271785.1 Procambarus virginalis | reverse complement strand
GGTTGCCTGATATGTAGTCCCTGATTCCTTCACAGTTCTGAATTACCATCTCTTCGAAACTCCAACCTTCTCTTAGTAGTAAAGCCACACCACCCGTCTCTCCTCCTCTCTCTGTTGTGTGGTGTGTGTTGTGGTGTGTGTGTGTGTGTGTGTGTGTGTGTGTGTGTGTGTGTGTGTGTGTGTGTGTGTGTGTGTGTGTGTGTGTGTGTGTGAAATCATTACTCTAGAATCACTGATCTAGAACAGGAACTTATATGTTTTTTTGTGGAGCGCTGTTGGTTGCGCATTGCCAGGCACCTTGAAAGCGATTAATGTGGTCTTGTCTACATATTGAGATCATTAGGCTTGGACTGACAGTCCCGAAGTAATGGTAAAGACGAAATTACCTTCTGTCAAGTATTTCGTGTGTTGTCGGCAGAGTTTTTAATGGTGAAGTCGGCGGTTTTCTTACACCGGTATACGGTGAACTATATATTTCTGTTTAGTATTGTTCAGTGGTCGCGATTGGTCACTTGTGTCTTTCGTGACCTTTTCCTCCGTTGAAAACAAGTTTCGCTTTTAGCAGTCAAACACATACTACTAACTTTAAGGTCATGTCAGTTCTTTTAGTATATACTGAAGTGTGAAAGCCCACATTCCTTTCCGAGACTGTTACATCCAGGAAAGGCAGGTTACTTCTCTGTCGATCGCGTAAGTGAACCTGAGCACGGCATTTGACTCGAAAATTTATTTTATATGTTGCAAGCATTCTGTGTCGGATGCCCACAAGAAGATGTCGTCAACATACCTACAGTAGACATCAAGTCTATGATCAACAAACACTTTCTTCTAAATGTTACCCATATTATAATTCGCAAAAAAGGACAACAAGAGGAATCTCCCATGGTGACTCTACCTATTATATTGTACATAAAACCATCAGGGGATCGGGAAACATACTCACTGGGATATACTTCGTACAGTTGCGTAAGTATAAGTTGTGGGATGTCAGGAGCAATCTGGATCGCAGGTATTTATGCAATACCATTCCAATGGTATCCTTACAATATTTACACGGCCACGCTGGTTAACAGGGAATCAACACCCAGAGATGATCTAATTGTGAATATCACAGACACTGGGCATTAGTAGGCTGGCTGTACATGGTACATATGGAGTCACTAGTGATAAGATACTTCGCCATTCTGTACGCACGAAAAGGTAATTGGCTGAGAACCATACGAAGTGAGTAGCTTGGTTTGTGGGTCTTGGTAATCCCATGGGTGTTTCCAGGGTTTTGCTCTCCAGTAGCTCTTGACAGCAAAATACGTTATTCAGCTTTTCTCGTCAGGCGTAATCAAATTGTTAAACTTGAGGGTTAATTTTTTTAACATCCTTCTCTAGTGAAGAACGTATGAACTGGAAAGATTTGTGCTAAAAACCATTAATTTAATTATTTTAATTATTAAAATAATTAAAAATCATTAATTAATTACTTCACCTGGTGAAAGGTAATGCAGAGTATAGGTCTGTATATACATATGCCACCTGTCCTTAGGCTAGGTTCGTTAAAGCGGCAGCTGTCTTCCAAGACGCGTTCATAAATTTTAACATATATTCATTTAACAAATTCATCAATTTATGTATTAAAAATAGTTTTGCTTTCATATATGTTAATATTATTATATCAAAGTTCTATGTACAGTTAGGCATAGGTTAGGTTAGGTGTTTAGGTTTTGTTGGCGATTATTTGTATTTCAAGTACGTAGATGAATCATTTACAGCGTTGATATTCAAGCAGAGGTCATCAGCAAAGAACTGTTCGAGAAATGTTCGAACGTCTTCAGTTGTGTAGCCCGTCCTTATAAACAAAGGCCACAGTCCATTCCATGCACCCGCCAAACCCCCTGTTTATGAATGAAAAACAGTTAACACACGACTCACAACTGATGACGTCTGAACACTTCCGGAACAAGTGCATCGCTGACGGCTTTTGTTCGAACCACAACGCTGTAAATGCTCAGCCCGTCCTCCAAACAAAGACCCAAAAGTGATTCCATCCACCCGCCAACCCCCTGTCTATGAATCAAAACCGGTTTGCACACGACTCACAACTGATTTCGTTTGAACACTTCCGGAACAAGTGCTTCACTGACGAATTTTGTTCGAACCACAACGCTGTAAATGCTTCACCCCACGTACTACAAATACAAATAATCGCAAACAGAACCTAAACACCTAACTTAACCTAACCTATGCCTATATATGCCCAATATGCTAATATATTATAAAATTAATTTATATTTGAGAAAATTCCTGTTTGAATGAACAACATGGTAAAATTTATGAATGCGTCTGTGGGGTCGACCGCTGAATGTAATGGACTTGAGTCGAGGACGGGTTGAAATGCTTCATGCCAAGCGGTGTCAGTATAATCAGTATAAGTGCACACCTGTTCTGTAATTTAATGTGTAATCCGATCTTTTACATTTAAGCATTAATTTTAAGCCACCGAGGTCCTTCATAATCCAACCCGTCCTCGCAAATTCGTATAGTCAATATTGACTTATTAGTTACCTGCATAGGTAACATACTAAACATAATAGTTTCCCTTGAAAAGCTAAAGCTTCATAGAAAACACCGACCTTACCTAACCTTGTTAGTATGTTAAAATAAGCATCTTATAGCTTCGTAATTACAATTGTTACTTAACCTATTATAGGTATAGGTTAAGTAATAATTGTAATTACGAAGCAATAAGATGCTTATCTCATCATACTAAGTAGGTTAGGTAAGGTCGGTGTTCTCTATAAAACTTTTCAAGGGAAACTTTTATGTTAAGTATGTCACCTATGCACTTATTTAATAAGTCAATATTGACTATACGAATTTGCGAGGACGGGTTGCATAATCAATGTATTAGCTAGCCAGAGATTTGTCGACAAGGGACGTAGACTTGGTAGCATTTCCAAACGGTGTCAGCCTTCAAATTGTAGACTTTTAGAGTACTAGCCAATCACGAAGCACAAGATCTCAGACGTCATTATCCATAGATCCGCATGGGTGCCTGCCCAAATAGGGGCAGCAGTGTATAGCCAGGCTAGAGCAAGGTAGGACATCCGATGAGCTGGTCATATTGTGTTATCCACCCAATAAAGATATCGAGAAGGAATCAAAGTGTATTCTCTACAATCCCAAGTAAGAGCCTTCACCATATCTCCACCCAACAAGTAGACAAGCAGAAATATCGTCAGCAGAACCTAAACACCTAACCTAACCTAAGCCTAAATATGCACAATCTGCTAATATATAATAATATTCATTCAAAATAGGAATTTGAGAAAATTCCTATTTTGAATGAACAGCATGTTAAAATTGATGAATGCGTGTTTGGGGTCGACCGCTGGATGTAATGGACATGGTCTGAGGATGGATTAGTTATAAGTCATGTGTGTAAACCGTTTTCATTTATAGACAGGCGGTTTGGCGGCTGGACTAACGAGCATTTTGCCTTTGTTGATGAAGACGGGTTGAAATTTTCCCATTAAACCTGTGAATTCTCTATTTCTCGGGACCGTCTTAAAACTAAATATTCCTGTAGCTCACTTTATCATTATTTTCGCAATGTTATACATGTGCTTTCAAACATCAATTCCTAACACTGTTCTATGACCTCTAACCTGACATCGCCCTTTTGCTAAACACCCTGGTGGCGTTCTCCAGAGCTGGCCGTGAGAGTGGTACTGGACGCTGGTCAGCCCAGGCAACGGGTTTTCTTCAAGGACTTCGTCAGCCAGGTGGCTGAGACGACCATCCGCCTCCAGAACAGGATTTACCAACACGAGTACCAAGTCTATGCTGAGGTCGGTCACAGACTGAAAGTTTTTGTTGTTGAATATCCGCCTGTGTTTTTATCGTAAGCAGATGGGGTGTGGGGCGTCATGTTTCACAGTGTTGGGTCATGTTTCACAGTGTACAGTGTTGGGTCATGTTTCACAGTGTTGGGTCATGTTCCACAGTGTTGGGGTCATGTTTCACAGTGTTGGGTCATGTTTCACAGTGTTGGGGTCATGTTGCACAGAGTTGGGTCATGTTTCACAGTGTTGGGGTCATGTTCCACAGTGTTGGGTCATGTTCCACAGTGTTGGGTCATGTTTCACAGTGTTGGGTCATGTTTCACAGTGTTGGGTCATGTTTCACAGTGTTGGGGTCATATTCACAGTGTTGGGTCATGTTTCACAGTGTTGGGTCATGTTTCACAGTGTTGGGGTCATGTTTCACAGTGTTGGGTCATGTTGCACAGTGTTGGGTCATGTTGAACAGTGTTGGGTCATGTTTCACAGTGTTGGGTCATGTTTCACAGTGTTGGGTCATGTTTCACAGTGTTGGGTCATGTTTCAAAGTGTTGGGTCATGTTGCACAGTGTTGGGTCATGTTGCACAGTGTTGGGTCATGTTTCACAGTGTTGGGTCATGTTTCACAGTGTTGGGTCATGTTGCACAGTGTTGGGTCATGTTGCACAGTGTTGGGGTCATGTTTCACAGGTGTTGGGTCATGTTGCATAGTGTTGGGGTCATGTTTCACAGAGTTGGGGTCATGTTTCACAGTGTTGGGGTCATGTTTCACAGTGTTGGGGTCATGTTTCACAGTGTTGTTCATGTTTCACAGTGTTGGGGTCATGTTGCACAGTGTTGGGTCATGTTTCACAGTGTTGGGGTCATGTTTCACAGTGTTGGGGCATGTTTCACAGTGTTGGGGTCATGTTGCACAGTGTTGGGGTCATGTTGCACAGTATTGGGGTCATGTTGCACAGTGTTGGGTCATGTTTTACAGTGTTGGGTCATGTTGCACAGTGTTGGGGTCATGTTGCACAGTATTGGGGTCATGTTGCACAGTGTTGGGGTCATGTTTCACAGTGTTGGGGTCATGTTTCACANCTTCTTTCTCTTTTTCTTTCTTTCTTTCTCTTTCTTTTAGTTTAGCTTTAGGTAACAATAACTGCAAACATCAGCTGATCTCAGCATGACATGAATTACAGCCTGCTTCGTCACGAATTCTATTGTGTTCACATTGAACATATAGATTTTTATAGATTTTTAGATTTTACTTCTATATTCTGTTATAGATATAGTTTATATATTTCGAGCTATTACATATATTTTGTTGTATTTCTCATTCTTAATTAAATAAATATAATATTTTAATTATCTTTTTGTACCCTATTCATTTGTCCACATAAATATATATATAGAATGTCCATTTCTTTCTCAAATATGTATTCTTTCTTTGTCTTCTGGAATGTCTTCTTTCTTTCTTTCTCTCCCTTTCTATTTCAGATATGAATTAAAAAAAATTATTATACCCTAATTTACCCTAAACGTTTTAATGTAGGTAATTAAAAGATTACAGAAATGTTTTTTGAAACATTATTTATTTACGTTCTAAGGTCGTAAATAAAAGTTCTCAAAAAACATTTTCTAAACGTAATTATAAACGTGCTGAAAACAATGAAATGTCGTTTTTAGAACGTTTTAAAAACGTGAAAATGTTTGCTGGGATGATTTCTACCTGGAACACGCCTTGCTCTCTTCTGACTCACGTATCCTAACAGTCCGACCCTTAAATTTTAAACCGACCAACCTTAATAGATTCTATCTCTCACTTACCCACACACTTCCACTAATTCTGCCATGTTTACTGCCTGCAGACTTGGCCGTGGGCGCCCCACAGCACTCTGGAGGAGGCGCCGTCTTCATCTTCCTAGGGTCCGACACAGGCATCAGGGCCACGCCATCTCAGGTACGTCTTCAGACTCGTGTAAGGGTCAGTCAGGAATACAATTAGAGAAGCAGATCTACGAGCTTAACAGGTACATATAGAACATCAAGAACAGCTCACTTAATCTACCAACTATTAACTGTGAGGGACTTTAACCAAGGAAAGAGAGACTGGGAGTCAAGGAATTTCTTGACTAGTTTGCTTAGACTCGGTTCTCACCTAAAATAAACACTATATTGATAATACAAGCTTGTGTGCCACTGTAGGATCTCTTCATCTTATTTGGCCTTGATCAATATACTTGATCACAAGTTAGAGTGAGGGAGGAATGCAATGAAGAAAACATATGTGCATACCAGGAAGAAGAATTTGGAAGAATGAGGAATTCTTTGGAAAGCATAATATGGAATAATGAACTTAGGAAACATGGTCATACAACAACCTGTCTTCCTACAAAGAACGTCGTATTTCGAATGTATGCGTTACATAAGGCCAAAACTTGTTGTACTAGAAAATGGAAGCAGCTCACGAAAGTGATACACTGTCTCATTTTCTGTTTTGGGTTCTCTGGTAGGTTAGGAGAGGACACTTTAAATTGACCGTTTTCTTGATGTTGGTTAAGAGGATGTGCTGCATACAAGGCATAATGGTATGCTACTGAGGGACCAGAAGCCTGTTAGGCTTATTGAGGTTCCTTAGAGTGCTCAGAATAACTAGCAGACGATGCAACTCACAACAGTTAGCATGGTTACACATCAGGCTTCGATCGGCTCATGCTCGAAATTGACCCTAAAAAAGAACCACCATCGTGGCATTCCTCCCTCTCCTGTAAAACCACCAATAGTAAAAACAGGCAAAGGCTGGCTCCTCCATTACTCCGGTATACATCTGCAGCAGTACTTCCCTCCCACTATGTATATCTAGCAGCAAGAAGAGATCACTACCGCACCCAAACCGAGAACCCTCTGACACAGCACCATCAAAAGGGGGAAGAGAAATGAGGCAAAAAACAAAAAAAGTGAATAAAATTTGCTCCTTCTCCCTGGCAATAACGAGGCACAATGTTGTCAAGACACCGGCGATCATTTGGCTCTCTCGCATGGTTCCCACAGACGGCAGGTTCCCTACGAGGAAGGTGCCACCGACACCAAGTCTTCCCTACAGTTGACAGACTCCCGGTACTTATATATTGGTGGTAAACAGAAAGTCAGGTGAAAGGAAAACGTATCCAAACGTTTTTGGATACGTTTGTCTTGCCGATAGAATCGAATCTGTAACGTTTCAAATCGATCATGATTATTTTCAGATAACATTTATTTATAGGATTAAGATAATAGTGATTTGAAAACGATTGTTACTTTGCTATGATTAAACTCTTTGTTAAAAAGGGCTTGTGACGTCACGATGTCCACATCACTTAGCTGATTAAGCGATCTGTGGTTGGTGGACGCCGCATGTGGCTGTTGAGTCTATAAATAACCTATCACGCCCAATGAGGCCTTTTTCCACGTGATCCCTGTAGATGTTTTGGGGAAAACTGACTTGTGAGATTTATATGTATTTAGTTTATATCAATTTATATAATTTATATTTTATGTTAATTTATATTTTTCGATTGCAAACTATGATGTTTAAAGTGGACTGTATGACTGAAAAAAATCCAACAAATTGCTTCCTTACACATTCTTGGGGGTTTATGGTTTATATATATTTATTAATTAGTAGACATTCACCTCAGTAGTAGATTACATATATTAGTAATTAAATGGGGGACCTTATCTTGTATGGCTGATTTTGGTTTAGACAACCAGTATGAACACGAGTGAACAAACACTCCTCATGGTTGAGGCAGGCATCAACACTTGTACTGGTGTACTAGGTAACTTGTGTTAAGTCTTCCTCTTCAATTACACCTGTCAAAGGGCACACAATAATAGTAATAATCTAATATAACAGCTGTATCAGGGGAAATATTGTATATTAATTTAAATAAAGAGATGAGACTATTGCTCATACTATTTTGTGCCTCGATTCTTGTGCTAACTGACATTCTTACATCTAATATTAATGGCCGAATTACATATGCTAGATAGTAATGGAACCGGAAGCAGAACTCTTTCCTTATTGTGGATGAAGTTCGTGTTGATAATGGAAGCACTTTACTCTCAGTAACACTGTTCAAGGAAGTTTCTGTGGATCTTGAAGTGAGCTCTACGCAGGACTTTGTTGATAAATTTAATAATGGCGACGGACTCTCTGAGGTCTCCCTCCCACTGACGCCTTGGCTGTATTGTCCAGACGTCATCAAGAAGTGGTAGAGGGCACACATTTACTCTATTTTAGTATTAATAATTAAGTTGATTCAAGGGAAATGTTTTTATAATGTTTACAGTCCAAAGACTGATCTACTAAGGATGTTTCCCTCTATTTAGCTGGTGAATTTAATAGCGACATATGGCAATGATATCCCCCGTTTTCTACGGGGGAAAATTCGACTGTGCCATGTCTTCTATGAGTAATTAAAGCACTATAGGGTTATTAATTTGTTATTACAAATCAGCAGCAATATTATCTGCACATTGTATTGAATGTTAATAAATGGTGCCGGGTTTTCCGACAGATGTGTGATGTAGCTACATAAATACATATTATTTTAGATTGAAATGTGTTTGTGACGGAAATTTTCTACAGTCGTCAGCAGATCTGTCGACATTATAATATTCTCAGTAGAACCGTGTAATATTATGGTATAGTAAGGATTTTCCATTAATCTATATATAATGCACCCCATACCCATCCAGTGGGCAGTGGTAGAAAGGTTTACAGAGGCACACTTCGTTTAGCTAAGCAAGTGACAATCTTGTGAAGCTAATTACAGTTGCCATTTTATATTCAGCAACTCGAAATAAAAAGTTCCAAGTAGCACAGGCTTTGGTGAGCCCATAATGGAATTACCTGGCACAGGAGCGGGGCTGTAACTCTGAGCTAATTACACAATTGTTAATATGACATACTAGATGGAAGTCTATCATTGGTGAGGTGGTGACAGTACTGTGTATGTTTAGGGGTGATCCTGAGTAGCATGGGTTTGAATCCTGGTCGGTTCATTTATAAGAGTTCCTAGTGACACATGTACATATATACACATACATATGTATACATACATGTACTCAAATACATATACACATCAGTAATATTTTTATATCACAAGACGAACACAACAGTCACTATACAAGGCACTTTACATCTATGGTGAGTCAGTCACACAGTTACTAGTCCTGCTCCACACCCACCCAACTGGGCGGCAGCTTTACAGCCATGTGCTCCACACCCACCTACCTGGGCGGCAGCTTTACAATCATGTGCTCCACACCCACCCAACTGGGTGGCAGCTTTACAGTCATGTGCTCCACACCCTCCCAACTGGGCAGCAGCTTTACAGTCATGTGCTCCACACCCACCCAACTGGGCGGCAGCTTTACAGTCATGTGCTCCACACCCACCCAACTGGGCGGTAGCTTTACAGTCATGTGCTCCACACCCACCCAACTGGGCGGCAGCTTTACAGTCATGTGCAGGCCGCACCTACAGTAAGCAAACTTTGGATACTTCGCTAAGATTCCTGGCAGTACATCATTATGAATGAAGTTTTTACACATTTCTTGGACCCCATTTATGGTGTTATGTATAAATTCTGCGTTTTTTACATTCCTTGATAATGACGTAAAGTATGCGAATTGTTCGGCTGACAACGTATTATGCTATGATATCGTCAAGAGAACCATATACTATTATGCTATCCTCAGGAGAACCGTATTATGGTATGATATCGTCAGGAGAATTGTATACTATTATGCTATCCTCAGGAGAACCATATTGTGATATAATATTGTCAAGAGAACTGTATTATGTTATGAAATTGTGAGAACCGTATTATGATATGATATCCTCAGAAGAACCATATTATGTCATGATATCACGAGGAGAACTATATTATGCTATGATATCATCAGGAGAACCGTATTATGATAGTGTCAGGATAACCGTATTATGCTATGATATCGTCAGGAGAACAGTATTATGCTATGATATCGTCAGGAGAACAGTATTATGATAGTGTCAGGATAACCGTATTATGCTATGATATCGTCAGGATAACCGTATTATGCTATGATATTGTCAGGAGAACAGTATTATGCTATGATATCGTCAGGAGAACAGTATTATGATAGTGTCAGGATAACCGTATTATGCTATGATATCGTCAGGATAACCGTATTATGCTATGATATCGTCAGGAGAACAGTATTATGCTATGATATCGTCAGGAGAACAGTATTATGATAGTGTCAGGAGAACCGTATTATGCTATGATATCGTCAGGAGAACAGTATTATGCTATGATATTGTCAGGAGAAACATTTACTACTGCCATTCAGATGTTGCAGCCGACGCCTAAGTTCTCCTTAAGCGGAGGGTTCGGATACAGCCTAGCCGGTGGCAGAGACGTGGATGGCAACGGGTATCCGGACCTCCTGGTAGGGGCGCCGCTCTCCGACGCTGCCTTCTTCTTCAGGTAAGTCCTGTTACCTTCTTCAGGTATGTCCTGCTATCTTCTTCATGTAAATCTTGATATCTTCTTTAGGTAAGTCATGTCATCTTCTCCAGGTGGACCTCAGTGTTCCTCTGCAGGTCTTAGTGTACTCACTACCCTCACCTTGCGACAAGCCACCCCATATAGGGGTCCCTCGTTTTCAAGGCGTTCTCTATAGTCATAATCTTTCAAAGTTAAGTTCTTATACTATGAGGTTACCTTGAGGTGCTTCCAGGGCTTAGCGTCCCCGCGGCCCGGTCGTCGACCAGACCTTATTGCTAGATAACGTGCCAGCGAGCCTGAGGTACTGGCACTCAAAATCTTTATCGATTTGGGAGCTTTGTATTTTGCCCCACACAAAAGAAAAATACACTGAATGTCTCATCTGCTTCGGTTTCAAAATTATTGTCTTCGGATTCAGTACTCCATCAATAGCTTTGGCATTATAACCATTTCGGATTCGCCAATGAAAAGTTGAGAATTTTCACCCGGATTCCAGAAGGCGTTTCTATATTCGCTCGCATCGAAATTTTGAGTCCAATATGTCTTTATATTGAGTGATCGGATTTGAGCGCAGTTTTAACATAGGTCTTATAAACTGTTCTAACATGAATGTCTTGAGTGCTGTTTTAACATACATTTATTTGCTTTGCAATTTTTAAGTATTGGACAAGTTTAAGTAAGCCTCATTAATTTTGATTTAGAGTTATGCTCTTTCATTCCTTTTGCGACACTCATGAAATTATTTTGAGAAACGGAAGAATTTGAGTTTAAAGGCCTAAAGCAGCCTATAGGGAGTTCACAGGGCTCACCAGTTCAGTTGAATTTTTGAGAGAAGGTATTCTACTTTTCTTTTAACTCGATTTCGACTCAAAAGCTTTGTTTTTCTGTGTCCCCCTTTCTCTGGTACTTACTAACCGACCCTGCAGAGGCTGAGTTACAGGTAATTCCTGAACATTGCGGGATACACCGAAAGGGGAGACTAGGCTTGAGCACATCTCTGCAGACGCTGTGAGACAGTTCTGGAATTGTGTGTCATTTCCGTTCATCAAGACCATTTGTCCAGAACGTTTGCGAGATCCTGCAGTACCACTCGCAGTTTACTGCCATGACCGAGGTGCCTGAATTAGTCTATAAGTATTATGGGGGTATCCTAATGCATTTAATTTTATTTGAGAGGTCCGACAGAGGATAGTTGAGTGGTGTGTACGCTGTGCACTGGGCGTGGAGTTTATTTACCGAGGGTGAAGAGTTATTACTTTTATTACCACTGCTGCCTTATTCAATCTTGTGTTGATGATATCCTCAAAATGCTTCCGGAGTCTGCCAGTGCAGACTTCCTATCACATGCCTCTGTATGACTAACCATCCTGTGTGATGGGGATTATATAGCATCGCGTAGTTAGCTTTTTTGACACACTGTACTCCATTTCATATAGTCTAGGGTAGCTTCACTAATGCAGATGTACCTCATGTATTAATAAAAAAAGTTATTGGCGACCTACTCAGCAAGATTAAGACGCCCTGCTAAGGTTCCGAAGCCAGTTGAGTGTAAAACTGCTGATTGCAGAGGTTCGTCAGAATGAGCTTTGCACTCTACCCATCCCCTATTACTTTCTGGGGATGCTGTATGAAGCAGGTCCTCCGAGAAGCTCCCGGAGTCTCTATTGCCACGTGCTGCAATCTGGGAGAGTGTGAGACATCACCCACCTATTGCACTCATTTACCTTTTGCACTGACCCTCCTGCTGTAATCACCCCCTTCCTCCTGTTGCACTCATCCACCTTTTGCACTGACCCGCCTGCTGTAATCACCTTCCCCTGTTGCACTCATCCACCTGAAGCGCCCTGATTCCTGTCTGACGTGGTCCGCAGGACGGCGCCCGTGCTGCGATTGCATGTGTGGAGCTTTGAGTTCAGTGTGAAGCAGGTGGACCTACAGGAGAGGACGTGTCTGGAGCAGGGAGAGACGTGGGCACGGCGCGTCTGCTTCCACCTCCGTGTCCAGCTCCGTGTCGTGGGCGGGCCGGACCGATTCGAAATTGGTAAGTGTATTAGACCACATCTTGGGGAATAGGGGCACAGAGACCTCTTTTATGTATGTATGTGTGTGTGTGTGTGTGTGTGTGTGTGTGTGTGTGTGTGTGTGTGTGTGTGTGTGTGTGTGTGTGTGTGTACTCACCTATTTTTGTCTGCAGGATCGAGCATTGACTCTTGGATCCCGCCTTTCGAGCCATCGGTTGTTTACAGCAATGACTCCTGTCCTATTTCCCTATCATACCTAGTTTTAAAATTATGAATAGAGTTTGCTTCCACAACCTGTTCCTTAAGTGCATTCCATTTTTCCACTACTCTCACGCTAAAAGAAAACTTCCTAACATCTCTGTGACTCATCTGAGTTTCCAGCTTCCACCCATGTCCCCTCGTTCTGTTACTATTCCGTGTGAACATTTCGTCTATGTCTATTCTGTCAATCCCACTGAATATTTTATATGTTTCTATCATATCCCCCCTCTCCCTTCTTTTTTCTAGTGTCGTAAGGCTCAGTTCCTTCAGGCGCTCTTCATACCCCATCCCTCGTAACGTGGGGACGAGTCTCGTTGCAAACCTCTGAACCTTTTCCAGTTTCCTTGTATGTTTCTTCAGGTGGAGACTCCATGATTGGGCGCCTTACTCTAAGACTGGCTTCATGTAGGCAGTGTAAAGCGCCCTAAATGTCTTCTTACTTAGGTTTCTGAATGGTGCTCTTATTTTTACCAGTGTAGAGTACGCTGCTGTCGATATCCTATTTATATGTGCCTCAGGAGTTTCATTAGGTGTTACATCCACTTCCAGGTCTCTTTCTCGCGTCATCGCAGGTAGGCAGTTCCCCTTCATTATGTACTGTCCCTTTGGTCTCCTATCACCTAGTCCCATTTCCATTACTTTACATTTGCTCGTGTTGAACTCCAGTAGCTATTTCTCTGACCATCTCTGTAACCTATTCAAGTCCTCTTGGAGGATCCTACAATCCTCATCTGTCACAACTCTTCTCATCAACTTTGCATCATCTGCAAACATCGCCATGTAAGATTCTACTCCTGTAAACATATCGTTAACGTATATTAGAAATATAATTGGTCCTAACACCAATCCTTGAGGTACTCCACTGGTTACTGTTCGCCAGTCTGACTTCTTGCCCCATACCGTAACTCTCTGGTTCCTTTTTGTTAGGTAGATCCTTACCCATGCTAGGTCCTTTCCGCTTGCTCCCACCTGCTTCTCAAGTTTAAATATCAGTCACATGTGCGGTACTGTATCAAAGGTTTTTTGGCAGTCCAGAAATATGAAGTCTGCCCAACCATCTGCCCTGTCTTATCCTCGTTATTTTATCATAGAATTCCAAAAGATTTGTTAGGCCAGATTTCCCTTTCCAGAACCCATGTTGATGTTTGTTTACAAACCCAATGCTCTCCAGGTGTGCAACAGGTCTTTGCCTAATTATTCTTTCAAGTATTTTACAGGGGATGCTTGTCAGTGATACGGGACTGTAGTTAAGTGCCTCCTCCCTATCACCTTTCTTGAAAATCGGTACATTTGCCCTCTTCCAGCAATTGGGTAATTCTTCCGACATAAGTGATTCATTAAAGATCCTTGCAGAGGCACGCTGAGGGCCTGTGCTGCCTCTTTTAGTATCCACGGTGATACTTTGTCTGGTCCAACCGCTTTAGTTGCATCCAGTGTTGTCAACTGTTTCATTACCTCCTCTGCTGCCACCTCTATATCTGATAGTCTTTTATCTAGGGTAACCTCTTCTAACATTGGGAGCTGCTCAGGCACGGTTGTGAACACTCCATGGAAACTGGCATTTAGTGCCTCGCAGATTTCCTTGTCACTTTCTGTATATGCCCCTCTGCTTTCCTTAGTCTTATCACTTGGTCGTTCACCGACATTTTTCTTCTTATATGGCTGTGAATAAATTAGGTTGCTTTTTCGCTTTGATTGCAATATCGTTCTCAAAATTTCTTTCCGATGTTCGTCTTATGTTAATGTAATCGTTTCTAGCTCTGTTACATCTGATCCTGTTGTCCTTTGTCTTCTGTACTTCCTCCACTCCCTCCTGTTTCTCAGTTTTGCTTCCTGACACTGTCTATTAAACCATAGGTTATTATATTCCCTCATACTTTTTTTCCATTACTGTTGGTATAAATCTCTCTTCGGCCTCCTGGCATTTCCGTGTGATCAGGTCCATCATCTCTTGTACTGTTTTTCCTCTAATTTCTGCCTCCCAATGCACATCTGCCAGATAGTCCCTTATCCTCCTGTTGTCCCCTTTCCTGTAGTCAACTCTCCTTTCCCAGACCTCTTGCCCCATGGTCACAAGTTTAAGTTCCATAATGCAGTCAAAGACTAGGACACAATGGTCACTGGCCCCTAGAGGTATTTCATGTTCCAATTCTCGATGTCTTCTACGTTCTGGGTGAAAATCAGGTCTAATAGGCTCGGTGTATTCTCTCCTCTTTCCCTTGAGTCTTCCTTCACATGTTGTGTTAGGAAATTCCTGTTTATAACATTTACTAGCTTTTCTCCCCATGTTTCTTCCCCTCCATGGGGATTCCTTGATTCCCAGTTTACCTCTCCATGATTTAGGTCCCCCATGACCAGCAGCTTCACTCTCATTCTGTGAGCTAATGTTGCTGCCTTCTGCAGCTCATCTATGCATGCCTTGTTGTTGTCATCATACTCCTGCCTGGTCTTCTACTGTTTGGTGGGGGAATTGTAGATTACCAAGATCTCAATCTTCCTCCCATCTGCTGTCAAAGTTCCATGTATGGAGCTTATGCTCTCATTGGTACCCCGATTTTCCAGGTCTTCAAACTTCCACTTCCGCTGTGTGTGTGTGTGTGTGTGTGTGTGTGTGTGTGTGTGTGTGTGTGTGTGTGTGTGTGTGTGTGTGTGTGTGTGTGTAATAATTACTCTAGAATTACTGATCTACAACAGGAACTTATATGTTTTTTTTGTGGAGCGTTGTTGGTTGTACTTTGCTAGACACCTTGAAAGCGATTACTGTGGTCTTGTCTACATATTGAGATCATTGAGGCTTGGGACTGACAGTCCCGAAGTAATGGTGAAGACGAAATTACCTTCTGTCAAAGTATTTCGTGTGTTGTTGGCAGAGTTTTTAATGGTGAAGTCGGCGGTTTTCTTACTCCGGTATATGGTGAACTATATTTTCTGTTTAGTATTGTTCAGTGGTCACAATTTGGTCACTTGTGTCTTTCGTGACCTTTTCCTCCGTTGAAAACAAGTTTCGCTTTTAGCAGTCAAACACTTACTACTAGCTTTAAGGATCATGTCAGTTCCTTTAGTATATACTGAAGTGTGAAAGCCAACATTCCTTTCCGAGACTGTTACATCCAGGAAAGGCAGGTTACTTCTCTGTCGATCGCGTAAGTGAATCTGAGCACGGTATTTGACTCGAAAATTTATTTTAGATGTTGCAAGCATTCTGTGTCGGATGCCCACAAGAAGATTCATCAACATACCTACAGTAGACATCAAGTCTAAGATCAACAAACACTTTCTTCTGAATGTTACCCATATTATAATTTGCAAAAAGGACAACAAGAGGAATCTCCCATGGTGACTCTACCTATTTTATTGTACATAAAACCATCAGGGGATCGGGAAACATACTCACTGGGATATACTTCGTACAGTTGCGTAAGTATAAGTTGTGGAATATCAGGAGCAATCTGGATCGCAGGTATTTATGCAGTACCATTCCAATGGTATCCTTACAATATTTACACGGCCACGCTGATTAACAGGGATTCAACACCCAGAGATGGTCTAATTGTGAATATCACAGACACTGGGCATTAGTAGGCTGGCTGTACATGGTACATATGGAGTCACTAGTGATAAGATACTTCGCCATTCTGTACGCACGAAAAGGTAATTGGCTGAGAACCATACGAAGTAAGTAGCTTGGTTTGTGGGTCTTCATAATCCCATGGGTATTTCCAGGGTTTTCCTCTCCAGTAGCTCTTGACAGAAGCTGAATAATTAGCTGAATACTTTACGAATACGAAAAGCTGAATACGTTATTCAGCTTTTCTCGTCAGGCGTAATCAAATTGTTAAACTTGAGGGTTAATTTTTTTAACATCCTTCTCTAGTGAAGAACGTATGAACTGGAAAGATTTGTGCTAAAAATCATTAATTTAATTATTTTAATTATTAAAATAATTAAAAATCATTAATTAATTACTTCACCTGGTGAAAGGTAATGCAGAGTATAGGTCTGTATATACATATGCCACCTGTCTTTAGGCTAGGTTCGTTAAAGCGGCAGCTGTCTTCCAAGACGCATTCATAAATTTTAACATATATTCATTTAACAAATTCATCAATTTATGTATTAAAAATAGTTTTGCTTCATATATGTTATTATTTATATCAAAGTTCTATGTACAGTTAGGCATAGGTTAGGTTAGGTGTTTAGATTTTGATGGCGATTATTTGTATTTCAAGTACGTAGATGAAGCATTTACAGCGTTGATATTCGAGCAGAGGTCATCAGCAAAGCACTGTTCGAGAAATGTTCGAACGTCATCAGTTTGTGTAGCCCGTCCTTCAACCCGTCCTCGACTCAAGTCCATTACATCCAGCAGTCGACCCCCACAGACGCATTCATAAATTTTAACATGCCGTTTCATTCAAAACGGGAATTTTCTCAAATATCAATTAATATTATAATATATTAGCATATTGTGTATAA
>WNGS01069126.1:56330-73296 GCA_020271785.1 Procambarus virginalis | reverse complement strand
AATATAGTGAACCTCTTTCTTTTAATCAGTCTTTTATGTGGCACTGTATCAAAAGCTTATATTATGAGTGGGAAGTCCGTATAAACAACTGGGCCTCTACCCCCCTCAATCCGAACTATTTTCCTTGCTCCTTGCACTGAAATGTGTACAAGTCTCTAAACTGATACATTAATTGTGACTCTTTATCATCCTTAATTGCTCTCAAGTCTTTAAGACATACTGTAACATGCACGTGTCTGAAGCTAGGCACAAATACAACAAAGTTATTAATGATGACAAGAGACTTCGAAGTAGGTACCTCACAGGAAGGTGTCCTCAGTCCTACCTTATTTAATATCTTAATAAACACGCTGTTAAACTCTGTACCGAGCAAACCCAACGTCCACATCATTATAGCTATGCTGATGATATAATGATACACACCACTGGGTATGCTGATGATATAATGATACACACCACTGGGTATGCTGATGATATAATGATACACACCACTGGGTATGCTGATGATATAATGATACACACCACTGGGTATGCTGATGATATAATGATACACACCACTGGGTATGCTGATGATATAATGATACACACCACTGGGTATGCTGATGATATAGTTATACACACAACTGGGTATGCCGATGATATAATGATACACACCACTGGGTATGCTGATGATATATTGATACACACAACTGGGTATGTCGATGATATAATGATACACACAACTGTGTATGCTGATGATATAATGATACACACAACTGGGTATGATGATGATATAGATACACACCACTGGGTATGCTGATGATATAATGTTACACACCACTGGGTATGCTATCATGCAGAACACTCTTAACTCTGTATTAGACTCATGTCAGAACCTAGGTTTAATTATCTCAGCAGAGAAAACAAAGATACTTAATCGGCGCCCACCCAGGCAGGGAGGAGCTGTTCGCAAGATGCAACTGTCTGATGGCTCCCAGCTTGACTATGTAAACAGATTCAAATACCTTGGCCTTGAGGTGCCACTGTATGGTCCTGTTGTATTCAGACTCTGTCGTCAGTATAAAGAGAGGCTCCGAGCTCTCAAGGCTGTTGCAGGTTATCACTCAGGCTATGGTGCCAATGTCAGAATTGTCAAAATGATGTACCTTGCATACATCAGATCTTTAGTGGATTATGCTGCACCTCTGCTTGTTTTGATGCCTGAAAGAAAGCTTGGAGGGCTTGAAAAATTGCAGATCGAAGCCTTGAGGATAATCCTTGGGTGCCCTCGTACCACAAAGATATTTAATATGAGAAAGGAACTTAATATTCCGAGCGTTGTTGATCGTGTTACTGAAATTAACTGTCAAATTAGTATTAAAATGCTTAGGCTAACTCATCCTAGTCCTTGCACAGAAGCCCTCCAGAATTTCTTTATTGAAGATCAGCATTGTTCCAAATGGATAACAAAAACTGGAACTCAACTCAGAATGTATCAGGTTCATGATTTGTACCAAGAGAAACAACAACGGCACTTTCCTGCACCGTGGGAGGTTACACTCTTTCCAGTTTTAATCCCTCCCTTTCCTCCCAAGAAGCAAATTAGAGATCAGCCCAAGCTTCGTCTTGATGCAAAGCTCAACGCCTTAAGCCACATTGATGCTCTGTCCACAGAACATTCTCTCTCTCAAATCATATACACTGATGGTTCCCTACACCGCACCACGGGTGAAACTGGAAGTGCAGTTGTTCTGACAATGGGCGATGGCCTATACTTTGAGTGGGGAGTCCGTATAAACAACTGGGCCTCTACCCTTCAGACTGAACTATTTGCCTTGCTCCTTGCACTGAAATGTGTACAAGTCTCCAAACTTGATACATTAATTGTAAGTGACTCCTTATCATCCTTAAATGCTCTCAACTCTTTAAGACATAACTGTAACATGCTCGTGTCCGAAGCTAGACACAAATACAACAAAATTATTAAAGATGGTAACAGAGTCCATTTCATGTGGTCTCCATCTCATGTTGGCCTCCGAATGCATGATAGAGCTGATAAGTTAGCCAAAGAATCTGCCTTTAAAGGAGACGTATGAGTGTAACCTTGGATTGTCAATGAGCAATCTGAGAGCAGCAGTGCACCGAGAACTTCAACAAGATCTTGTAGATCTGAGGCAAAGTGAAATTGACACCAGTAATTCCATCTATCATCATACTATCATGCAAGAGGAGCCACACATCTATGGATCATCCAATAAAATCAGCAGACTTCTAGATGTTACTACTCTTCGCCTTAAACTGTGTTACAACTCTCTCTGGGATTTCTAATTATCTGCTGATGTAGACCTAACAAAATGTAAACTGGGTCAACAAGCACACACTATGTCACTATGTGATGGAGTGCCAAAAGACTTCAATTGAATTGAATTGAATTCAGAGACAATTTTATAATAAATGTTCTAGAGGTGTTTAAATATTTCATTCAAAATGATCTGTTACCAGAAATCTTAGCCAAATATCCCCTATTTGCGAACTAAGATAAGTAAATGATAAGTAAATTGTCTCGCCAATTATATATACAAGGGAATGATTAAGGGTCGAGGGACGAAATACGCATTGCTGCCCTCACCTGTGACGTCACAGCGTCGTCGCCGCCGTATCAACAGAGCGGCCATTTTGTCGTCAGTGCAGTCAGCGGACAGAGGACAAACGCTTCATGCAAATATTATCGTAAGTAAACACTTATATTTTATTATATTATTAGATTCTAGTGCTGGCTATAGTGCTGGTGTATGTGGAGGTGAGAGTGCTGGTGTATGTGGAGGCTAGGGGCAGTGTTGGTGTATGTAGAGGCTAGGGGCAGTGTTGGTGTATGTGGAGGCTAGGGGCAGTGCTAGTGTATGTGGAGGCTAGGGGCAGTGCTGGTGTATGTGGAGGCTAGGGGCAGTGCTGGTGTATGTGGAGGCTAGGGGCAGTGTTGGTGTATGTGGAGGCTAGGGGCAGTGTTGGTGTATGTGGAGGCTAAGGGCAGTGCTGGTGTATGTGGAGGCTAGGGGCAATGTTGGTGTATGTGGAGGCTAGGGGCAGTGCTGGTGTATGTGGAGGCTAGGGGCAGTGTTGGTGTATGTGGAGGCTAGGGGCAGTGTTGGTGTATGTGGAGGCTAGGGGCAGTGTTGGTGTATGTGGAGGCTAGGGGCAGTGTTGGTGTATGTGGAGGCTAGGGGCAGTGTTGGTGTATGTGGAGGCTAGGGGCAGTGCTGGTGTATGTGGAAGCTAGGGGCAGTGTTGGTGTATGTGGAGGCTAGGGGCAGTGTTGGTGTATGTGGAGGCTAGGGGCAGTGTTGGTGTATGTGGAGGCCTGGGGCAGTGTTGGTGTATGTGGAGGTGAGGAGCAGTGTTGGTGTATGTGGAGGCTAGGGGCAGTGTTGGTGTATGTGGAGGCTAGGGACAGTGTTGGTGTATGTGGAGGCTAGGGGCAGTGTTGGTGTATGTGGAGGTGAGGAGCAGTGCTGGTGTATGTGGAGGTGAGGAGCAGTGCTGGTGTATGTGGAGGTGAGGAGGGCAGTGCAGGTGTATGGAACTGAGGACTCAGGCCCCAGGGCCTGGGCACGGGGGCCTGAGCACAGCTGAGGGTTAGCCAACATGAGAGGGTTGTGTTGATTGCCTGAAATTATTTAAAGTGTTCTAGTTCTAGGCTAGGCTAGGCTCATCTGTAATAATTGAATTAAGCCTAGGCAAGCCTAGAACCTAGTTCAGTAATATAAAAAATGTTGTAACTTGAAAAATGCCATTCAATACATTAAACAATTGAAATATTTTCAGGCAATCAACACAACTCTCTCATGTTGGCTAACCCTTTGTCATGTTGGTCAATAATTTAATGATTTTTTTATGGAGTATTCTTTGCTATGTTGATAGTGCTTGTTGTGTGTCTGCAGGTGCATTCAGTGTGTGTATGATGCCTGGTGTTAAAAAATTATTTCTTACTCGTCCATGCTCTCATTTAGACTTTTGGCATCGACGAGGTTCAGTCTTATGACTGGTGTGTGGCACGTTTCTGTTGAAATGTAGTCTTTTCGAGACTACATTTCAAATATTACGTAACATACACAGTCTAATATATCTGTGTGAAATAGATTAAATCCATTTATTTGATATTCAGCTAACAGTTCTCTATTTTCTACATTCGTCCATGTTTTGGTAAGTGCAATAATATGTATTGTTTCATTGCAGATGAGAGATTCCAGATCGTTCCAGATTTCTGAAGTACTGAAACGCACACCATACAGGCTTGGTGGATCTAGGTGCAAGGTAAAATTATTTACATTTACTTGTTTATATATATATATATATATATATATATATAATATATATATATATATATATATATATATATATATATATATATATATATATATATATATATATATATATATATATATATATATATATTAGTATATTTTGGTAGCAGTCTTTCCTGTAGACATATGTTATTAAATATGACCGAAAAAGTAAGATTAATAATTCTAACACGAATTTTCTCAATTTTCCTTATGTTTGTTTTTACTGATGACGGTAAATGAAAAATCAA
The DNA here is from genome assembly GCA_020271785.1 of Procambarus virginalis. Lineage (NCBI taxonomy): Eukaryota > Metazoa > Arthropoda > Malacostraca > Decapoda > Cambaridae > Procambarus > Procambarus virginalis. Next base: position 68,726 of record WNGS01069126.1, on the reverse strand, counting down.
TTCTCCAAAATTCATTCTTTATTTCTTAGTCTGACGCGACACTTGAACGCGTTTCGTAATAACTAATTACATTTTCAAAGACTTTTAGTTTTCACACACAACTAAAACCTGAAAGCACTAAACAGTTCTTTACTATGCTATGATTTAAACAGCTTTCATCTTTCATTTTATACCCGCGTTTTGGGTGAGGTGATATGTTACAACAGTTTTAAATGAGGTGAACAAAACTTTCAACAAAGGACAGAACACGAAAACAATGGATATTAACTGGGTAAATTGAAGGTATGAATGGAAGTAACTGCGGAAGGGCCTATTGGCCCATATTTCTTGATGTTTCTATATTGGAGCGGGGTCTTGAAGTGGGTAGAATATAGTTGTGCATTAATTGACTGTTGATTGCTGGTGTTGACTTCTTGATGTGTAGTGCCTCGCAGATGTCAAGCCGCCTGCTATCGCTGTACCTATCGATGATTTCTGTGTTATTTGTTAAGATTTCTCTGGTGATGGTTTGGTTGTGGGAAGAGAGTATATGTTCCTTAATGGAGCCCTGTTGCTTATGCATCGTTAAACGCCTGGAAAGAGATGTTGTTGTCTTGCCTATATACTGAGGTTTTTAGGCTTACAGTCCCCAAGAGGGCATTTGAAGGCATAGACGACGTTTGTCTCTTTTAGAGCGTTCTGCTCCGTGTCTGGAGAGTTTTTCATTAGTAGGCTGGCTGTTTTTTTGGTTTTATAGTAAATCGTTAGTTGTATCTTCTGATTTTTGTCTGTAGGGATAACATTTCTATTAACAATATCTTTCAGGACCCTTTCCTCCGTTTTATGAGCGGTGGAGAAGAAGTTCCTGTAAAATAGTCTAATAGGGGGTATAGGTGTTGTATTAGTTGTTTCTTCAGAGGTTGCATGGCGTTTTACTTTCCTTCTTATGATGTCTTCAATGAAACCATTGGAGAAGCCGTTGTTGACTAGGACCTGCCTTACCCTACAGAGTTCTTCGTCGACTTGCTTCCATTCTGAGCTGTGGCTGAGAGCACGGTCGACATAAGCGTTAACAACACTCCTCTTGTACCTATCTGGGCAGTCACTGTTGGCATTTAGGCACATTCCTATGTTTGTTTCCTTAGTGTAGACTGCAGTGTGGAAACCTCCGCTCCTTTCCATGACTGTTACATCTAGAAAGGGCAGCTTCCCATCCTTCTCCATCTCGTAAGTGAAACGTAACACAGAATTCTGCTCAAACGCTTCTTTCAGCTCCTGCAGATGTCTGACATCAGTACCTGTGTAAAAATGTCGTCAACATACCTGCAGTATATGGCCGGTTTCAAGTTTTAAGTCGACTAAGACTTTTTCCTCGATAGTACCCATGTAGAAGTTTGCAAACAGGACGCCTAGGGAGAACCCGGCGACCCCCCTCTACTTGCTTATACATGTGCCCATCCGGGCTCAAGAAGGTGCCTCCTTAGTACAAGCTTGGAGTAGTTTCCTCAGGATATTTTCTTGCATGTCAAGGGGAGTACAGGCCGGGTCTCGATACCCTCGGTCCACTATCATCCCGATTGTTTCATCNTGAAAATAAATCAATATCTATGAAAATTCATTTATCAATGCAATCGGAACATTGAAATGGAATTGTCACATGTTTAGTATAGCATGTGTGTGCTCTTATATGCAAAAGATGGCGCTGTTTTTCAAGAAAAGCATAGTTTTACCTGTCACAGGTGTGGCATCTATACTTATACTTACAAAATGAACGGTTTGGTAAACAACGCAGCCTAATTCCAACACAATGTCATACAAAATCATTCAATAAAATATATAATAAATTGAAATCTGTGAAAATTAAATTTATCATGCAATCAGAAACATTGAAATGGAATTCTTGACATATTTAGTATAGCATACATGTTTCTATTATGTGCAACAGACGGCGCTGTTTTTCAAAAACGTATGTTTTTACCTGTCCCAGTCGTCTCATCTATATAGTAGGTATATAAAAAGACGCGCCTATTCGAATGAACGTTGTGTCACGTTTTCAAAAAGCAATCAGTGAAGAATTTTCAGAGATTTCAGCGTGTGTTGCTCTTACGTCCAACAGATGGCGCTGTTTTTTTAAAAAAAAAGCATTTTTTTTCCTGTCACAGGTGAGGCATGTGTATATAGTAGATATATAAAAAGACGTGCCCATTTGAATGCAACGTTGTGTCAAAATTTCAAAGCAATCGATAAGAGGTTTTGAAGATTTCCCTCACATGAAAAACACAGCTTTTTCAGAAAAAAACATTTTTTTTTAACCGTCACAGACTTAACATCTATACAGTATCTATAAAAACCTGGCCGGATGCGAATGAAACGTTGTGTGAAAATTTCAAAGCAATCGGTGAAGAACTTTCGGAGATTAGCGATTTTGAACAAACGAACATTTACATTTATATTTATATAGATTAGAAAAAGACGAACTCAGCATTTTTGCTTAGTTCTGTCAAGTCTTGGCAACAAATAGTGACTAACGTAATTCATAATGTGTTCCTGGGACTTGCTGGAGTAATTTTCTTTGTTGTGGGAGGCAAGCTCTGCCACGGCTCAAGCTTCACCAACAATCAAAATGTCTGCCCTCCTCCTCCTCCTGCCTCGGCATTATACTCGTATAATTTTTTGAGATTTGGAAAGAAGAATGGGTTTGATGTTATGGTATTAACACCGTTGTTGGAGTGTGGAGTGCCGATGGCGGCGCTATCTATGGACCTGCACTCCAACTCCAAGGCATTAGGTGAGACACAGACAACGCTAGTTGTTGGCGGTGTGTTGGCGTTGGTAAAAGCTCCTGTTTCATACCTCAGTTGAGATGAGGTCGATGTTGATGACTTCTGGTGGGTGACGTAACGATATGTACTATGTACGTCATCTAGGTTGTGCATTTAATTACAATTTCAGTTCCCCGGTAGAAAGGTGCCATCCTAAGTTCACCCAGTATACTGTCTGTCTGGCTAATGCCGTTTATGTTCACAGAAGTAACGTGATAAGGTGATTATGCTGTGGAAATCAGTTCACCTTAGCCAGTTCTGAACTCCTGACTTGGTCCTGTGAGAGGACACAGTGGCCGCCGTCGGTAGTAGCTGTGTGTTAGCTGCTGGACTTATGTAGTGTTGTATAGACCGATGTACAGGGGATTTGGCCACGAGGAGTTACGAAATGACGGTAGTGTTCATCTTCTGAGAAGTGCTGCAAGTGTGTTGCTAGAGACTTCTGCCAGGGTGTTCGCTACCCCTGTATGTGTTTATTTGAGACCCCTGTCAGCGTGTTGTTGAAGCCCTCTGGCAGTGTGTTTCTGGAGAGCGGATGTGGGGTACTGGGATATCATGATGATACGGTGTGTGGACTGGCTCATGTTGAGGAAGGTGAACTCGCCGGTGGTTACCATTGAGCGTGGACGATGTGTACTTGAAGATAGTGGACTCACCAGGATTGATGAACACTGCAGATCTATTGAGTGTCTGGGTGAAAGCGACACAGTGTACATATGTGTAGTTTTACTTCTGTAGATAATATATGGTGAAGGTGTAACTGAGTATTGTTTATCCCTCCATTATTCCTTGCACTGTTACTTGCTACCACCAATTCTTGAGAACTTGCCATTGGGTAGGATCATGAAGAAGGGACTCATAGGCACGTTATATAGAAAGAACCCGGTACTGGCTCAAGCTGGCAGTAACAGATGTCAAATCTTTATTGACTATATAATTAAATTAGCAGATTCATTTTATTTTGGTTTCAGTCCTGAGACTGATGATTTTAGTGTAACATCTATATAAATAAAAATGTAAATGTTCGTTTGTTCAAAATCACTAATCTCCGAAAGTTCTTCACCGATTGCTTTGAAATTTTCTTACAACGTTTCATTCGCATCCGGCCAGATTTTTATATACATACTATATAGATGTCAAGTCTGTGACAGTAAAAAAACATGCTTTTTCTGAAAAACTATGTTTTTCATGTGAGGTGTAGCAGTAATCCTTATACTCGCTCCATTATCTCATTATCTTAAGCATTACTATTCACACAAGCTACAATCCTTTCCCCAATTACAGGTAATACTCTTCTCACCTTGTTGGAGGGAGCTGAGGTGTAATCACCATATAACCCAGCGATGTGAGAACAGCAAACCAGTACAATCTCCAGTCAAGAATGTAGTACTCGGCTTGGGCAGTTCTAGTCGACCCAAGACGCTACAGCTTCGACACGGAGCAGACAGCAGACTACGACCGCATCCAGCTACAACGCTCTCGCTCCCGAGTTCACACACTCGCAATTCCCAATCGAGCCGCCACGCTCTCCCGCATAGAGCTCCACGACTCCGGCCTCACTCAGCTCTCTGCTCTGCTCCAGGCTTCGTCTCAACGTCTACGACACTGCTGTATCCAGGACTACTAAATAAATATGAAACTCACTAAACACTGTGTATCTAATCAACCCAACAACGTAACATAATCGTACGTTACAGAGGGAAATCTTCAAAACCTCTTTATCGATTGCTTTGAAATTTTGACACAACGTTGCATTCAAATGGGCATGTCTTTTTATATTTTACTATATACATGCCTCACATGTGACAGGAAAAAACGTTTTTTTTTTTTAAACAACTCCATATGTTGAACGTAAGAGCAACACACGCTGTGTAATCTCTGAAAGTTCTTTACTGATTGCTTTGAAATTTTGACACAACTTTGCATTCAAATAGGTGCACTTTTTTATATACCTACTATATAGATGAGACCACTGTGACAGGTAACAACATGCGTTTTTTAAAAACAGCTCCATCTGTTGCACATAATAGCAACATGCATGCTATACTAAATATGTCACGAATTCCATTTCAATGTTTCTGATTGCATGATAAATTTATTTTCACAGATTTCAATTTGTTTTATATTTTATTGAATTATTTTGTGTGACATTGTGTTGGAATTAGGCTGTGTGTTTACCAACCCGTACATTTTGTAAGTATAAATATTGATGCCACACCTGTGACAGGTAAATACTATGTTTTTCTTGAAAAACAGCGCCATCTTTTGCATATAAGAGCAACACACATGCTATACTAAACATGTTACAATTCCATTTCAATGTTTCCAATTGCATTGATAAATTGAATTTTCATAGATATTGATTTATTTGCATTTTGATTTAATTATTTTGTGCGAATTGCATTAGAATTGAGCTGTATTATTTACCATACCCTTCATTTCGTGAGATAGTTTATTTTTTATTTTTTCATATTTTAATTTAATTTTTTAACTGTTTTTCTTATATTTCAGTGATGGGAACATCAGATCACTTGATGTTCCCAATTTTCTGATAAGAACATCAGACCATTTGGGAAGGCATCAGACGAGGGAGTGGGGAATGGTGGGAGATGGGATGGTGGGAGGGATGGAAGTGAGAGATGGTGGGGAGGACGAGGGGACAGGGAGGGGGGTAATGGTAGGGAAGGACGAGGGGACGAGGGGAGTTTGGGATGGTGGGGACGAGAGGATGGAGGAATGGAGAATGGTGGGAAGGATAAAGGGACAGGGAGTGGGGCATGGTGGGGTGGAAGAGGGGATGGTGGAGTGGGGAATGGTTGGGAGGCTGAGGAGACGGGTGGGTGAGGGGGGGAAATGGTGGGGAGGACTGGGGGACAGAGAAGGATGCTGTGGCTCAGCAACGCATGGCGGGTACTGCTAGTTAGCTAAATAGATTTTGTGGCAAGATGAGGATAACGTGGGGAATGGGAAATTACTCAATTTTGGGAGTAATGTCGTCATTTTCAGTCTCTTTTATGACTAAGTAATGTGTTTATTTATAATGGAATTAACACAACCAGTGGCAATTTATTCTACCTGTTGCATTAACAATTTATGGGTGATGTGGGAGTTTATTCCATGTAATTAGGGGGGAGGGAAGGGGAAGAAATATGGGTCAGAGTCTACTGTTTAGGACTAGTGAGCACTTCATTACTCCTCTTCAGAATTATTATAGTACTGTTTTAGTTTTAATTTTCAATCTTGTGCAGCCGTTCAGACAGAATGGATGTCCCATACTGGAGTTGCAGGTGTGGGATGTCTCTGAGTGACTTCCTTTTCTGATAGCTCCAAAAGAACTAATTTTCCTAGTGTCTTGAGACTAGTGGTGCACTTTACTTTCACTATTCTCAAGACACCCTGGCTGTCTGGATGGACAGAGCCTACACGGCCTAGAGGCCACTCTGAGTGTGGACTGTCCTTGTCCACCAGAACAACATCACCAGGTTGTAATTGAATTCTGTTGTAGGGGTTGTTTGTCTCATAGTGAGACTCAGAGCAGTTAGGTATTCTCGGGTCCAAACTTCATTCCACTGACTAACTACGATGGACAGATGTTGTGAACACTGAACCAGGCCGTTGTCTCTGACATACGATAGATCTCCCAATCTCTTATCATTAAGGGATGCTATAGGAGTTAGAGGTCCTCCATACATCAGATGAGATGGACTCAATGGCTCATGTGGTGATTTATCATCAGTGAGGTAGGTCAGTGGTCGGTTATTGACCCGAGATTTCTGCTCATAGAAACCTCCATGCCATGGTGCTCTGGGGGTATAAATTTTTATTTGCACTGCCATTGGTTCAGGGCAGTGCTTACAACTGGGTGGTTCCAGACCTCCCTCAGGCATGCTTTCCCTGCCACCAAGTTGGACCCATTGTCTGAGATCATCAACTTGGGGTATGATCGACAGGCAGCACTCCTGTGAAAGGCCTGTATGAATGTCTCTGCACTCATATAATTTCTGAGTCACTTCTAGGTGCACTCCACTTGTGTTGGTTGGCACAGGTAAACAGGCAAATGTATACCTTCAGTGATTTTGTCCCTAATACTTCTCAGAGTTATGGCTCCTGTGAAGTCTACACCAATGGTCTCAAAAGGACGAAGGTGGACAACTCATTCCCTAGGGAATGGTGGAGGTCCTGGATAAGGACACACCCAAACATCGAATCTCCATCAGACTACACAGGATTTAGGAATAAATTTTACAGTCTGGCGACCTTGAGAAAGCCAGTACTGTTGTCTTAATGCGGTAAGGGTGTCTGGTACCCCACCATGTAGGATGCAGTATCTGTGTATATATAATACAATCAGCCTGCTTACCCAGTGGTTAAGGCAGAGAAACCACTGATGTTTAACTTCTAAATTAACATTTGCATGTTGTATGCTTCCTCCACATTGTAAAATATTGTAGTTGTCTTGGTCAATCCAGAGACCCAGATCGTTAATGGTCTTAATCCGGAGGTTCTCAAAGTCTTCCCCATAAGTTTGTGCTTGGGCTAGCTTTACCCAATATATCAGAGAACTAGGGAATTTATGTTTGATTCCCATTTTGTTTAAGCAGTCAATCACCCTTTGAGAGACTGATTAATGGATTTAGCTCATAGTACTGAGTAGGATCATTTACCAAAGTCCGGGGTGGTTTGGGTATCTCAGTGGGAGCAGTGACATTGGTCACAATGACTTGTGGCTTCTGTTTAGGCCACTGGTCACAGACTAGTCACTGAGGTCCATGGAACCACATCTCTGTTTTGGATAATTGTTTCAACGTCAGGCCTCTGGAGAGATTGTCAGCAGGATTCTCTTTTGTGGGTACATATCTAAGTTTGTACCCAGCTGATAACTCTTTTATTTCTTTTATGTGATTGCTTACGTAAGGTGTTTTACTATTATCATTTTTCACCCACCGTAGTACTGCTTTATTATCTGACCATACCACTGTTTTTTTCAAGTGGATGTTGCTTAAGGGTTTGGTCAGATAATGAGCCAGTCTTACTCCTAGCATTAGGGCAGCTAACTCCAGTTGTGGCAATTACCGTGTCTTTAAGGGTTCCACCCAGGCTTTAGATGTAAGCAAATTTGTTTCTTCATTGGTTACTAGGTAGGCTACTGTGCCATAAGCCCTTCCTGAAGCATCACAGAATAGATCCAGCTTAACTGGATGATTTTGCTGTGTTGTATTTTGAGGGAACTTGACAGACTCTAGGATACTTAGATCCTTCACTAGCCCCCTACCATTTTTCTTGTAAGGCAGGTGTTAGTGGTTCATCCCAGCCAATCTTCTCTTGCCAGCATTCCTGTATTAGCAACTTCCCTTTTATCAATATTGGACTTCAATAGTCCTAATGGGTCCAAGGGTTTGCTGACTTGGGATAGTACTTTCCTCATTGTTAGGTTAATGGTTTGTGGTTCCACTGATTTTATTGTTAATTGATCAGATGTTTCCCATTCGACTCCGAATACCTTCATCTTCTGAGGTACCTTGTAGTCAGGAAATTCTGATTCAATTAGTTTGCTTAGTTTTGGAATATTTGAGGCTTTTGTTTAGAGGCATATATGCTTCCAACAACTCTCGATTGGCCTCTTGATATATGTTTAGCAGCTCTTTCTTTCACTGCTGGTTGTTCCTTGGAAGTTATCAACATACAGGTTATTATTGCTTATTTCATTTTTGTTGAGCTATTGGACTTATTCAAATCCGTGTGTAAGGTAGCTTGAAGCAGAAATGGTGATAAAGTAGCTCCATAAAAAAATGATGCAAACCTGTATGTAATTATTTCACTGTTTGGATCACTAGGATCCTTTATTCAAAGGAATGTGGTGTAATTTCGGTCCTTCTCTTAGATTCCTAGCCCAAGGAATACCTTACATATATCGATCTTGTATGCATAAGTTCCTATGGGGAACTTTAGCAGTACGTCATACAGCCTTTGTGACAGGAGAGGGCTAGTTTGAAGGGAGTTATTCAACGAGACACTATTCTGCTTGGCCTTAGCACTGAAGTTAAATACTATTCTCAATGGGATAGTGGCTGAGTTTTTTATTACTGCATGGTGCAGCAAATAGTTTCCTTCCTTAGGGTTATCATTGGTTACAACCTCGATAAATTTGTTGACAAGTTGTTGTTGTATTGTCACGGTATAATTTCAGGTACTCGGGCTGTCTATTTAAGTATAACACCTGAGATCTTAATTGGTTTTGTGCCATGAAATGATTTACTAGCAGCTGAGGATGATTCAGCTTCCTAGGTAGCCTGAGCCAGTATTGGTTGTCCGTGTAGACAACTGAGTCCAGGTATTGTTTGTATATCCAGGTATCGTCTAGACTAGGTTGTTTAGGGATGATGTCTAAGGTTGCTTGATCCGATAATTTATGAACAGAGGGATTAAACTCATCTTCAGACATGTCTCTGAACTTAGCTGGTGACTGTTCTCTGCCTAGCTATGCAACCCATCACTGGGTTGACTTGTTGTTTGTCTACAGGTGTGGTTTGCTTCTGACTCAATTCTGGGCCAGGGAGCAAATTGCCTCCTGCAAACAACAGGTTCATTCCCTGCTGTTTAGTTTGTCCACTGATGAATTTATGGTAATAGTTTGCACCAACAAGTATTCCAATGTTGGCAAGGTGGTCAGACATGATTTTGTTATTAGCAAACAAAATTCCCCTTTCTTGTAGGAATTTGGCTGTTGTCCCTAGATCATGAATATATAGGTCAGATGGGATTTTGTCTACTACGTACATGGCCTGTACAGATAGGATATAACCACCTATGCGTACCAATGGTTGAACCACTTTATTATCTTGGGGTCCTGTGTTCGTCAGGAATCCTGATATATTCAGTTTCACCTGATCAACAAGTTTTAATTTAAATTCGTCTGCCACCACCTGTGTGACAAATGTTTTTTGGAACCCTTGGTCAAATAACCCGCAGGTGTTGACCTTTCCACTTTTGTTTTTGATTATGAGTTGGACAGTGGGCAAAGTCAAGTTATTGTTTAACTTTGTTGATAGAACACATAATTCCTGTCTTACTTTACAGTACTGAACGGTGGTGAAAGTCCTTTCTTTCTCTACCTTAGGTTTTGTAGACTTGTTTTATGTCTCCACACAGTACTGAGTGGTGCTAGCTTTTGTTACACCTGTTACAGGTGTGTAGTTGGGTCCTACAGGTGCTGGTGTCATGTGATCGAAGGCACCTTGTAGATTTATGCAACTCCTCGAGTCGCTTGACCCTTGCAGCACGATCAGGATAATTAGTGCAATGGCATATGAAATGTTCTTCATTACAGAACAAGCACATCATCTAGCCTACAGCACCTTTGTGAGTCACTGCCTTGGGTGACACAGTAACTGTAAGTTTTGAGGGACTCGCTGCACATGTGCCCACACTGCCAGATTTCCACTTTGGAGTGGAGGTGGTTGTTTTAGGTTTAGTTGGAGTGCTTGAAGTATTCTCTGAGTTGTTATTGTGGATGTTTTCTGAAGGATTAGTAGGGGGGTTTACAATCCTTATTTGCTCACTGTCTTTCCACAACAGAGCATAAACCTTCAGTAATCTCCTGAACTGTCAGAGTGTTTTTCTTATAGAGGGACCATAACCTGTCCATTATTTCACTAGGCAGTTTGCACTGGATGACAACTTTAGTCATCCACTCAGCACCAGTTATATCATCCATAAAGCGAGCACTTTAAATACTGACTCGAGCTCCAATCTCTGAATGCTTGGAGGGACGAAACTACCAGGGGATAGTGCCAAGCCATTACAACTATTTAGCACTTGGAAGGGGTTAGGATAAGGATTTGGGATGGGACGGGACGATGGAATGGTGCCCAACCACTTGAACAGTCGGGATTGAACGCTGACCTGCATAAAAACCGAGACCGTCTTTCTACCGTCCAGCCCAAGTTTTTGGGCACCATTCCTTCCCCCCGTGTTAGAAATAATCAGTATTTGAATTAGTTGGGGGGTAAGTCTAACAATTTGTGGACTAAGTGTGTAACAGCTCTCTCTTTGTTAGCATAATTATCTTTAAGGAGCTGAACTGAGAGATCATAACCCTGACTATTTAGGATCAAATTTGGTACCACCTTTTCAGCTTCACCTTTAAGCTGAGCCTGTAGGTATGTGGATTTGGTGGTTTTAGGAATTGTGAGTTTTGAATGCACTGAGTCAACAAATTTATTCCAGAAGTTGTCTCAACTTTCATCCTCTGATCCAGAGAATGTGCGTAAACTGATTGAGGGCAGTTTAATTTCTGGTTGAGAAGTGTTAGGGAAAACTATGGTTGTTGCCTGGAGCTGGGCCACTATTTTGTATCTAGGATTAAATCACTACAAAGCAGGAAAGCACCACCCAAAAGGGTAAGATTTATTTGTTATTAATTACCTAAATTTCATGTGTAACACCTGTTCTTCACATGTTATCGTCAACTTTTATGGTGTAACTTGTTGATAAGTAACTTGTTGACAAGTAACTTGTTGATAAGTAACTTGTGACTGCATGAAACATCAGTTCAGCTGGTACATCCCAGGACCACCATTAATACATATCCAGTACTGAGTACATGTGTCTGAGGGTATTTGATGTTGGATGACCAGCCAACACTACCGAATCAGCTGAGACTATTTTAAATAATAATCAACACATCTGTAGCAGTACTACTAACTATTTAATTATAGTTTAGTACATAAATTTACATCAACTGTTTCATTACGGTGTGATAAACTGAATTATAAAACACCCCCCCAAATGTATGAAGGGAAGTTAACAGGTGATAATATAAGATAAATCAGTCGTCTCTCTCTTTCTTTCTTTCTCTCACTATCTCTCTCTCTCTCTCTCTCTCTCCTCCTACTCTCTCTCTCTCTCTCTCTCCCTCCTCCTATCCCTACCTCCCTCTCTCTCTCCTCCTCTCTCCTCTCCTCTCTCTCTCTCTTCTCTCCTCTCTCTATTCTGTCTCTCTCCTCTCTCTCTCCATGTTTAATTGTTCTCTTCTTCTTTCTGTTTCCATCCCTGTTCCCTCATTGCTGTTTCCTCAAGACTACCCCCTAACACTTATCCCTGCAAACACAGAACGTTTGTGAACGTTTTTATAATGGTGCCACAAAGGTAATACTCTAACATTTGACATAAATACGTATTCTGACGTTCTTAAACCACTAGATATAACTAAAACATGTATTCGAGACACAGTTTTTTAAGATTTATTAAGCTATGGAATTATAATGTTTTCATGCTTTATATAAAAATAAACAATTTTCAGTCAACATTTCGTTTTTTTGTTTACTCTATGTAACCTATCCAATTTACGTTCTTATAACATAAATATACATTATATTGCGGTCAATGATAACGTTATTTACACGACACGTTACGTTATTATAAGGTTATATTAACGTATAATGCCTGTATAAAAAAGCTGAAATATATTGAGCTTTATATTTTAAACCTTGTTAAATTGTCGTAAACTTGGAATAAGACAGTAAGCATGCTTTATTTATGAAAATATAGAACAAATCAACAAAAACATAAACCCACATATGTACCTAGCTATAAT
>WNGS01069126.1:7214-20690 GCA_020271785.1 Procambarus virginalis | reverse complement strand
CCCCCCACACCCAATCCCCACCCTTCTACCCCTCCCCTCCTCCGCCGAGTCCTCCCTCCCCCCCCCTTCCTTCCTGTCCTCCCTCCCCTTTCACCCCATACCCTCCCTGTCCCTCACCCTTCACGGATCCCCCGCCCCTCATCCCAGTATCCTCTGAGACCCTGTTATCCACCTCACAGTCCTCACACCCATGGAACAGCTTCCCCCACCAGCAGAACACTCACCAAGGAGGCGATTTGAGAAGGGACAGAAGAAAGCGAGCTCAAAGCAATGTACACTAACATAGATGGAATTACAAATAAAGCAAATGAGCTGAGAACGGGTACTAGAGGAAAACCCAGACATAATAGCCCTCACAGAAACAAGCTAACGAAAACGATAACAACACAGTGTTCCCACAAGACTATTATGTTATGAGGAAGAGAGGGAAGGAAGAGGTGGTGTGGTGTAGCTCTGCTTGTAAGAAAAGGCTGGGATTTTGAGGAGATGGTTATTCAGGGCTGTGAAGGTTTCAGTGACTACATAGCAGGTACCATAACAAATGGAGGGAAAAAATTATAGTCGTAGTCATATATAATCCACCACCAAATGACAGAAGACCCAGACAGTCTGCTAGCAGGAATGGATCTGGACTACTAACTATGGGAGACTTCAACCATGGGAAGATAGATTAGGAGAACAGAGACCCACATGGAGGACCAGAAACATGGAGAGCTAAGCTGCTGGACGTGGCAACAGAAACTTTCTAAGCCAGCACATCAAGGAACCAACAAGAATGAGAGGAGAAGATGAACTAGCAATGCTTGATTTGATATTTACCCTAAATGAGTGGAATATAAGGGAAGGTAAGATGGAAGCGCCCTTGGGAATGAGTGACCACAGTGTATTGAACTTCGAGTGCCTGGTAGAGCTAGGAATTATCTCCCCCAAAAAAAGAACTAGGAATCAAAAGGCTGGCATACCGAAAGGGGATTTATGAACAGATGAGAAGTTTCCTAAGGGATACAGGGTACCTAGGGACACAGACCTCAGAGATAAGTTTGTACAGGGTATGATGGACTATGTTACCCAAAAGTGTCAGGAGGCAGTAAACAGGTTCATCCCGGCCCAAAGGGAAAAATCCGAGAAGCAACAGAAGAATCCATGGTATAATAGGGCATGTATGGAAGCAAAGAAACTGAACAAAAGGGCGTGGAGGAACTTCCAGAATAACAGAACACCAGAAAGCAGAGAGATACCAGAGAACCAGGAATGTGTACGTCAGGGTGAGAAGGGAAGCAGAAAAAAGTTTTGAAAATTACATAGCAAACAAAGCCAAGACCGAACCAAAGCTACTCCACAGTCACATCAGAAGGAAAACAACAGTGAAAGAACAGGTACTGAAACTTAGAACAGGCGAGGACACGTATACAGAGAATAACAAAGAGGTGTGTGCAGAACTCAACAAGAAGTTCCAGGAGGTCTTCACAACAGAACAAGGTGAGGTCACTGTGCTAGGAGAAAGGGAGGTAAACCAGGCGGCCTTGGAAGAGTTCGAAATTACGAGAGAGGAGGTCAAGAGACACCTGCTGAATCTGGATGTTAGAAAGGCTGTTGGTCCAGACGGGATCTCGCCATGGGTACTGAAAGAGTGTGCAGAGGCACTTTGCTTGCCACTCTCCATAGCGTATTGTAGGTCACTGGAAACGGGAGACTTACCAGAAATATGGAAGACGGCTAATGTGGTCTCAATATACAAAAAGGGTGACAGGCAAGAGGCACTGAACTACAGGCCAGTGTCCTTAACTTGTATACCATGCAAGGTGATGGAAAAGATCGTGAGGAAATACCTAGTAACACATCTGGAGAGAAGGGACTTCGTGATAACCCATCAACATGGGTCCAGGGAGGGGAAATCTTGCCTTACAGGCTTAATAGAATTCTACGATCAGGTGACAAAGATTAAGCAAGAAAGAAAAGGATGGATGGACTGCATTTTTTTTGGAATGTCGGAAAGCCTCTGACACAGTACCCCATAAAAGGCTGATGCATAAGCTGGAGAAACAGGCAGGAGTAACTGGTAGGGCGCTCCAGTGGATAAGGGAGTACCTAAGCAATAGGAAGCAGAGAGTTACAGTGAGGGGAGAGACCTCAGATTGGCGTGAAGTCAACAGTGGAGTCCCACAGGGCTCTGTACTCGGACCTATCCTGATTTTGATATAAATGAATGATCTCCCAGAGGGTATAGACTCATTCCTCTCAATGTTTGCTGACGACGCCAAAATTATGAGAAGGATTAAGACAGAGGAGGACAGCTTGAGGCTACAAGAAGATCTTGACGCTGCAGGAATGGTCGAACAAATGGTTGTTAGAGTTTAACCCAAGCAAATGTAATGTAATGAAGATAGGTATAGGGAGCAGGAGACCAGATACAAGGTATCATTTGGGAGATGAACTACTTCAAGAGTCAGAGAGAGAGAGAAAGACTTGGGGTTGATATCACGCCAGACCTGTCCCCTGCAGCGCATATCAATAGGATAACATCAGCGGCATATGCCAGGTTGGCTAACATAAGGACGGCCTTTAGAAACTTGTGTAAGGAATCTTTCAGAACTTTGTATACCACATATGTCAGACCAATCCTGGAGTATGCGGCTCCACCATAGAGTCCATATCTAGTCAAGCATAAGACTAAACTGGAAAAGGTTTAAAGGTTTGCCGCCAGACTAGTACCCGAACTGAAGGGTATGAGCTACGAGGAGAGAGTACGGGAATTATACCTCACATCACTGGGAGACAGAAGAGTTAGAGGGGACATGATCACCACATACAAGATTCTCAAGGGAATTGATAGGGTAGATAAAGACAGAGTATTCACCACAAGGGGCACACGCACTAGGGGACACAGGTGGAAATTGAGTGCCCAAATGAGCCATAGAGGCGTTATAAAGAATTTTTCAGTGTCAGAGTAGTAGATAAATGGAATGCACTATGAAGTGATGTGGTGGGACTTCTCTTAGGAAACTGGACTGTTTCCTAAGAGAAGTCCCGGATCAGCCGGGCTGTGGTGGGTATGTGGCTCTGCGGGCCGCTCCAAGCAACAGCCTGGTGGATCAAACTCTCACAAGTCGAGCCTGGCCTCGGGCCGGGCTTGGGGAGTAGAAGAACTCCCAGAACCCCATCAACCAGGTATCAACCAACCAGGTGGAGGCTGACTCCATACACAACTTCAAATGTAGATATGATAGAGCCCAGTAGGCTCAGGAACCTATACATTAGGTGATTGACAGTTGAGAGGTGGGGACCAAAGAGTCAGAGCTCAACCCCCGCAAGCACAATTAAGTAAGTATATATATATATATATATATATATATATATAATATATATATATATATATATATATATATATATATATATATAAATAATATATATATATATATATATATATATATATATATATATTTATATATATATATATATATATATATATATATATATATATATATATATATATATATATTTATATATATATATATATATATATATATATATATATATATATATATATATATATATATATATATATATATATATGCGCGTGGAGACAAGTTTAGATTATACTCTGTGAATACCTGAGACTGTGAGAGCCACTCAACTGAACCAAAATTAATTAGTTAGCCAATAAGAGTGGACACAGTTTACACGCCCGTGAGTTACACCAGGCCACACTATGAAGCGACTTTGAGAGCTTTGCGAGGCAGTCAGCGTCCCTCAGGTGTTGAAAACTGTACGTCTGATGGACTGTTCTGCCGTCACTGTCATAGGTAACAAACGTATCATTTGTCATTACTGAATAACCACTTAACATCTGCAGGTATCGCATATGTTTCTACCCTCGAAAAACGTGACAGGCAAAGTAATATTTGGTTGCAATCCATAACATACAGACGTCATTAACAGTTACTGTTGAAGACATGCAACAGCTCATGTCTGAGTATTCGTTCAATGGGTACTGTAGCATACAAAAGTACTCTTCGTACATGTGAATAAATATCTAACTCTTAAGGAATGTTAATTGTGTGTATTGGTAGTGTATCAACTAATATATGCAAATCAAAGAAACTTCAACTCCCTCAAAACAGGATGTATAAATTAAAACAGCCAAATTTCCATATACATTTGTACATACGCCTACAACATAGTTTGCTCTTGTTATTCATATTAATATTGACCTTTCAGTAAACAAAATATGATAAATAAGGGTTAACTTAAGCATTCTTATACTTCATCTAAATTCAACAAGACTAAAACCTACTAGATAATTTGTATACATACAAATATATGCATAGAAGAACTAAACTAATTAATGTTCATGGTGAAATTAGCATATCTACTCCTACTGGATATTTTAAATAATAATCAAAAGTAATTAATAAAGCATGCAATGGTCTGCAAATTGTAAAATACCAAATGGACTTCCTGTCTCTGACAACAGAAAACAATGGGGAAGTGTTATAAAACTCCCGACCAGATCTTAGCATCTATAATCTCCTTTTATTGCCAAATCCAGTAACTTTTGTACACAAATTATCAAATTACTTAAGTGTGCACATATCAATTCTAAAATTATTTAGGTGTGCACAAATTATCGCTTCCTGCAGGTGGTGGAGCTGACGACGCTGGGCAGGAGGGAAGGAGCAGGAGGCGTCGGCGAGCTACTGAAGGAGGGAGCAGGGGGCGTCGGCGAGCTACAGGAGGAGGGAGCAGGGGGCGTCGGCAAGCTACTGGAGGAGGGAGCAGGGGCCGTCGGCAAGCTACTGGAGGAGGGAGCAGGGGGCGTCGGGGAGATGCTGGGAGTGGCCCTGGAGGCGTGTGACCTGGACGGAGACGGGGAGGACGAGGTGTTGGTGGGGGCGCCTCTAGGCCGGGTGCATCTCTCCTCAGGATATAAGGAGACCGGCAAAGTCCTTGTTATTGCACCTAAGGTTATCTTTGATGACGCTTGCTCGCTCTTGTTGTTCACTTCTTAGATTTTGTTGGAATATTAGTGTGTTTGAATAATATTTAAAATGTTTAAAATTTATTAATGTTATATCTTTAGAAATTTTATATGATTTCATTAGTATGGTATTTTGTGATATATATATATATATATATATATATATATATATATATATATATATATATATATATATATATATATGAATATCTTCGATATTCACTTCTAGGAATATGAGTCNTCTGTTTCCTTTATCTCTGGCACAAAACGTTCTGTCCAAATACCTCACCTGGGAATCTCCCACAACCAAAATTCGCTTCGATCCTCCCTTTTCTCTTGGGCACTTTGAGGGACCCGCGCTTCAATGTTCCTCGCCGCTATGCCCTTACCTCCACGCTGAACCTTAGGTTCACCACAGCACTCGTCCTCCAACACATCAAATGCGTTTGTAATCTTTATGGTATTAGGTGTCTTTTTTGCCAAGGTCTTCTTAAGACCCCTGTCTTTTACAATATGCCAAGACGGGGTCTCCCTAATGCCGGTCTCCTCCTTTGCTTCATCCTGTCGTTGCTTAAGCTGCCTTACCTCCTCCCGCAACGAATCCAGCTCTGTCCTCAGAGCTCCAACCAGACTCACCAACTCCCTCACCAAACCCTCCATTATTGCTGAATAATATTGCTTCACTCGGAGCTCCAGCTAACACGACCTCTCACTGTGAGAGGTGAGGCAGGTGTGAGAGGTGAGGCAGGTGTGCGAGGTGAGGCAGGTGTGAGAGGTGAGGCTGGTGTGAGAGGTGAAGCAGGTGTGAGAGGTGAGGCAGGTGTGAGAGGTGAGGCAGGTGTGAGAGGTGAGGCTGGTGTGAGAGGTGAGGCAGGTGTGAGAGGTGAGGCTGGTGTGAGAGGTGAGGCAGGTGTGAGAGGTGAGGCTGGTGTGAGAGGTGAGGCAGGTGTGAGAGGTGAGGCAGGTGTGAGAGGTGAGGCTGGTGTGAGAGGTGAGGCAGGTGTGAGAGGTGAGGCAGGTGTGAGAGGTGAGGCTGGTGTGAGAGGTGAGGCTGGTGTGAGAGGTGAGGCAGGTGTGAGAGGTGAGGCAGGTGTGAGAGGTGAGGCAGGTGTGAGAAGTGAGGCTGGTGTGAGAGGTGAAGCAGGTGTGAGAGGTGAGGCAGGTGTGAGAGGTGAGGCAGGTGTGAGAGGTGAGGCTGGTGTGAGAGGTGAGGCAGGTGTGAGAGGTGAGGCAGGTGTGAGAGGTGAGGCAGGTGTGAGAGGTGAGGCTGGTGTGAGAGGTGAGGCAGGTGTGAGAGGTGAGGCTGGTGTGAGAGGTGAGGCTGGTGTGAGAGGTGAGGCAGGTGTGAGAGGTGAGGCAGGTGTGAGAGGTGAGGCAGGTGTGAGAGGTGAGGCTGGTGTGAGAGGTGAGGCAGGTGTGAGAGGTGAGGCAGGTGTGAGAGGTGAGGCAGGTGTGAGAGGTGAGGCTGGTGTGAGAGGTGAGGCTGGTGTGAGAGGTGAGGCAGGTGTGAGAGGTGAGGCAGGTGTGAGAGGTGAGGCTGGTGTGAGAGGTGAGGCAGGTGTGAGAGGTGAGGCAGGTGTGAGAGGTGAGGCAGGTGTGAGAGGTGAGACAGGTGTGAGAGGTGAGGCAGGTGTGAGAGGTGAGGCTGGTGTGAGAGGTGAGGCAGGTGTGAGAGGTGAGGCAGGTGTGAGAGGTGAGGCAGGTGTGAGAGGTGAGGCTGGTGTGAGAGGTGAGGCAGGTGTGAGAGGTGAGGCTGGTGTGAGAGGTGAGGCTGGTGTGAGAGGTGAGGCAGGTGTGAGAGGTGAGACAGGTGTGAGAGGTGAGGCAGGTGTGAGAGGTGAGGCTGGTGTGAGAGGTGAGGCAGGTGTGAGAGGTGAGGCTGGTGTGAGAGGTGAGGCAGGTGTGAGAGGTGAGGCTGGTGTGAGAGGTGAGGCAGGTGTGAGAGGTGAGGCTGGTGTGAGAGGTGAGGCAGGTGTGAGAGGTGAGGCAGGTGTGAGAGGTGAGGCAGGTGTGAGAGGTGAGGCTGGTGTGAGAGGTGAGGCAGGTGTGAGAGGTGAGGCAGGTGTGAGAGGTGAGGCAGGTGTGAGAGGTGAGGCTGGTGTGAGAGGTGAGGCAGGTGTGAGAGGTGAGGCTGGTGTGAGAGGTGAGGCTGGTGTGAGAGGTGAGGCAGGTGTGAGAGGTGAGGCAGGTGTGAGAGGTGAGGCAGGTGTGAGAGGTGAGGCTGGTGTGAGAGGTGAGGCAGGTGTGAGAGGTGAGGCTGGTGTGAGAGGTGAGGCTGGTGTGAGAGGTGAGGCTGGTGTGAGAGGTGAGGCAGGTGTGAGAGGTGAGGCAGGTGTGAGAGGTGAGGCTGGTGTGAGAGGTGAGGCAGGTGTGAGAGGTGAGGCAGGTGTGAGAGGTGAGGCTGGTGTGAGAGGTGAGGCAGGTGTGAGAGGTGAGGCAGGTGTGAGAGGTGACGCTGGAGTGTTCAGTGCTGGCGAGATAATGATGATAAGATCAGGTGAAGTGTCAGAGAAAGGGAACTATCATTAGAAAGCACCAAGCCATTACGACTATACAGCCCTGAGAATGGGTCAGGATAAAGATTTGGGATGGGACGGAGGGGAAGGAATGGTGCCCAACCATTTGTGGACGGTCGGGGATTGAACGCCGACCTGCACGAAGCCAGACCGTTACTCTACCGTCAGAGGAGTCGAGCCGCGTTTAAAAGAATCAGCCTCTAACGCCTTAAAATTCGAGCATCCAGGGGTGCCGGCCGTGAAATCCAACCTTGTGACTGAGGTACACAGGAGCAGATAACACCAAAGGTGTTGACGGGGTTGGCAGGTGTAAGTACACAGTTCTTAACTAAGGTCCATTCAGGATAATGGCCACCTTATACAGCGCCCTGTGCTAGAGTTCGTAGTGCTGGCGTGGAACCCCACGTCGCCAACTAGTAAATTAAATGTAGAACGTCCTAACACGTGGTTACAAAGACACGTGGTTACAAGGACACATGGTTACAAGGACACGTGGTTACAAAGACACGTGGTTACAAAGACACATGGTTACAAAGACACATGGTTACAAAGACACATGGTTACAAAGACACGTGGTTACAAAGACACGTGGTTACAAAGACACGTGGTTACAAAGACACGTGGTTACAAAGACACGTGGTTACAAAGACACGTGGTTACAAAGACACGTGGTTACAAAGACACATGGTTACAAAAGGTTCAAAGGTTTGCCACCAGACTAGTACCCGAGCTGAGAGGTATGAGCTACGAGGAGCGACTGCAGGAATTAAACCTCACTTCGTTGGAAGACAGAAGAGTTAGGGGGGACATGATCACCACATTCAAGATTCTCAGGGGAATCGACAGGGTTGATAAAGACAGGCTGTTTAACACAAGGGGCACACGCACTAGGGGACACAGGTGGAAACTGAGTGCCCAAATGAGCCACAGAGATATTAGAAAGAACTTTTTTAGTGTCAGAGTGGTTGACAAATGGAATGCATTAGGAAGGGATGTGGTGGAGGCTGACTCCATACACAGTTTCAAATGTAGATATGATAGAGCCCATTAGGCTCAGGAAACTGTACACCTGTTGATTGACGGTTGAGAGGCGGGACCAAAGAGCCAGAGCTCAACCCCCGCAAGCACAACTAGGTGAGTACAACTAGGTGAGTACGTGGTTACAAAGACACGTGGTTACAAAGACACGTGGTTACAAAGACACATGGTTACAAAGACACGTGGTTACAAAGACACGTGGTTACAAAGACACATGGTTACAAGGACACATGGTTACAAAGACACATGGTTACAAGGACACGTGGTTACAAAGACTCGTGGTTACAAAGACACGTGGTTACAAAGACACATGGTTACAAAGACACGTGGTTACAAAGACACGTGGTTACAAAGACACGTGGTTACAAAGACACGTGGTTACAAAGACACATGGTTACAAAGACACATGGTTACAAAGACACATGGTTACAAGGACACATGGTTACAAAGACACGTGGTTACAAAGACACATGGTTACAAAGACACGTGGTTACAAAGACACATGGTTACAAAGACACATGGTTACAAGGACACGTGGTTACAAAGACACGTGGTTACAAAGACACATGGTTACAAGGACACGTGGTTACAAAGACACGTGGTTACAAAGACACGTGGTTACAAAGACACATGGTTACAAAGACACGTGGTTACAAAGACACGTGGTTACAAAGACACGTGGTTACAAAGACACATGGTTACAAGGACACGTGGTTACAAAGACACGTGGTTACAAAGACACGTGGTTACAAGGACACATGGTTACAAGGACACGTGGTTACAAGGACACATGGTTACAAAGACACGTGGTTACAAAGACACATGGTTACAAAGACACGTGGTTACAAAGACACATGGTTACAAAGACACGTGGTTACAAAGACACATGGTTACAAAGACACGTGGTTACAAAGACACGTGGTTACAAAGACACGTGGTTACAAAGACACGTGGTTACAAAGACACGTGGTTACAAAGACACGTGGTTACAAAGACACGTGGTTACAAAGACACGTGGTTACAAAGACACGTGGTTACAAGGACACGTGGTTACAAAGACACGTGGTTACAAGGACACGTGGTTACAAAGACACGTGGTTACAAAGACACATGGTTACAAAGACACATGGTTACAAAGACACGTGGTTACAAAGACACATGGTTACAAAGACACGTGGTTACAAAGACACATGGTTACAAAGACACGTGGTTACAAAGACACATGGTTACAAAGACACGTGGTTACAAAGACACGTGGTTACAAAGACACGTGGTTACAAAGACACGTGGTTACAAAGACACGTGGTTACAAAGACACGTGGTTACAAAGACACGTGGTTACAAGGACACGTGGTTACAAAGACACGTGGTTACAAAGACACATGGTTACAAAGACACGTGGTTACAAGGACACGTGGTTACAAAGACACGTGGTTACAAAGACACGTGGTTACAAGGACACGTGGTTACAAAGACACGTGGTTACAAAGACACGTGGTTACAAAGACACGTGGTTACAAAGACACGTGGTTACAAAGACACGTGGTTACAAGGACACGTGGTTACAAAGACACGTGGTTACAAAGACACATGGTTACAAAGACACGTGGTTACAAGGACACGTGGTTACAAAGACACGTGGTTACAAAGACACGTGGTTACAAGGACACATGGTTACAAAGACACGTGGTTACAAAGACACGTGGTACAAAGACTAAAGAATCTAAACTTGTAATTGCTAATTTTGGACTGTTAGAAGGTTAATAATACTCTTTTTAGTGATCGAATATCTTAAGATAAATGATATCTGTTGACTTAATTAAGGCAAATTCTACAGGAGGAGAATGATAGACGCCTTCGTCCCTATTGACCAGTGATTAATGACCCCTCCGTGTGCACTAGTGAAGGATCACAGACACCATTGTCTACTAGTAGATGATCATTAATATGTTTGTCTACTGGTAGATGATCAGAGACCCCTTTTTCTACTTATTAGGGTCTAGCATATATTTACCTGTACTGTCAGAGTAGTAAATATTTCATTATACCTACTGAGGACAAAGATCTCTGACGCCACGATCACTTCCCCCTTTACAGGTCACGTCGTAAGGTTTGACCTGAAGGATGACCTCCTCCCAGAGGAGAGGAGCTTGTCGCAGGAGTGTGGAGGAGCGCCCTACGAAGCCTGGGCCATGACTACGACCATGAGGGGCTCCAAGGGCCTGGTGGTGACGACCTCCTGCAGCAGCAGAGGACACGTGAGTGACCTCTAAATTGCACATGATTTTCGTAACATTTCCTTTCACCTAATACAACTGTTCACCTTGTGCCGTAAACAGGTACCTTACCTTGAGATGATTTCGGAGTTTAGCGTCCCCGCGGTGCGGTTCTCGACCAGGCCTCCTGGTTGCTGAACTAATCAACCAGGCTGTTGGACGCGGCTGCTCGCAGCCTGACGTATGAATCACATCCTGGTTGATCAGGTATTCTTTGGAGGTGCTTATCGAGTTCTCTGTTGAACACTGTGAGGGGTCGGACAGTTATGCCCCTTATGTGTAGTGGAAGCGTGTTGAACAGTCTCGGGTCTCTGATGTTGATAGAGTTCTCTCTCAGAGTACCTATTGCACCTCTATTCTTCAACTGAGGTATTCTGCCATGCTCAGAAGGCATGGCAGTACCCGGTAGTTAGGGAACTGTTTGGGGGTTTTGCACCCTAGGTGTTGTCGCAGCTTCTAGGCATGTCGCAGTTGCTTGATCGACAATGGGGCAATCCCAGCTGGATTGCTTGTGAACTTCAGAAGGTGGTGGTTGGAGTGCCTTACCCTAAGGGTAAGACTGAAGAAGTAACTCGCAAGTGGAGTGATGCAGCATCCTCCTCCTCCTTCCCTCCCTGCAGAAATCAGCAGGGAACAGCTCCTGCGACAAAATGACAGACGAATTAGGATAACAAGAGCACTGTCTAGTGATGACGAATATAGGGAACCAATCACAGCCCAGGAAGTAAAGGAGCGCTATGAAAAAGGGTAAAGCTACACACACACACACAGTAGTAGTAGTAGGCCGTAGCCGGTAGGGGACACACACGATTAGTGAGGTCCGCGGAAATTCGTAAATTTCTCGGGACATTGAAGGAGTATAGAGGCTAGATCATAGTACTTGGCCTCTCGCAGTGTGTAGCTAGCAGGGTGCTACATAGCATAGGCATATCGCTAGCGATAGTGCGAAGAAACCAAAGTGGAGCTAGTGGCATCACGGTGCATATAAGTGTGGAGGACCGCGTGGAGCGACCTGACCTGACGACCAGGTAGAACGACCCGCCGTGGAACTGCCTGATTGTGTTTGTTGAGTGGTGACTGTGATCAGTGGTATAGTAAAGTAGTGAACTGTAACACAACGATACAGTGACTGGCTCCAGAGCTTTGTGTAGACAGAGAAGAACCGACATCATCAATCTACTAGCACTTAGTGAATCACCTAGAGGGGGACAACAACGGATAACCATCGTCATCATACATCGTCATTAGTCATCTGGTTGTGTGAGCGGGAGGCAGACTGGTATGTACCCCTCTCTGGTCAATTAATCAGGTGTACAGATTGAGGTAAAATACTATCAAATTCTTGTTCAGGATATCATATATATTTAAAAATCTCAAAGTGGCTCATTTTAGGTAGAGCTTAACGCTTAAGGGAACTCGTGACACACGCACGCACGCCATCCAACGTATGTATGCATGCACAACAAGCGCACACACGACCAAAAACACACACAACACAAACACACAACACGCGCGCGCACACACACACACACACAAAACGTTCAGTCAGGGGGAAAAAGGAAAAATGCCTTCTGGGAACAGGGGATAGGATTCTATATCCCCCCTCTTACCCCCCATTGACCTGTCCTGACCTGGTCGCCATCTCCACCCCCCCCCCCCCCAGTCCCCCCGCAACCACCCATACACACACTCCTCTCCCCACCCCTCCCACCCTCTCTCCTCTCTCTCCCCACTCTCTATCTCTCTCCCCTCTCTCCTCTCTCCTCTCTCTCTCTCCTTCTTCTCCTCTTTCTCTCTCTCTCCCGCTCCTTACCCCTCTCTCTCTCTCCTCTCCCACTCTATATCTCTCATCCCTCCATCACTCTCTCTCCTCGTCCTCTCCTTCCTCTTTCCTCTCATCTCTCTCTCTCTCTCTTCTCTCTCTCCTCCTCTCTCTCTCTCGCCTCTTCTCTCTCTCTCTCTCTCTCTCTCTCCTCGTCGTCCTCCTCTCTCCTCTCTCTCCTTCTCACTCCCTCTCTCTCCTTCCTCCTCCTCTCCTCCCCTTTTTTTTTTTTTTTTTTTTTTACTCCCTCTCCTCCTCTCTCTCTCTTCTCTCCCCTCCCCTCTCTTTCCTTGCCCCCCCACTCCTGCCACATGGCTCACCACACACACACACACAACACAAACACACACACACCACACACACACACACACACACACACACACACACACCCACCCACCACCAACACCACACACACACACAACACACACACACACACGACACACACACACACCACCAACACACCCACACACACACACACACACACACACACACACACCACACCACACACACTACACACACACAAACACACTCACACACACACACACAACACCACACACACACACAACACAACACACCTATGAAATGATCTCCCAGAGGGTATAGAATCGTTTTCTCATCAATGTTTGCCATGATGCAAAAATTAGAGGAGGATTGAAACTGAGGACGATTAGTAGGAGGCTACAAGACGACCTAGACAGACAGACTGAGTGAATGGTCCCAACAAAATGGCTGGTGAAGTTCAACCGCGAGTAAATGCAAAGTAATGAAACTAGGCATTGGAACATGAGGCTCAGACACAGGATACAGAATAGGGAGATGAAGTACTTAATGAAACAGACAGAGAGA
>WNGS01069124.1:0-22603 GCA_020271785.1 Procambarus virginalis | reverse complement strand
AAGATCGAAGAAATAGAACAAACGTTGAAGCGATCATATGAGTGGAGGAAATGGAATTGGAACAGAAAGCTATACAAGAGATAAGGAAAATCCTAAATATTTTGTCACATACGCAAAATCAAAATCCAAAACCTCGACCAGTATTGGACGTTAATTACAAATAAGGTACGTACACAGAGGACGACAAAGAGATTAGTGAAATTCTAAGAAGCCATTATGAGGCTATGTTTAGCACACCAATAAACAACATGAAAGTTGATGACCCAGACAGCTTCTTTATGAATGACATTCAAGCTGCAGATAATATAACGGATATTACCACAAACTCGGAAGATTTTGAAAGAGAAATTGACAATATGCCTATGCACTCAGCTCCTGGGCCTGACTCATGGAATTCAATATTCATAAAGAAATGTAAAGTACCAGTAGCGAGAGCACTCAGCGTAATATGGAGAAAGAGCCTAGATACAGGGGAGATACCAGCAGCACTTAAATCTGCAGATATAGCCCCGTTCCACAAGGGGGGGAGTAAAGCCTTGGCAAAAAATTATAGGCCAGTTGCACTAAAATCACACATAATAAAAGTGTTTGAAAGAGTGATTAGGAATCAAATTTCTAGTTTTATGAAAAACAATAAATTCCACAACCCAGGACAACATGGATTTAGAGCGGGAAGATCCTGTCTGTCACAGTTACTCAACCACTATGACAAAATCACAGAAGCCCTAGAAGAAAAGCAAAATGCTGATGTTGTATACACAGACTTTGCAAAGGCGTTCGACAAATGTGACCATGGGGTGATAGCTCACAAAATGAGGTCAATGGGAATAACAGGAAAAGTAGGACGCTGGATACTCAATTTCCTGTCGAACAGAGCACAAAGAGTAACAGTCAATCAGATAAAATCGACTCCATGCGATGTTAAAAGCTCTGTACCTCAAGGTACAGTACTTGCACCACTACTGTTCCTTATTCTCATATCTGATATAGACAAAAATACACGTCACAGCTTCGTGTCGTCCTTTGCAGAAGACACAAAAATCAGCATGAAAATTACCTCTGCTGAAGACATTGAAAAACTACAAGCAGATGTCAACAAAGTTTTCGATTGGGCAGCAGAAAATAACATGATGTTTAACAGTGATAAATTTCAGGTACTCAGGTACGGCAAAAATGAGGATCTGAAACATAATACAGGGTACAAAACACAATCGAATCTTCCCATAGTAGAAAAACAGCATGTCAAGGATTTGGGAATAATGATGTCAGACGATCTAACGTTTAGGGAGCATAACCAAGCAAATATTGCGTCAGCCAGAAAAATGATCGGATGGATTACGAGAACTTTCAAATCCAGGGATCCCATCACAATGGTTGTACTCTTCAAGTCACTTGTGTTGTCCCGTCTCGAGTACTGCTTAGTACTCACTTCCCCCTTCAGAGCAGGAGAGATTGCTGAAATAGAGGGAATACAGAGAACATATATATTTGTTGTCACGCATAGACGAGATAAAGCACCTAAATTATTGGGATCGTCTCAAAGCTCTCCAAATGTACTCTCTAGAAAGGAGACGAGAGAGATACCAAATAATATACACATGGAAAATACTGGAGGGCCAGGTCCCAAATCTGCACAGTAAAATAACAACGTACTGGAGTGAACGATATGGAAGAAATTGCAAGATTGATCCAGTGAAGGGCAGAGGTGCCATAAGCACAATCAGAGAGCACTGTATAAACATCAGAGGTCTGCGGTTGTTCAACATCCTCCCAGCGACTATAAGAAATATTGCCGGAACAACCGTGGACATCTTCAAGAGAAAACTGGACTGTTTTCTAAGAGAAGTTCCGGACCAGCCGGGCTGTGGTGGGTATGTGGGCCTGCGGGCTGCTCCAAGCAACAGCCTGGTGAACCAGGCTCTCACAAGTCGAGCCTGGCCTAGGGCCGGGCTTGGGGAGTAGAAGAACTCCCAGAACCCCATCAACCAGGTATCAACCAGCTCCTGGAGACCGACACAAAGGGTCGAAAACCGCGAAATCAGAAGTTGGAGTTGAAGGAAATAGGCATAATAATATTGGTAGGAAATCATTGCCTTGATTGGGCTTGGGAATTGGAATGATTATACTGGTGGTCCAAGAGATAGGAAGTTCCCTTGTAATATAGCTCTTATTATACAGCTCAAGAAGGAGATTTCCTGGTACTAAAGGAAGCAAATGCAATATGTTATATGTGATACCATCCTCACCGATGGAAAGTGGTTTTACCTTTATTCAGGGCTGTGACTAACTCAAACTCAGTAAATGGCACGTTACATTCGTCTTCTTTGTGGAGCATGAAGTCAACGAGCCTTTCTCGATCTCCGTAACCAGCATTAAATCTGAAATGTGTATCTGGGGAAAGATTATTGAAGCTAGAGGTGGTTGCCCAATCATCGACTAACTCATTTGCTTTGTGTAGAGGGGTGAAGGTGTGACACTTGGCCGATGTTATCGCCTTTAACTCTTGTAATATCCATACTTGCCTGGCAGAAGGGGGTGTGAGAGTTGAGACTTAACAAAAGTTTCCCAGTTATCTTGTCTGAGCTCTGTCATGCACTCTTTTGCCTTGACTAGGGCTTTCTGAAAGAGCTTAAGCATTGCTGGAGTATGGGTTTTCTTACATGTAAGTCCAGTTCTTCTGGCAGTGTGTTTGATAGTATGCAGTTTGGGATCATTGAAATAGGCATGCTGATTATTACTTTTCATAAGGTTCTGGCTAGTGGATAGTGCAAGGGACCGACCTGAAGGGAAGGTGAACATCAGAATGTTATGTACTAGATCGTCGTTAAATGTCTGGACTGTGGAGGGATCATTAGTGCTGTACCACTCTGACACATGAGCAACAAAGTCTTTATGTCAAGCAGGAGAAACACTGAGCCATTTACATTTAAACATCCCACCAGACAGGATGGTATTTCCGATACATACAGACAAATCTGTTACAATAGATCATGTGTACCAGACGTGAGAGACGTTGAAACCAACACAGAGGTCTAGAATGCCTCCACAAATATGCGTCGATTCAAGGTCACCCACAATCTGCAAATCTTCGTGACTATTTAGTAGCGACAGCAGTTGATTCCCATTCTTGTTAATGAAGCGAGACACCAATGTCCTTGTGTTTAGCATTGTGGTCACCTAGAATGATTAAGGGCTCTGCATGAGCGCAGGCTGGAAGATCAGTAAAATTTAACGTTCATGTTGGAGCATATAGATTAAATTCATTGCAGATAAAGTTCCCTACATTGATCCTCATTGGTCTCCTGCTGTGACTACTACTACTGGTGTTCCTGCCACTGTTCATGAAGGGCAGCGTCTCCTGCTGTGACTGCTGCTGGAGTTGCTGCCATCGTTCATGAAGGGCAGCCGCTCCGTCTCCTGTTGTGACTGCTGCTGCACTTTATTCCTCTCCTTCAGAATTATAGTGTTGCTTTAATTTGAGTTTGCATTGTTGTGCTGCAGTCCTTTGGGGACGGATGTCCCGTACTGGCGTTTCGGGTGCTGGAAGTCGTTGAACGTCTTCTTTTCCTACCAGTTCTAAAGGAACTAATTTCTCTAATGTTTTGAGAGTAGTGTTGCCTCAGAATTTTACTTTCACTATTCTCAAGATGCCCTGGCTGTCTGGATGAACAAAGACTCTTTGGCTTATAGGCCACTCTGAGCGTGGCCCATCGCTGTCCACCAGAACTATGTCACCAGAGTTCAAGTTAATTCTGTTGTAGGGGTTGTTTGCCCCATAATGATAATTCCTCAGAGCAGTAAGGTATTTTCGAGTTCATACGTCATTCCACTGACTTATCTCCCCTGATAGATGTTTGAAACGTTGAACCAAATCACTCTTTCGGACATGTGAAGGATCCTCTGGTTCCTCGTCCGTAAGGGACACAAGGGTGCTGAGAGGTCTCCCATACATCAAATGAGCTGGACTTAATAGTTCACGCTGCCAAACATCATCAGACAAGTAGGTAAGTGGTCGGTTATTAACTCGTGCTTCTATCTCTATGGCTACGGTTTGCAGCTGCTGTAGGTCAATCTTTTGGCGTTGTAGGGTTTTCCCTACCCTCTTTTCTGTGTAGAGAAGTTTTCACCGTACCAATCATGCGTTCATAGAAGTCTCCGTGCCATGGTGCTGTGGGAGGTATGAATTTCTAGTGGCACTGCCGTTGATTTAGGGCCGTGCGCACCTTTGGGTGACTCCAGATTTTCCTCAGACATGCTTCTCCGGCCACTAAATTGGACCCAATGTCTGAGATCATTAACTTAGGACAGGATCTACGTGAAGCAAACCTGCGGAAAGCCTGTAAGAATGCCTCGGCACTCATATCGGGAGTCTCTTCTAGATGGACTGACCTTGTTGTGGCACAAGTGAAAAAACAGATATTTGCCTTTGTTTATTGTTTTTTGTCCCTGGTGCCTGTTAGTGTTAGTGCTCCTGTGACTCTACTCCTGTAGTCTCAAAGGGACGAATATGTACAATGCGTTCCTTTGGAAGTGGAGGTGGGCCTGGATATGGACACACTCTGGCATCGTATCTCCAGTAAATAACACAGGATTTAATTATGGATTTTACTGTCTGCCTACCTTATGGTAGCCAGTACTGTTGTCTTAAGTCTTTGAGAGTATCTAAAACCCCACCATGCAGTGTTGTATTTATGTATGTGTAACACAATTAGTTTGCTTACTATGTGGTGACGAGGAGAGCAATATTGGATCTTTTGCTTCCAGATCTATGTCCGCATGCTGTAAGCGGCCACCGCATCTGATTATGTTATAGTTGTTGGTATCTACCCAGAGACCCACTGGGTGGGTGACTGCTGGGGACTGGGCAGTTCCTAGCAGTCTCAGTGCTGGGAACACCCAGCACTGAGACTGCTGTGTGTTCCTTGGAAATTGTCCACGTACAAGTTATTGCTAATTTCTGTTTCATTTGCGTTATTGGACTTCTTCAAGTGCATGTCTAAGGTAGCTTGAAGCAGAAACGGGGAAGACGTGGCACAAAACAAAACAGACACAAACCTGTAAGTGTTGTAAATTCACTGTTTGGACCGTTAGGATCCTTGATCCATAGGAACTTTGTGTAGTTACGGTCTACTTCTTGGAGACCTACCCTAAGGAAAGCCTTGCTGATGTCGGCCGTATATGCGTAAGTCCCGATGCAGAACTTTAACAGCACGTCGTATAGCCTTTGTGTCAGGCTAGGGCCAGTTTGAAGGCAGTCATTTAACGAAACACTACCCTGCTTTGACTTAAAACTGCAATTAAATACTATCTGTAGTGGGGTAGTAGCTGAATTTTTCAGTACTGGGTGATGTGGCAGGTAGTGCCCTTCCTTTGGGTTATCATTTGTGACAATTTCGATAAATCTATCATCGAGTGGAGGATAAATCTATCATCTTCTGTATTATTTCATGGTACAATTTCAAGTTCTCAGGATGTCTTTGTAAGCGCAACACCTGTGACCTTAATTGGTTTTGTGCCATAAAATGGTTGATGGGTAGCTGAGGGTGATTCAGCTTCCATGGTAACCTGACCCAGTATTGATTATCTCTGTTGATAACTGAGTTCAGGTATTGTTTTTAAGTCCAGTCGTCATCTGGACTAGGTTGTTCAGGGACAATGCCGAAAGTTGCAAGGTCCCATAATTTATATACAGAAGGATCAAGCTCGTCCTTGGACATGTCTCTGAATTGTAGTGGAGACTGTTCTCCTAGTCATGCAACCATTACTGAGTTGGCATGTTGGTGGTCTACAGGTGCGGATTGCTTCAGTCTTAATACTGGGCCTGTTTGCAAATAGCCACCTGCAGACGGTAACAGGTTCATTCCCTGTTTTTCATTCTTTCCTTTGATAAACTTATGGTAGACATCTGATCCCATACGGATTCCAATATTGGAGCGGTTGTCTGATGTGATTTTGTCAGCCAATTTGATTCCCTTTCCTTCCAGGAATTTGGCTGTTGTCCCTAGACCATATACATACAGGACTGATGAGAATCTATCTACTACATCGTTCTAACATAACCGCTTAACGTACTTTAGGTTGTACTACCTTGAAGACTTGGGCTCCTAAGTTAGTCAGGAATCCTGCTATGTCTATTCGTGTCTCTCGTACAGGTTTAAATTTCAAGGCACCTACCAACTCCTTTGAGATAAAAGTCATTTGGGATCCTTGGTCAAATAATCCAAGTATGGTGACCGTGGACTCTCCATTTTTAATGATCATTTGAACAGTGGGTAGAGCTGATTTATGATCAGACCTCGTTGACAAGACACTTACGTCAGATAGTACTGTACAAAGCTGTACTGAAGCAAAAGTTCCTTCCTCCACTTTTGGTTTGGGAGACTTTGTACTTGAGTCCCCACAAAGTGCTGTATGGTGTTGACCCTTATGGCATCTACTGCAGGTGCGTATTTGAGTTGCACAGGTGTCGGGATTATGTGACTTTATACACCTGGTGCATTTACGTAATGCTTTGAGTCGTTTTATACGTGTAGCACGATCAGGGTAAGCTTTGCAGTTGTACATGGTATGTTGTTCTTCACAGAACACATATGGCCTCCAGATGTTAAGGGCATCTTGGGGAGTCACTGTTTCGGGTGACACATTAACTGTAGTTTGGAGGGACCCACTGCATATGTGCCCACACTGCCTTGTTTCCACTTTGGGGAGGGGGAATAAGTTTTAGATTTATCTGGAGTACTGTTTGTACTCTGTTGTTTACTATTAGTGGTAGAAGAAGGTTTAGATGTCGCTTTTCCATCTGTGTTATCTCGTTGTCTTTCTATGATGGATCGCAAACCTTTTGTTATCTCCTTTACTGTCAGAGAAAATTTGTTATATAAGACAAACAACTTATCCAGTATGTCACTGGGTAATTTGCGTTTCATATGGACTTGGATTATCCAGTCCGATTCCTCCAGATTCACTTTATTCGTAAGTGCCTTGAGCAAGGACTCAAGCTCCAATCTAAAGGCTTGGAGTGAGTCAGCTGATCCATCTGGAGGAGTAATATCCAACAGCTTCTGGGTTAGAGGTCTGATAGTCTTTTCTGGCTTAGCATAATTATACTTGAGGAGCTGTACTGCATTATCGTAACCATCATCAGTGAAGGTCAAATTACAGACCACCTTTAATGCATCATCCTTTAAGACACCTTGCAAATATGTAAATTTTGTTGTCTTTGCTACATTGGCATTAGAATCCACAGAATCGACAAATTTGTTCCAGAAGATGTACCAACTCTCGTCTTCTGTACCAGAGAAAGTTGGGAGACTGAGTGATGGTAATTTGACTTTTGGTTGTGTCGGGTTTTGGGAAGCTTTGGCTGCAATGTTTGTAGTGGCCTTGTGTATGGTTATTAACTTGTCAAAGTGTTGTAACTTTGTATGTATTGTATCTTCGTAATCTGCATTTTCTTGCACTACATCATCCATTGCCTCTTCATCGATGTTAGTAGTAGCAGGAACATCCTGATATTTCAGGATTTGCATTTGTACAAGCTGATATTTGGTCTGTGCAACCTTATGATAGCCTTCCAGTTCTACATAATCAACTGGAGTTTAATTACATTAATCAACACATTTTTTTATCTGTCGGGTTAAGTGATCCTTCATACCAGTGAGGGTCGCTTTTACATTTTTTGCAGTAGACATAATGGCTGTATTTGCTAGCTGTGTTGCAGATGTACTAGTGCTAAGCTTTGTTGGACTTTGATTTGGACTGTTTCTAGCATTTGAGCTAGTAGAGCTACTAATTTCCGAACTAGAGCTGTTTATCATTTAAAAATTACACTATATAATCATACACACTATAATTTGAGTGGTAACCTTGTGTCTATGTTGGATTTTCCTCAAGTTACCCCCTCAAAATCACTCTTAGTTGGTACAGAGACACAGATTAACACTCAAAGGTGAAATGATTATAGTTAAATTATTACTATAGTTATGGTAATATTATGTAGACATCACAACTCAGGTTGTCTTAAGAAACTGCATAACAATATTGTGAGAGTTTTGATGCTGACTTAAGTCAGTGGAATGAATAAAATTGGTATATGGAATTGAGCTCGGAAAATTTCTAAGAATTTTCGTTATTCTTTAACCTTTATTCATGTCGTGATATTCAACTAGGTCGCCTGAGGAAGGACTTGCTTAGCTAACACACCAGTGTAGTAAGCAGCTCATTCCTCACTTTGGGACCCTGTACGAACAATTGACTAGGCGCGAGCAAACGCCGAGACCCCAATGAAATTGAAATCCCCTCCACTTGGGTCGTTGGTCTTCGTAAATCGCCGAAGCGAATCTAACGAGTAGGTCCTGGGCTCTCACAACAATAATTTATTGTTGTGTAGTGCCGTATATTTGATCCAAAGCTCAGAATAAGTCTCAATTGAATAGTCGAGTGTGAAGAACATTTGCATAACAATAATAATGTGTGGGGGTGTAACGAAAAGCCAGTGTTAAACATAGCAATTTAGTTTATTCAATAAAGTACTAACTACTACAACAAAACAAAAAGAAATGTCAATGACGTTACTCGAAATCCTTCCTGTGACACTATCAATGACAGCTAGACACCAGCCCCTCGGACTGCATAATGAACTAACTCGAACATAAGCGTGCCCACAGAGGAATCAACAAGCAAGCAAGAACTAACAGATCTAAAATCACAATTACAACAAATGACACAGTGGGTTCTGAAACACGTCTCCAGTAACCTCCTAATTGTTCTACGCCTCAGTGCAGTCTACACCTGCAATAGCGGTTGCAATGCAATCAAATCAGTAGTCTTTCAATGACATCAATAACTATTGGGTTCACTGGCAACTCCAGCACCCTTCCACAAATTAATCTTTACGTTAACACTTCGTCCCACGGACGATCAACAATCAATACAATTGATTTACGTTAATAACACAATGACATTTACATTAATATAATAACCTTCTCTTACAACTGTCACTAGTAACGCGGAAATTACACAACACTCTACCCGTCGAGCATTCAGTGAGAAAATCCCATTAATCACTGTACTACAAGACAGCTGATTAATCTCTTTACTAGTTACGTTAATTTACGTTAATCGGTTACTAATCACTCAGCGATGGTAAACTCTGATTTACAATGTCCAAAGTGCTAAGAGAACGGTAATCACTCGTGATTACCTTTAGAGTAATTAATTACTATCCTCAAGATCAATAATTAAACAGTTAAATACGCAACCTTTCACACTGGCTCAGCAATTTACATTAAGGTATGAATTCCGTCTGAGCCTTCCATACCCAGACCAATTCAGGTGGCTAACAACAGTAATTAGGCACCACGTTTACTTTATTCTAAAATGACGTTACTCTTCCCACGAGTCAATCAAATGCCGGTACTTCCGGACATAAATAACGACGTTACGTTAATGGAACAATGGGGCCTTCGTGTGAGTCGATCAAACAAGGATCGAGATTAATTACTTTGACTTCCTGAAACACGTCAATTACCCGGCCCACTGACCGTTAATTACGACAGACAATACTCTAATTCTTATCTGGCTGGTGGCTAGGCTCCTTGAGACTACCGTAGCTGCTTGCAGGAAAGTAAATTAACCCAAACGTATTCTACGTTACTCATATTGTCAAAGAACAAATTCTCTTAAAGCAATGGGCGTTCCCTTGGTTACGTTATATTAATTGCCTCGCAATCACCTCACTGAATACTGGACTTCGATGTCCTACCAGATAAACAGGAGAATATATGTATACCCAAGTACTCGTCTACAGCCGAGTTCACCCACGACAATGACAATCACACTAACAAATCACAGTGATTTACGTTACAATCCGGTTGCAATGACAATACTGCAGAACCTAGTAAAATAACATACAGGACATGAACCCTCTAGAACACTGCCCCACAATGGCTTTACTGAACTGCAGTCACCCACGGTGATTGCTCAACTCTAGCAACAATCACTAACAATGACAACCCCTTTGCAACAACACACACGGCAAGTACTCTAATTTCCAAGTATTAGAATACTGCTCAACACTTACTTATTTACTGTTGCAAATGACCCCAGTGCTCTCAATAACCCCTAGAACATAGGTCCCAAATTTGCAATCACCACACAGTAAATAACACAATAACACTGGGCACCGTGACACTACGATTATATATATATATATATATATATATATATATATATATATATATATATATATATATATATATATATATATATATATATATATATATATATATAATTACTGCTGACACATGTAGCCTACAGCTATCAAACGTTATTGGGAACACTAAGGAGATCTCGCACTCCTAAATCACATGGGTGAGTGATTTATCGATCACGCATGCCGAATAAAACACTCCCGAGTTTTACGTTACTCGACAGAGCGATGGCTGCCACTCCCGACAGCCTCGTCACTCACCAAATTCTACCAAAATTACGTTAATACTGCAACCACAATATATATATATATATATTATATATATATATATATATATATATATATATATATATATATATATATATATAAATCACACTTGTCACGGCCCTGGGAACAATACAAGAAATTAAAACCACACTGTGGCACACTCCACAATAATCATTGCCAGGAATCACTGACGTTACCACATACCTGAGCGCTCAGGTTGAAATTCCACACCTGCAAGACTTACACATGGAAATGATATCACTCCGTCCCACGGACGATCAAGAATGATTAATTACCACAATGGAATATAATTATTACATGGACATCCTCTCAGTCCTTGGCTAATCTATGTATACTCTGTTCCCGTGTGTACCCACACACACACACACACTGTGTACGTCTGTGTACATGAGACGTAAGTCCCTCTGGACTGACAAGATGACAACAAGGGTGATTATCTCCTCGTCCACACTTCACTTCACCTCACAGGTGCTGTGTGACAATGCGACGGAACACTTGACCTCGAATTCAAGCTTTAGAGACTACTAATCACCAGAAATACTTACATAGGTACTTACATTCATACTGCCGGCTTACACACACCATTCCCATACATCAGGCACCCCGCTATGGGTGGCTGGCTCGCGGTGGTGGTAGGCGGCTGGTACCACAGCGGTATCTTTCGTACAATTGGCGCGCACCGAACCCTCCCACAACACGGCTTGTTTCGTACCCTCGACCCACCGGTGAAGTGAAGTGTTCGTACCCAGGTGACGCGCACAACGATAGCGTCTTAAACAAACATGGGAAATCTGCCTTAAAGCACTAACACTTATTTCCCGTTCCCATCGACTGCTACAGAGCACTAGCAAGTCTTATCATCACTGGTAGGGATCTACGAGTCTGTTACTGCTCGTATGCACATTACCCCACGATCCCAGATCGATCACCTCCTCTATCCACTGTACACAATGTCAATTCCCCTCCAAGCGACGACTTCGCCTGGATTCTGTGACGACCGTTGTCGTAGATGAAGCAGGAGGTGCAGCAGCCGAGTAGTTAAACCACCACGACACACTATACTCAATTTGGCCAAATTGAGTACAGGAGCGTCCTGACACAGTGGTGGTTATGTCCAGAATGACGCCTACACCCGTCGATTCGCGTGTCCTCTTCGAAATAACCAATGAGAGGAAGGCATACTGGGGCCTACCCCTCTCATCCAATCAGCGACGGTGTAGCATAGCCCCTAGGGCAACTCCAAGATGGCTGACAACATGGCGGCTCAAGATGTTTACTAAGATGGCGTCTGTTTCCATGGCGACGACTCAATTGGCTAGTGAGCGGGAGGCCCACAGCTACCCACGCCAGCGGCCTAACTGTTTCCCGCGCAAACTAGGCTATCGGCTCTATCTCTGTCCACAGACATGGTACCATGGCCAAGGTAACATTTCTGGACTGCTGGTGACTGGGGCTATCGCATGAGCTCAAACACTAGATGTTTCGGTTGCTGGTTACCAAACTTAAGTCCACACACTTAACAAGTGCACTAAACAAGTGTACTGGCTTCCCTCAGGCACAAGAGCACTATTGTAAGTGAGCTGGTGAACCATCCCCTCACAAATATGTGCTTGCTAGGTTGTAATATATGTTCAACTCTAGACAAGTGTAAATTTTTACCCTTACACCAGGTTAGCACAATAAATTAGACTAGGTTGCTGTATAACACCAGCCTAAAATGTCCTCCCTTTGTGCAAGAATTAGTTGTAAATAATGTGCCATGCAGTAATTGTTACAGTTGTGGTGCAATATTATGTAAACACTTAAAATTATAAAAATCATATACATTTATGAGTAAATTAGCCTATTATCAACCTGTTGTAATGAAAAAGCACAATTGTTCTTTTGGTACAGGCCTCAGAACAATAATAGTGCTTGCTGTAAGTTCTGTTCATTATTAGCTGAGATTTAAAAATTTAGCTAGAAAAATGTAAATTGTATAGCAGTGTCTTCCTGCTATGATTAATGTATATGAAATATGTAAATATTGCACTAAAATTTAAATAGATCCTAATCAGGATCTTGTATCCAGTTCGTTGAGAACAATAATTTATGTGGAAAAATCCTAGCAGTTTTAATTCTTTTTCTTTTATGAATTATTACATATTTACTTTAATTTATCTTAGTTCTTTAATATTATATTATAAATCATACCACATATGGTGGTCTACTATTATACTACAGCAAATTTTATTAATAACTACTAATACTATGTCTAAAGTATAAACACAAAAGGGCCTTAGCTGCTACTGTTGGTGGGGCCTGCTAAGACTGTGTAATTGTAGCATCAGAATTAGGTGTGGCCCTGTGCCTCAGAGTACCACGTAACGGCGGCTGTCTTTAGGCCTACAAGGCTTGATGTACAGCTAGTGGCTGCAATCCCTATTATTATGTTGGGAGCCAGCTGTCTGCTTCAGTAGCTTCCCTCACAAGTACCTGTTTGGGATGTAAGGAATTAATAATGGTTCCCTAAACATATAAGTACAGGAATGACATGGAATATGTGTGTGTGTGTGTAGTAAACTAAGTAAACTCGCTGTGTTTGGGGATTTAATCCCACGTCTTAACGATATTTACTATAATAATAATGGCCAGTATTTAATGCAATAGAAATACCGAAAATTGTTCTTCCCTTTGTTCATGAGATCTTCGGTTGGGCGGATCGTAGAGGATCCTGTGTCGAAGCTCGGAGCAAGAACCTTTTATGTGTTGAAAAACATGTCAGGGAGTGTGGTCCTCACTGTTTAAAAGTTGCTGTGTTGTGACGACGCCCTCAAGCCAATGTTTTGGTTCTAATTCTGATTATATTTAACAGTTGCAAGGGAGTAAAGCTGTACTTCTTGTTGTTGGAAATTATATTCAGTCCTAGTGAATACTTTTTTATTAAGTTTAAACACTAGATTGATGTTTAAAAGAAATAGAGTTAATATAAAGATACGTCTTGTTGTTGACGTCACGGAATACCCGTTCTCTGATTTCTTTAATGGGTTACTTATCTTATTATGTGTGTCGGATTTCCGACACATGCTGGGACTGCTCCTGGTGTTGCTGTCCCCGTTCATTATGGGCAGCGTCTCATGCTGTGACTGCTGCAGGTGTTGCTGCCACCATTCATGATGGGCAGCATCTCCTGTTGTAACTGCTGCTTGTGTTGCTGCCACCGTTCATTATGGGCAGCGTCTCATGCTGTGACTGCTGCTGGTGTTACTTCCACCATTCATGATGGGCAGCATCTCCTGTTGTAACTGCTGCTTGTGTTGCTGCCACCGTTCATGATGGGCAGCGTCTCATGATGTGACTGCTGCTGGTGTTGCTTCCACCATTCATGATGGACAGCGTCTCCTGTTGTAACTGCTGCTTGTGTTGCTGCCACCGTTCATTATGGGCAGCGTCTCATGCTGTGACTGCTGCTGGTGTTGCTGCCACCGTTCATGATGGGCAACGTCTCCTGTTGTAACTGCTGCTGCTGGTGTTGCTGCCACCGTTCATGATGGACAGCGTCTCCTGCTGTGACTGCTGCTGGTGTTGCTGGCACCGTTCATGATGGGCAACGTCTCCTGTTGTAACTGCTGCTGCTGGTGTTGCTGCCACCGTTCATGATGGGTAGCGTCTCCTGCTGTGACTGCTGCTGGTATTGCTGCCACCGTTCATGATGGGTAGCGTCTCCTGCTGTGGCTGCTGCTGGTGTTGCTGCCACCGTTCATGATGGGCAGCGTCTCCTGCTGTGACTACTCGCCAAGTATCTTGTGCTCACTCTCTCAGTAACTTCTAAACACATTCGCAATAACTTGTGTACACTGTTCCAATAATTTGTTCACACTCGCCAAGTATCTTGTGCACACTCTCCCAGTAACTGGTAAACACATTCCCAATAACTTGTGTCCACTCTCCCAGTAACTTGTGTACACTCTGCAAGTATCTTGTGCACACTCTCCCAGAAACTTGTGTACACTCTCTAAGCATCTTGTGCACACTCTCCCTGCAACTAGCGTACATTCTCTAAGTAACTTGTGCACACTCTCACAGAAACTAATAAAAATTCCTAATAACTTGTGTACAGTGTCCAAATGATTTGTTCACACTCTCCTAGTAACTTGTACACACACTCCCAGTAACTTGTGAACACTCTCCAAGTAACTTGTGTACACTCTCCCAATAACTTGTGCTCACTCTCCCAGTAACTTGTGCACACTCTCCCAGTAACTTGTGCACACTCTCCAAGTAACTTGTGTACACTTTCCCAGTAACTTGTGCACACTCTCCCAGTAACTTGTGCACACTCTCCAAGTAACTTGTGTACACTTTCCCAGTAACTTTTGCACACTCTCCCAGTAACTAGTGTACATTCTCTAAGTATCTTGTACACACTCTCCCAGAAACGTATAAACACATTCCCAATAACTTGTGTACACTGTCCCAATAGTTTGTTCACACTCTGCCAGTAACTTGTGCACACTCTCCCAGTAACTTCAAGGTCCGGCACTCCTCCAAGGAGTGCAGGACCAGCCGGGCTGTGGTGGGTATATGGGCCTGCGGGCCGCTCCAAGCAACAGCATAGTTGACCAAACTCTCACAAGTCAAGCCTGGCCTCGGGTCGGGCTTGGGGAGTAGAAGAACTCCCAGAACCCCATCAACTAGGTAACTTGTGTACACTCTCCGAGTATCTTGTGTACACTCTCCCAGTAACTTGTGCACACTCTCCCAGTAACTTGTGCACACTCTCCCAGAAACTTGTGTACACTCTCCAAGTAACTTGTGTACACTCTCAAAGTAACTTGTGCACACTCTCCCAGAAACTTGTGTACACTCTCCAAGTAACTTGTGTACACTCTCAAAGTAACTTGTGCACACTCTCCCAGTAACTTGTGCATACTCACCCAGTAACTTGTGCACACTCACCCAGTAACTTGTGCACGCTCTCCCATTAACTTCTCGAGGTTATCTTGAGATGATTTCGGGGCTTTAGTGTCCCCGCAGCCCGGTCCTCGACCAGGCCTCCACCCCCAGGAAGCAGCCCGTGACAGCTGACTAACACCCAAGTACCTATTATACTGCTAGGTAACAGAAGCATAGGGTAAAGGAAACTGCCCATTGTTTCTCACTGTCGCCCGGGATCGAACCCAGGACCACAGGATCACAAGTCCAGCGTGTTGTCCGCTCGGCCGACCGGCTCCCTTATTTTACAAGCAACTTGTGCACACTCTCCCAATAACTTATATACACTCTCCCAGTAACTTTTGCACTCTCCCAGTAGCTTATATACACTCTTCAAGTAACTTGTATGCACTCTTCCAGTAACTTGTGTACACTCTCCCAGTAACTTGTGCACACTCTCCCAGTAGCTTATATACACTCTTCAAGTAACTTGTATGCACTCTTCCAGTAAATTGCATGCACTCTCCCAGTAACTTGTGTACACTCTCCCAGTAACTTGTGTACACTCTCCCAGTAACTTGTGTACACTCTCCCAGTAACTTGTGCACACTCTCCCAGTAACTTGTGCACACTCTCCCAGTAACTTGTGCACACTCTTTAAGTAACTTGTATGCACTCTCCCAGTAACTTGTGCACACTCTCCCAGTAACTTGTGCACACTCTTTAAGTAACTTGTATGCACTCTCCCAGTAACTTGTGCACACTCTTTAAGTAACTTGTATGCACTCTCCCAGTAACTTGTGCACACTCTCCAAGTAACTTGTGCACCCTCTCCCAGTAACTTGTGCACACTCTCCCAGTAACTTGTGCACACTCTCCCAGTAACTTGTGCACACTCTGTATGTAACTTGTGCACACTCTTTAAGTAACTTGTATGCACTCTCCCAGTAACTTGTGCACACTCTGTATGTAACTTGTGCACACTCTGTATGTAACTTGTGCACACTCTTTAAGTAACTTGTGCACACTCTCCCAGTAACTTGTGCACACTCTCCCAGTAACTTGTGCACACTCTCCCAGTAACTTGTGCACACTCTCCAAGTAACTTGTGCACACTCTGTAAGTAACTTGTGCACACTCTGTAAGTAACTTGTGCACACTCTGTAAGTAACTTGTATGCACTCTCCCAGTAACTTGTGCACACTCTCCAAAGTAACTTGTATTCACTCTCCCATTAACTTGTGTACACTCTCCAAGTAACTTGTGCTCACTCTCCCAGTAACTTGTATAAAAATCTTCCATCATCTTGTGGACATTCTCCCAATAACTTGTTTACATTTTTAGGAAAAATGATTGTGCAGCTTTCCAACAACTTGCAGGTATCCCACTTGTCTGATGGTAAACAAGACTCTTAATCGCTTCGTTATTTCCACGGACGAGAACATCACCCTGCAACACCTGCCCGAAGGCAGGATTTACATGAATGACAAAAATCAGGTTAGTGCAATATGTTGCTTATTCTGTAATATAATGTGTTGGTTCAGTTCATGTAGTGGGTTAGTCCAGTTTGTTGCGGAGTACTCACCTAGTTGTGCTTGCAGGGGTTGAGCTATTTCTCTTTGGTCCCGTCACTCAACTGGTGTACAGATTCTGAAGTTTACTTAGCTCTATCAAACCTACTTTTGAAACTGTGTATGGAGTCTACCTTCACTACATTACTGCCTAAAGCATTCCATTTGTTAACTACTCTGACACTGAGAAATTTCTTTCTAATGTCTCTTTGGCTCATTTGGGTACTAAGTTTCCACTTGTGTCCCCTTGTTCGTGTTCTACCCATGTTAAATAGTGTATCTTTGTCCACCCTGTCAATATCCCTGAGAATTTTGTAGGTGGTGATCATGTCTCCCTTTCCCCTTCTGTCTTCCAGGGACGTGAGGTTTAACTCCTTTAGCCTTTCCTCGAACATCATACCTCTCAGTCATGGGACTAGTCTGGTGGTATACCTCTGAATCTTCTCTAACTTTATCTTGTGTTTAACTAGGTATAGACTCCAGGCTAGAGCTGCATACTTTAGAATTTGTCTGACATAAGTGGTATACAAGGTCCTGAACAATTCCTTACACCAGTTCCTTATGGCAGTTCCTATTCATTCGGCACATTCGGCATCTGGATGAAAGAAACATTTTTGCCCATTTGTCTCCGCCTCCACCATGAATCGAACCCTGAACCTCAGGACCACTAAGTGTTGCTTGTTTCTGTTTTACTTGGGCGGAGTATGAGTATTTATTACTCGTATGGTCGCTTCAGGCGCTGGTGTAGATGTTCTTCCCACGAGTTGGTAGCTACAACGTAGTCATCCAAGTAGGCATAGGT
Organism: Procambarus virginalis; assembly: GCA_020271785.1. Classification (NCBI taxonomy): domain Eukaryota; kingdom Metazoa; phylum Arthropoda; class Malacostraca; order Decapoda; family Cambaridae; genus Procambarus; species Procambarus virginalis. The sequence goes on along the minus strand of WNGS01069124.1, from coordinate 4,818 downwards.
GTCGTCAGAGTCTTGGATGATAGGTTGACTGTTCGCTGGAAGGTAACTAGGGCATTGCAGAGTCCAAAAGGTAAACGTTCATATCTAAATAAGCCAAATGGAATGGTAAAAGCAGAGATTTTTAGCATGCTCAGTAAGACTTATTTGGTAATAATCCTTTTAAGAGGTCTATTCGAGACAAGAATTTTGCGATACCGATAGCATCTAAGAGGTCGTCGATGCGAGGTAAGGGGTAAGAATCCTTCACTGTGAAAGAGTTTACCTTTCAGTAATCCGTGCACAGTTTTCCCTTGTCACGTGTTTTGGGAACCAGTATGCATGGTGAAGCCCAAGAAGACTCAAAAGGTGTAGCTAATCCATTGCTGAGGAGGTACTGTACTTCAGCGAAGATGGCTTCTCTCTTCTGTAGACTGATGCGGTAGTAAGGCTGACGGAGGAGCATCGTATCAGGGAGCAGCTGGATGTCGTGTTGCACTAAAGTACAGTCCTGAGGAGTGTCTTGAAACAGTTCTTTATGGGTAGGGATGAGTTTGTTCACAGGAGCACTATTATCAGAATGTTGTAGGGATTTGGGGAGATATTTTAGAATGTCACAGTTAGATGTCACTTTGTTAGTGTTGTCATTACACCCAAATGGAGGGGTATGTGTCAGTGTTGGAATACCTCGCTGTAAAAGCGGATGCAGACAACACTACAGGTGGTTGACTACCTTGATAAATTTTGAGTGAGTTGACTTGGCAGTGTTGTGTCTTGCGACGCCGGTCTGGAGTCTCTATAATGTAATTGTTGTTCTTGCATTCTTTTATGCGATAAGGTCTTGAAAATTTACTTTGAACTAGAGAGCTTGGGATAGAAAAATAGGCCAGGACGAAGTCTCCTGCATTAATCTTCCTTACCTTAGTGTTCTTGTCAAAGTGTGCTTTCATCTTATTTTGGGAGGTCAATAAATTACCTCTCGGAAACTTATGCACTTGTTCAACTTTTTGTCTCAAGTTCCTAAGAAACAGAGACACATTAAGGAAATAAGTGCTGGTGTTAAGGAATTAAGTTAACAACTAATTCCTTAACTTAATAAGGAATTAAGGTTAAAGAATCCTTAATGCTGACATTAAGGAACAATAAATGCTTTAATAGGACCACGGCACTTCCGACCGTAGAGCATCTCATAATGAGATACTCCAAGACTCTCATTAGAAAGGCTTCTGAAAATGCACATAAGGAGATCTAATTGCTTATCCCAATCTTTCTCAGTATTAATACAAAATTTCTTTAACAGTGACTTGATGGTTTGATGACTACGTTCTAGAGATCACTGTGAAGCAGGATAATATGGACTAGACAAGACTTGGGTAATGAACAAATCCATAAGGGCCGTGACGAGGATTCAAACCTGCGTCCTGGAGCATCCCAGAAACTGCCTTAATCGACTGAGCTACGACAGGGTTAAAAGAACTTGGGTAATGTTAAATTCTTGAAGGCTTTTCTTAGATAACTCACTGGTAAAATTAGTTCCACAGTCACTTGAATCTCATTCAGGAATCAATACTGAGTGAAGATCTTCAACAGATGCTTGACATCTGTAGCAACCGTAATGTTCTTGATGGGAATTGCTACTGGGAACCTGGTGGTTGGACACATAATGATGATGATGTTCATGTTGTCTGCTTGGGTTTTTGGTAAGGGCCCCACCCAATCATTTACTAATATAGAAAAATGTTTGGAAGATACAGGAATAGGTATAATTGGTGCCTTTGGAATAGAACATTAGGTTAACTGCCATTTGGCATTTATGACAAGTACAAACAAGGTCTTGATATCTCGTGCCAGGCTTGACCAAAAATTGTCCTGTAGATGGGCATTATATGGGCATTATATGTTTTATTGATGCTATAATGAGACATCGGGCCATGAGCTAGAGAGATAATCTCTTTTCTTAAAGATGTTGGAACCACTAACTGAATCATATTAGCTCAATCAACCACTGCCTTGAATTTACTTAGTCTGTATTTATGGTACAAAAGTTGATTAGTGTAAATATAAAACCCTGGGATGGCATCGATCCTAATCTGAGCTTGACAACACAATGGAGCTAAAGATATGTCAGATTGTTGTACTTTACGGAACTCCAACCGGTTGAGATCGGTGCGAGGCCTGGCACGTCTTGAGGGACAGCTGTTGCTACTTGTGGTGGATGAGCGGCTTGAAGACGGCTAGTCACTAGAGCAGGCTGGGAGATGATTCTTCTTTCTCGGTTACCTCTTCCTCTGCTGCATAAGTCAAGGCAGGATCTTCTTCCATCTTCTTTCGTGAGAGTAGATAACATAGAGGACACGGCAAACCTCCAATCAGATGTAAATCAGGTCTTTCTATGGGCTACAGAAATTAATATGGTGTTTAACGAAGATAAGTTCCAGCTCTTGCGCTACGGAAAAAATGAAAATATAAAAACGGAAACCACGTACAAAACACAGTCAAATCATAACACAGAACGAAAAGGCAATGTAAAGGGTTTGGATGTACTCATTTCGGAAGACCTTACCTTCAAAGAACACAATAAAGTAACCGTCACAACTGCAAGAAAAATGACAGCTTGGATAACAAGAACCATTCACTCTAGAGATGCTATACCGATGATGATACTTTTCAAGACGCTAGTGCTCTCCAGACTGGAGAAGAGGTAGAAAATATTAGACTCTAGAGGTAGAAAATCTACTTATTATTTTAATGTACAAAGCGCCAGAAGCAAAAGTTGAGGAATTCACTGAACAGATCCACAAAATAGAGAATATCCTTGATAACCTAGCAAACCCAGTACCAATATTATCTTCCTTGGAGACTTCAATCTACCCAGTTTAAAATGGAGAATAGTAAACAATAACATTATAGCAGGAAATCAACCTGGAAATAACCAACCACAGGTCAGAGACTACTGAGATTCTTTTTTTTTTTTTGAGATATATACAAGGGTTGTTACATTCTTGTACATTCTTGTTATTACATTCTGTGACAAATTCTCGCTCAGTCAGCAGATTACAGAACCAACTAGGAACGAAAACACGCTGGACCTGATATTCACGATCAATGAGGAGCTAATCAGAGACAATACTGTCTCAGACACTACATACTCAGGCCACAAGCTCATTGAAGTGCAAACTAACATTAATATCGGTAGTAGGCCTAAGAGAAACAACAAGCGAGAAGGGTTATTCAATAAATTCAATTTTAATAATAAAAGGATAGACTTGGAGAAAATAAACAGGGAACTTACAAACATTCAATGGGAAAATGTTCTAAGAAATAAAAATCCTACACAAGGAATAGAAAAACTGACTTCTGAAGCATATGAAGTCTGTCTGAAACATGTACCTTTGAGGATAGCCAGAAAGAGGCCAAGTGTAGAAAGAAAACGCAGACGACTTTACAAAAGAAGGAAGAAATTAACGAAATGCTTAAGCAGACACGACTCTCTATACAAAGAAGAAATAATTTAAACAGGGAGATTGAAGAAATCGAGCAGAGACTGAAGCATTCCTATCAGACTAGATAGGCAACTAGAACAAAAGCATTCAAGAAATAAAGAAACACCCAAATATTTCTTCATATATGCTGAATCAAAAGCAAAAACCACTGCCAGTATTGGACCTATTCGTATTAGTGGAGGTTGATACACTGAGGATGACAAAGAAATTAGTGAAATCCTAAAAAAGCAGTATGAGTACATGTTTAGCATTCCGATACACAGCATGAAAGTGGTAGATTCGGACAATTTCTTTATGAGTGATATCCAAACACCTGTAAATATAACTGATATCAACACGAGCGTAGCAAATTTTTAAAGAGAAATTTACAAAATGCCTATGCACTCAGCCCCGGGTCCAGACTCATGGAATACAATATTTATACAGAATGCAAAGTGCCAGTAGCACAGGCACTCAGTATAGTGAGGAGGAAAAGCTTGGACAAGGGGGAGATACCAGATGCGCTTAAAGCAGCAGACATGGCCTCTCTACACAGGGGAGGTAGCAAAGCATTGGCAAAGAATTATAGACCAATTGCACATCCTACATAATAAAAGTATTTGAGAGAGTGATCAGGAGTCAGGTCACTAGATTCAAGGAAACCAATGACCTCCACATTCCAGGCTAACATGGATTTAGTGTAGGAAGATCATGCCTCTCACAGCTACTTGATGATTATGACAAAATCACTGAGGCATTAAAAGAAAACCAGAATGCAGATGTTGTATAAACAGACTTTGTAAAGGCATTCGACAAATGTGACAATGGAGTGATTGCACACAAAATGAGGTCGATGGATATAACTGGTAAAGTAGGACGCTGGATACTGAACTTCCTGTCGAACAGAACAAAAAGAGTAACAGTCAATCAAGTAAAATCGAGTCCGAGCACAGTTAAAAGCTCTGTACCTCAAGGTACAGTCCTTGCACCGGTGCTGTTCCTTATTCTCATATCAGATATAGACAAAATACAAGTCACAGCTTCGTGTCATCCTTTGCAGATGATACAAAAATCAGCATGAAAATTACCTCTGCTGAAGACATTGAAAAACTACAAACAGACATTAACAAAGTTTTCGATTGTGCAGCAGAAAATAACATGATATTTAACGGTGATAAATTCCAGGGACTCAGATACGGCAAAATTGAGGATCTGAAACATAATACACGGTACAAACACAATCGAATCTGCCCATAGTAGGAAAACAGCATGTCAAGGATTTGGGAATAATGATGTCCGACGACCTAACGTTTAGGGAGCATAACCAAGCAATATTGGTCAGCCAGAAAAATGATAGGAT
>WNGS01069112.1:0-14770 GCA_020271785.1 Procambarus virginalis | reverse complement strand
CCCTATGAATATCCCCTTTATGTTCATTCTTCCACCGTAACCTCTTATTATGTCACACACAATTCTTCGCCTTTCCAGTGAATGCAATTTAAACTTTGTTTATCTATCTTCATGTGTAACAACTTTTGCTATGTTTTTATTCCAGCATAGTTCAGGCAGTTGATAGTTGTAAGGATTGTGATGTTGTGTACCTGACTTTAGCAAAGCTTTCGATACAGTGCCACATGAAAGACTGATTAAAAAGATAGAGGCTCATGGTATTGGGGGTGCTATATTAAGCTGGATTAGGGCATGGCTATACCAAAGGAAACAGGGAGTTAGTATAAATGGAGTCAAGTCAGAGTGGGAAAATGTTGTAAGTGGAGTGCCTCAAGGCTCTGTCTTGGGACCTCTGTTGTTTATAATATATATATAAAGAGATTAGATTCAGGTTTGAGTAGCAACATTTGCAAATTTGCCGATGATACGAAAATCGGTAGGGAAATTAATTCGGAGTACCTCATTATCACTTCAAGTTGATCTAGATAGGGTTTTGAAATGGTCAAAGGATTGGCAAATGCAGGTTTAATGCTGATAAATGTAAAGTTCTGAGGCTAGGTAACGATGATGATAGAGTTACAAGATACGAGCTAGATGGTGTTGAGATTGCGAAGTCGAATTGCGAAAGGGATCTGGGAGTTATGATTATTAAGAATTTAAAACAAAGGATCAATGCATGAACGTTCGTAATAAGGCAAATCGGACACTCGGATTTATTAATCGCTGCGTTAGTAACAAGAGACCTGGGTGGTTCTCAAGCTATATCTTGCTCTAGTTAGGCCCCATTTAGATTATGCAGTTCAGTTTTGGTCGTCATATTATAGAATTCACTTGAACGTGTCCAGCGTAGGATGACTAAGTTAATTCCCCAATTAGAAATCTTATGTTCATTCAATCGAAAGGCGAAGAGATAGGGGTGACATGATAGAGGTTTACAAGTGGATGAATGGACATAAGAACATAAGAACAAAGGCAACTGCAGAAGGCCTATTGGCCCATACGAGGCAGCTCCTATTTATAACCACCCAATCCCACTCATATACATGTCCAACCCATGCTTGAAACAATCGAGGGACCCCACCTCCACAATGTTACGCGGCAATTGGTTCCACAAATCAACAACCCTGTTACTGAACCAGTATTTACCCAAGTCTTTCCTAAATCTAAACTTATCCAATTTATACCCATTGTTTCGCGTTCTGTCCTGTGTTGATACTTTCAATACCCTATTAATATCCCTTTGTTATGTCCATTCATCCACTTGTAAACCTCTATCATGTCACCCCTAACTCTTCGCCTTTCCAGTGAATGCAAATTAAGCTTTTCTTTCTTCATATGAAAGATTTCTAATTGGGGAATTAACTTAGTCATCCTACGCTGGACACGTTCAAGTGAATTTATATCCATTCTATAATATGGCGACCAAAACTGAACTGCATAATCTAAATGGGGCCTAACGAGAGCAAGATATAGTTTGAGAACCACACCAGGTGTCTTGTTACTAACGCCGCGATTAATAAATCCGAGTGTCCGATTTGCCTTATTACAAACATTCATGCATTGATCCTTTTGTTTTAAATTCTTACTAATTATAACTCCCAGATCCCTTTCGCAATCCGACTTCGCAATCTCAACACCATCTAGCTCGTATCTTGTAACTCTATCATCATTACCTAGCCTCAGAAACTATCATCATTACCTAGCCTCAGAAAAGGAAACTTAGAGTTAGTATAAATGGAGTCAAGTCAAAGTGGGAAAATGTTGTAAGTGGAGTGCCTCAAGGCTCTGTCTTGGGACCTCTGTTGTTTATAATACATATATAAATGATTTAGATTCAGGTTTGAGTAGCAACATTTGCAAATTTGCCGATGATACGAAAATCGGTAGGGAAATTAATTCGGAGGAGGACTCACTGTCCTCCTCCGAATTAAATTCCCTACCGATTTTCGTATCATCGGCAAATTGCAAATGTTGCTACTCAAACCTGAATCTAAATCATTTATATTATATATCATTATATATAATACATATATAAATGATTTAGATTCAGGTTTGAGTAGCAACATTTGCAAGTAGGGAAATTAATTCGGAGGAGGACTCACTGTCCTCCTCCGAATTAATTTCCCTACCGATTTTCGTATCATCGGCAAATTTGCAAATGTTGCTACTCAAACCTGAATCTAAATCATTTATATATATTATAAACAACAGAGGGAGGGAGGATTGAGGATATTGATGCTCATGATGCACTCTACCTCATCACCAGATGTCTGTCCCTCCCCAGGTTAACCTACTTTCTGAGGTTAATCACCATCTTACAGTAGCCAAAAACTAGCTGAGTATGACCGGTTACTGAAATCAATGCTAGAAAAAGCCCTTAACCTCTCTCTTGATGACCTACAGTGGAAACAAGCCTCTCTTCCCGTAAGACTTGGGGCCTCGGAGTTCGGAGGGTGCTGTTCCACCCTTCCTGTCCTCCTCATCGGCATCCGACGGCCTTATGAAGGAAATTCTACCTGCCCACTTACATCAGCTGGCAGGTGTACATGATCCCAATTTTACATGCTGTGCCACAGAGTGGGCCTCTCGTGTAGGCTCATCACCTCACCTCCCCGAAAGCCCACAAGCAATCCAGCTAGGATGGCTCCATTGTAGACCAAGTTGCTGCAGAGTGCCTGGGTGCTGCAACAACACAACACGACATTGCTCGCCTCACAGCAGTAGCAGCCCCACATGCAGGGGATTACCTGTTAGCAACCCAAATGTCGGCAACTGGCACGCGTCTCACCCACACACGCCCTCCGCCTTGCTGCCCCAATCCACATATCCTTGATGCATCCAATCCACACCAGATATACGTGTATTTGCGGCGAGGTGGTGGTTGCAGTACGGCCACCATGGCCTACTCTGCCAAAGCACAAGGGACTGGCACTCGAGGCACAGTGAAGTTAACGATTAGTGTCTATACAATCCTAGGGTGATATTGAGGAGCTAACCTAAAGGTACTTCCAATGACACTGATTTATCACTCAAATCATTAGTGTGTATGCTTATATATATATATAATGTGTATTAATTTTAAGTGCTAACCTCTAGTAGAGGTAGGATTATCGCCTAGTGAGTGCAGAATTTTGACCCTAGGCTACCACAAGTACAAGCCCCACAAGGTTTTATCAACTAGCCAATATGGATAATGCAGGGAGAATGAAAAGAACCCTTGCAGGTCTTAAAGGCAACTTAACAAGACAGATCAAGAAATGTGAAGATTTGTCACAACAATCACCAATTGATTATGCTAAGGAGTCTGGCCCTAGCTTCGGTAGGGGACGGACGTGTGCGCTCGGCGCTCCGGCTGTTGGAGTGTTTCCATAATTGGCCGGTTGAGGGCAGGTGTGTCTGCCTGCCTGTGTTGACGTGGCGTTCACGATGGGGGTCCCCCTCCCACCTATACTGCGGGCTCAGTCTGTGGGCTTCGAATTTTCCAGCCGGGCTGGGTACCCGGAGATGGCGCGGGTGTGTGAGATGCTGCATGTTCCTGTGATTGACATTTACGGAGTCGAGCTGGTGACGGCACGTCGAGTGATAGTGAAGTTCACTGAGGAGTTGGCTTATCGCGACTTTCTCCGTCGTTACGAGGGGCGGACATTACCCCTGCCGGATGGTGCGGGCGCTGTTTCAATCTCTGATAGGAGTGGTGCCCTCACATACGTTAGCGTGCATGGGGCTCCATTGGAGTTTCCGGAGGGTCTGCTACGGCGGTACTTCGGCCGTTTTGGCGCGGTGGTTAGTGTACGGGTGAACGTGGTCACTTCCAGCCCCCTTAAGGGTGTGAGGACGAACATTCGCACCCTAGGCATGAGGCTCCGGGAGGATATTCCGTCCTCTGTGCGTCTGATGGGGTACACAGTTCGCGTGTTTTACGCCCGCCATCCTCGGACATGTTATCGTTGTGGGCTGCTGGGCCATCAGGCTGCTGATTGTTCTGCGCCAGCCATTGCTCCCGTGAACCTCTTCAGTGAGGAGGATTTTCCTCCGCTTCCTGTGGAGGAGGTTTCTGTGGCTATGGACGCCTCTCCAGCCGCGGATGTGCCCCATGTGTCGCCTGATGCGCCCTCTGTGGTGGTGGCTTCTTCTCCGGAGGTTGTGTCATCGCCTGGTGATCGTCCTGTTCCGCCTATTCACCTGTCTTCAGATGCTGCGCCTGGCCCTGCCTCCTCAACTCGGATCACAGCTGTGCTGGGTGCTGAAGTGGCTGTGGGGTCTCCGGTTGTGTGTGGTCCGGTTCCCCCTGCGGTTGAGGCTGCTGCAGTCATGAGACGGGCGTTGGTCCGCACGGCTTGTGCTGCCCGAGGTTCTGGGTCCGCCTCCGGCTCTGAGGATGTGCGCCCGGTGCCCAAGCGGTCCAGGCGTTCTTCTAAAGCGTGGGCTGATGTGGTGGATTTCGACGCCGATGGGTCTTCGGGAAATGTGGTGGTGGACGCTGACGTCCATGTACCTGCTGATGACAAGGATTGTGTGTATGATTCACCTCCTGTTTCTTCTGTCAGCGGTTCCCCGCAGTGGGGGGTGGTTGCTCCTCCGGATGTTGGTGAGGGGGGTGCTGGTGCAGGCCGCGACCTAGTATTGCTACTGAAGAAGGATGTTCGGCGAGGGGAGCCACTGCAGGTGTCCCGTCCGGTGGTTGCTGCGGCGCCCTGTGGGGCTGCCGAGGTTACGAGTGCGATGCCAGTTGCCCGCGCCTGTAAGTGGAAGCCCGTCCCGTTCATCTTGGCCGACGGCACGGAGTATGATTCGGAGACCAACCCTGTGAAAATTAACTTTCATCGCCGAGTGCTGACTATTCCGTGGTGCCCCTCGACTGTCTGGGTTCCGGAGGATCAGGTATTTGTTGAAGGTGTGCCGCTTTCGATGCCCGATCCTCGAACGACCCTTCGTCCCCCTATTACGGACGAAATCCTGGTGATGTGGGAGGCGTATTGTATTCTTTTTCCGGCAGCGGAATGGCCGGAAAAGTATGCACAGCCCTGATTGTCCGTGTGCTAGCTGTGTGTATCGAGTGTGTCTTGGACTCTAGTCTGTTATCTGATGTTTATTGTGTGCCCTTCAGGCCGATGACGTAGTCTGTGTGTGCTGTGTGCTTAGACATGTGGTTTGTTTTGCAATGTGTTGTACCCATTGTGCGCCCTTCAGGCCGGTGTTATGTTTGTTCTCATAACCGTTGTTTTGTTGTATTTCTCGTATTTCTGGTTTTGCTGTTTCTTTTTCCTGTGTTTCATTATGTTGTGTTCTTGTTGTCGGCCCTTCCGGCCGGTGTTTAGTGTCTTTGTATAAATTTGTGTTGATTTGTTTTGTGCTGATGTGTCTTGTTATGTTTCTTGATGTACTTTATGTTGTGTTTTATTCTCGGTCCTTCGGGCCAGTGCATGTGTGTTGTTACTCGTACCTGTTTTGTTTTCTGGTTTGTTTATTATTATTGTTTATTTTGGCCTCGCCCTCTGTTACGGGGCGGTATGTGTGGTGTGTGTTTTTATTCCTGTATTGTGTCTGTGCTGTACGTTTGACCTGGTGTGTTCATATTGCTTTACCTGTTGTACGTGTTTGTTCTTTATGTTTTGTTTGGAATTTATTGTGTTTGTCCGGTTATGTTTCCTGTTATGCCTCTTGATGTATGTTTTGTTTTATGAAGGATGTGTTTTGTGAAGTTACTGTGATTGCTCATTTTCCATTGTATTCTGTTTTGTGCCTTGGTGTACACTGTATTTTTCTATGCATTTATCGTGTTTGTTTTGTTGTGCTGTGCTATGCTGTCGGCCCTTCTGGCCGGTGGTCTATTGTTTTCTTTTGTTCTGTTCTGTATTTTGTGTTATTTTTATTGTATTTAAATTGCATGCTTTGCATGTAAAAATAAAAAAAAAAAAAAAAAAAAATTGATTATGCTAACCTGGAAAGCTATTATCAAGCAGCTGCAGGTAAATTTGAGCAAATCAAATGCCAAATAGCAACATATGTGGCTGAACTTGCCAATTTATCAGAAACAGAATTGACGATATTATGGTTGATCTAGCGAGTTATGAAGATCAGACTCAGGCCACGTTACAGCATTACATCAAATTAATTGCCCAGAACAAGGCAGCAACAACAACAACAGTTGCATCTAATACGAGTCAAGCAGAGACTCGACTCCCTCCAATTAATTTACCCACTTTCTCAGGAAAAGACGAGGAAGATTGGGACGAATTTTGGAACAAATTCGTTGACCTTGTGGACTCAAAACAATCTTTACCAAAGAGTAGTAAATTTTCTTATTTGCAAGGCCAATTATCAGGTGAGGCTAAAACAGTAGTATCCCATCTGAGATTAACTAATGACGGCTATGATCTGGCAGTAAAACCTGGTGTACATGATCCCAAGGATAATTATGCTGATCCAGAAGTAAGAACATCACATTTAGTTCATTAGATGCAGGACCTCATTAGCTGTTGCATTTACCCCCACCGGAGGCTTCAGCTGATTCACTCCAAGTCTTCAAGCTGGAGATAGATTCATTGATCAATGCCCTCAGCCTGACAGCAGATACAAACGGGGCGGAGTGGGTCTTAAAAATAATTGTCCTGGAGAAAATACCTAGGGACATATTGAGTCAGATGAGTGCTCATTACAATAAAAGTATCTTATCCATGAATGAAATATCTGAAGGTTTAAAGTCAGTAGTTCATCAATTACGAACACATGACAAATTTAAACCACCAAGTAAACCCTCAGAAACCAATAATAGTAAACCACAAATCAATCTAGACAACATAATTCAACACCAAAGTGGAACAGTGGCAGTGTGGGCGTATATGCAGTGGGACCCTCCAAGCCTATAGTTACTGTGTCACACAAGAACAGGGCACTGGAAGCTATGGAACATGTTTGTTCTGCAGTACAATGTTTGTTCGTACAATGAGAAACATTCAATGTACCACTGCCCTACATTCAATGTCACTGGACATTCAATTCAAACATTCAATGTCACTGGACACAGTGACGCCCGTGTTGAGCGATTCAAAGATTTCAACATTGCACGAGGTGCCTCAGGAAACATAACATCAAGGACTGTGAGACCCAATTACACACCTGTAATAGGTGTAAGAAGGGTCAGCATTGTGCAGAGACACCAAAACAACGTCTCCAATCCCCAAGGTGGAAGATAGCATTCCCACCACAGTACAGTACTGCAAGGTGCAACAAACAACGAGTGTCCAATCGACAAAGTCTAAAGGTAATACAACTTTACCTACTGCCCAAATTACCATCCTGAATAAGATATTGCCAAGGTCTGAGAGCAACAGCCAAATTCCTGAGAAATAGAGGATGATGGTAACAAAAAATTTACCTCATGCATAATGATATGCATGAGGTAAATTTTATAATAAATAAATATTTATAGATTTTATAAAGTTTTATATTTATAGATATCATTATAGTAGCCAGAACGGCGTACTCGGACGTCGTACTGGCAAAGTATGGCCAGTAGGCCAAGTATGGCCAAGGTCCATACCCGTGGGTTGTTTGACCAAGGGTCCCAGAGAACATATGTCACTAAAAAGATGGCAGATGAACTACAATTAACAGATGCAGGACCTCAAGTCTACCAGGTGGTAAAACCATCAGTACGTTTAGGCAGGTACGTCTGTCAAGTACAAGCCATTTTGGTGGACAAAATACCAGTAGACCTATAAGTTCAAGGTATGAGAGCAACAGCCAAATTGCTGAGAAATAGAGGATGATGGTAAAAAAAATTATCTCATGCATAAGGTAATTTTATAATAAAAACTTTATCATTTCATGATAAAGCTTTAAAGATATATATATATATATATTTTAAAGATATATATATATATATATCTTTAAAGGTCAATATGGTAAAGTTTTAGGCTTTAAAGATATATATATATCTTTAATATATCTTTAAAAATACTGTTGGTAAGCTATTAGTTAGGAACAGCCCTCGTAGTGATAATTGTGTTATTTATAAAATACCTTGTAAAGACTGTATGTTCTATGTTGGGCAAACATCTAAATATTTGAAATGTAGAATTTCGCAACATGTTAGACATGGCCAATTGTCTGATGCTTTGTTTGTTCATCTGTCAGAAGATGCTCACCAAATTGATTGGGAGATGGCTTCTTCAATAACGAATTGTAAATATATATATTACAAATGAATTGTAAATATATATATTACAAATGAATTGTAAATATATATATTTACAAATGAATTGTAAATATATATATTTACAATGAATTGTAAATATATATATTTATATTATATATTATATATATATTATAGCTTACCAACAGTATTTTCGTAACTGAACAGATGCATATTAAAAAGTTTCAAGGCCTTGACAATATTCTCAAACCCAGAAAAATATGGTAAACATAACACATTCTTTGGGCGAATTCTTTCACTGCATATTATTATAATATGTAAGACGTGCTTTGCTACGGCTTTGTTGGTAAGCTACGGCAAACTTCCAAAAAACTCAGTGGGTAACAAAGCTTGAGACCAATCGAATCAATAAGAATTCTGGACTCACAACTCGAAGAGCTCTTAGATACACTGACGAAAAAATTGAATTTTTCACATTGTATCTATGCCCTGAAAAATAATGAACATAAGATAAATTATTCGTAGGTTTTCTGTAGACAAAATTTTTGTAGTTATTTCTTCAATAACGAATTGTAAAAGCACATATAACAGAAACATAATTGAATCTGCTCTTGAATCTTGGATGGGATCATGCTAGATGGCATGATAAGTAAAAATTTAAAAACAAAACACATTGCATAATTTAAAATATATGTATATTGAAGCCTTAGTAAATCACCTCGTTATTCTTCGATATCTTATCCTACTTATATCATAGTTCAGTCTTGGTCAGAATAATTTGGATGTTCAGGTCAATATGGTAAAGTTTTAGGGAGATAACACGATAATTTTTCATTTTTATTACATTTATTGTTATTTTTACATAAAAGTGTAAATAAAATCTAAAAAATTCGAAAATCCACTGAACTTACCAATAAAGTTTATTACCGTGTATTCTAGAATTCAGCACTGCGGAATGATGCCTCGTAGTGATACACTGACTTGTTAGACAGTACAGTGTCCTCAAAGAATTTCCTTCCGAGGAAAAGAAGTTCCAAAACCGATGGCATCACCTGTGTGAAATCCCTAGTTGGTTGTTTCGTCGGCTGGATGAGTTCTGGGACAAGCTGCAGTATGCAGGGATCTTGGTCTGATGGCTGCAACGTCATCTGGGATTCTGAGTCTTGTCTAGGGAATGATGTCTCAGGGAGATGGACTGACTTCCTAGACAGTACAGTGTCCTCAAAGAATTTCCTTCCCAGACAAAGGAGTTCTAAAACCGATGGCTGCAACTTTAAGAAATCCCTGGTTGGTTGATTCTTCGGTGTGGTGAGTTCTTCGACCCATGGTAGCAAAGATGCCCTTTTGAGTTCTGGGGCTAGTTGCGACGTCATCTGGGATTCTGTGTCTGATGACTGCAACGTCATCTGGAACTCTGGGTCTGGTCTGGGGATTGATGCCTCAGAGGTATGGACAGACTTCCTAGATAGAACAGTGTCTTCAAAGAATTTCCTTCCCAGGCAAAGGAGTTCTAAAACCGATGTCATCAAAAAATCCCTAGTTGGCTGTTTCGTCGGCTGGATGAGTTCTGGGACCACTGGTTGCAACGACATGTTAAGTTCTGTGACTAGTTGCAATATCACGCGGGGCTCTGGGTCTACTGGCTGTGACAGCATGTGGGGCTCTGGGTCTGTTGGCTGCAATGACATGTAAAGGTCCGGTTCTACTTGTTGTGAGGAGATGCGAGGCTTTGAGTCTGCTGGATGCGACGGCATTTGAGGTTCTTGATCTGGCTGCGAGGATATGTGGGGCACTGGATCTTCTGGCTGCAATAACTCAGCGGTGTCAGGGAGTGAGGACAATGCAGCATCCTCCATGCCCAAACGTAGTGGATATGCGAGACAGACAGCCACAAGAACCAAGAGTACGAGAAACTTCATCTTTGCTGCTTCTGGTAAAGATTACAATTGTTTGGTGTCTTCCACTGTCACCCGAGCATATATACCTGCTCTTCACCTCACGGTTGAGTGAGGTGGGACATGAAGAATGAATTACCGATGTGGTTGGCTTGAAGCGATAGGAACATAAGAATAAACGAAACTGCAGGAGGTCTATTGGCCCATACGAGGCAACTCCTATTTATAGCCACCCAATTTCATTAAAATATATGTATAACGCTAAAATTATTATTATCCCCTTTTTTATGGCACCCCATTAATATCCTCTTTGTTATGGCACACTTAGTATCCCCTTTGCTATGGCACCCTATGAATATCCCCTTTATGTTCATTCTTCCACCTGTAAACCTCTATTATGTCACACACAATTCTTCGCCTTTCCAGTGAATGCAATTTAAACTTTGTTTATCTATCTTCATGTGTAACAACTTTTGCTATGTTTTTATTCCAGCATAGTTCAGGCAGTTGATAGTTGTAAGGATTGTGATGTTGTGTACCTTGACTTTAGCAAAGCTTTCGATACAGTGCCACATGAAAGACTGATTAAAAAGATAGAGGCTCATGGTATTGGGGGTGCTATATTAAGCTGGATTAGGGCATGGCTATACCAAAGGAAACAGGGAGTTAGTATAAATGGAGTCAAGTCAGAGTGGGAAAATGTTGTAAGTGGAGTGCCTCAAGGCTCTGTCTTGGGACCTCTGTTGTTTATAATATATATATAAATGATTTAGATTCAGGTTTGAGTAGCAACATTTGCAAATTTGCCGATGATACGAAAATCGGTAGGGAAATTAATTCGGAGTACCTCATTATCACTTCAAGTTGATCTAGATAGGGTTTTGAAATGGTCAAAGGATTGGCAAATGCAGTTTAATGCTGATAAATGTAAAGTTCTGAGGCTAGGTAACGATGATAGAGTTACAAGATACGAGCTAGATGGTGTTGAGATTGCGAAGTCGAATTGCGAAAGGGATCTGGGAGTTATGATTATTAAGAATTTAAAACAAAAGGATCAATGCATGAACGTTCGTAATAAGGCAAATCGGACACTCGGATTTATTAATCGCTGCGTTAGTAACAAGAGACCTGGTGTGGTTCTCAAGCTATATCTTGCTCTAGTTAGGCCCCATTTAGATTATGCAGTTCAGTTTTGGTCGTCATATTATAGAATTCACTTGAACGTGTCCAGCGTAGGATGACTAAGTTAATTCCCCAAATTAGAAATCTTATGTTCATTCAATCGAAAGGCGAAGAGATAGGGGTGACATGATAGAGGTTTACAAGTGGATGAATGGACATAAGAACATAAGAACAAAGGCAACTGCAGAAGGCCTATTGGCCCATACGAGGCAGCTCCTATTTATAACCACCCAATCCCACTCATATACATGTCCAACCCATGCTTGAAACAATCGAGGGACCCCACCTCCACAATGTTACGCGGCAATTGGTTCCACAAATCAACAACCCTGTTACTGAACCAGTATTTACCCAAGTCTTTCCTAAATCTAAACTTATCCAATTTATACCCATTGTTTCGCGTTCTGTCCTGTGTTGATACTTTCAATACCCTATTAATATCCCCTTTGTTATGTCCATTCATCCACTTGTAAACCTCTATCATGTCACCCCTAACTCTTCGCCTTTCCAGTGAATGCAAATTAGCTTTGTTAATCTTTCTTCATATGAAAGATTTCTAATTTGGGGAATTAACTTAGTCATCCTACGCTGGACACGTTCAAGTGAATTTATATCCATTCTATAATATGGCGACCAAAACTGAACTGCATAATCTAAATGGGGCCTAACGAGAGCAAGATATAGTTTGAGAACCACACCAGGTGTCTTGTTACTAACGCCGCGATAATAAATCCGAGTGTCCGATTTGCCTTATTACGAACATTCATGCATTGATCCTTTTGTTTTAAATTCTTACTAATTATAACTCCCAGATCCCTTTCGCAATCCGACTTCGCAATCTCAACACCATCTAGCTCGTATCTTGTAACTCTATCATCATTACCTAGCCTCAGAAACTATCATCATTACCAGATAGCCTCAGAAAAGGAAACTTAGAGTTAGTATAAATGGAGTCAGTCAAAGTGGGAAAATGTTGTAAGTGGAGTGCCTCAAGGCTCTGTCTTGGGACCTCTGTTGTTTATAATACATATATAAATGATTTAGATTCAGGTTTGAGTAGCAACATTTGCAAATTTGCCGATGATACGAAAATCGGTAGGGAAATTAATTGGAGGAGGACTCACTGTCCTCCTCCGATTAATTTCCCTACCGATTTTCGTATCATCGGCAAATTTGCAAATGTTGCTACTCAACCTGAATCTAAATCATTTAATATATTATAAACAACATTACTATCATTTATATAATACATATATAAATGATTTAGATTCGGTTTGAGTAGCAACATTTGCAAGTAGGGAATTAATTCGGAGGAGGACTCACTGTCCTCCTCCGAATTAATTTCCTACCGATTTTCGTATCATCGGCAAATTTGCAAATGTTGCTACTCAAACCTGAATCTAAATCATTTATATATATTATAAACACAGAGGGAGGGAGGATTGAGGATATTGATGCTCATGATGCACTCTACCTCATCACCAGATGTCTGTCCCTCCCCAGGTTAACCTACTTTCTGAGGTTAATCACCATCTTACAGTAGCCAAAAACTAGCTGAGTATGACCGGTTACTGAAATCAATGCTAGAAAAAGCCCTTAACCTCTCTCTTGATGACCTACAGTGGAAAAAGCCTCTCTTCCCGTAAGACTTGGGGCCTCGGAGTTCGGAGGGTGCTGTTCCACCCTTCCTGTCCTCCTCATCGGCATCCGACGGCCTTATGAAGGAAATTCTACCTGCCCACTTACATCAGCTGGCAGGTGTACATGATCCCAATTTTACATGCTGTGCCACAGAGTGGGCCTCTCGTGTAGGCTCATCACCTCACCTCCCCGAAAGCCCACAAGCAATCCAGCTAGGATGGCTCCATTGTAGACCAAGTTGCTGCAGAGTGCCTGGGTGCTGCAACAACACAACACGACATTGCTCGCCTCACAGCAGTAGCAGCCCCACATGCAGGGGATTACCTGTTAGCAACCCAAATGTCGGCAACTGGCACGCGTCTCACACCCACACGCCCTCCGCCTTGCTGCCCCAATCCACATATCTTGATGCATCCAATCCACACCAGATATACGTGTATTTGCGGCGAGGTGGTGGTTGCAGTACGGCCACCATGGCCTACTCTGCCAAAGCACAAGGGACTGGCACTCGAGGCACAGTGAAGTTAACGATTAGTGTCTATACAATCCTAGGGTGATATTGAGGAGCTAACCTAAAGGTACTTCCAATGACACTGATTTATCACTCAAATCATTAGTGTGTATGCTTATATATATATATAATGTGTATTAATTTTAAGTGCTAACCTCTAGTAGAGGTAGGATTATCGCCTAGTGAGTGCAGAATTTTGACCCTAGGCTACCACAAGTACAAGCCCCACAAGGTTTTATCAACTAGCCAATATGGATAATGCAGGGAGAATGAAAAGAACCCTTGCAGGTCTTAAAGGCAACTTAACAAGACAGATCAAGAAATGTGAAGATTTGTCACAACAATCACCAATTGATTATGCTAAGGAGTCTGGCCCTAGCTTCGGTAGGGGACGGACGTGTGCGCTCGGCGCTCCGGCTGTTGGAGTGTTTCCATAATTGGCCGGTTGAGGGCAGGTGTGTCTGCCTGCCTGTGTTGACGTGGCGTTCACGATGGGGGTCCCCCTCCCACCTATACTGCGGGCTCAGTCTGTGGGCTTCGAATTTCCAGCCGGGCTGGGTACCCGGAGATGGCGCGGGTGTGTGAGATGCTGCATGTTCCTGTGATTGACATTTACGGAGTCGAGCTGGTGACGGCACGTCGAGTGATAGTGAAGTTCACTGAGGAGTTGGCTTATCGCGACTTTCTCCGTCGTTACGAGGGGCGGACATTACCCCTGCCGGATGGTGCGGGCGCTGTTTCAATCTCTGATAGGAGTGGTGCCCTCACATACGTTAGCGTGCATGGGGCTCCATGGAGTTTCCGGAGGGTCTGCTACGGCGGTACTTCGGCCGTTTTTGGCGCGGTGGTTAGTGTACGGGTGAACGTGGTCACTTCCAGCCCCCTTAAGGGTGTGAGGACGAACATTCGCACCCTAGGCATGAGGCTCCGGGAGGATATTCCGTCCTCTGTGCGTCTGATGGGGTACACAGTTCGCGTGTTTTACGCCCGCCAGCCTCGGACATGTTATCGTTGTGGGCTGCTGGGCCATCAGGCTGCTGATTGTTCTGCGCCAGCCATTGCTCCCGTGAACCTCTTCAGTGAGGAGGATTTTCCTCCGCTTCCTGTGGAGGAGGTTTCTGTGGCTATGGACGCCTCTCCAGCCGCGGATGTGCCCCATGTGTCGCCTGATGCGCCCTCTGTGGTGGTGGCTTCTTCTCCGAGGTTGTGTCATCGCCTGGTGATCGTCCTGTTCCGCCTATTCCCTGTCTTCAGATGCTGCGCCTGGCCCTGCCTCCTCAACTCGGATCACAGCGGTGCTGGGTGCTGAAGTGGCTGTGGGGTCTCCGGTTGTGTGTGGTCCGG
>WNGS01069100.1:115963-139052 GCA_020271785.1 Procambarus virginalis | reverse complement strand
GGGTAATTTGGTGTCTACATCCTGTTATACCCTGGTGGACTAAGCCATACTGTAGGCAGTAAGATAAGGCACCTCCAATTTATTTACTAATATATTAGTTTAATACTGTAGTTTGATTGGCGGCATATATATCAAATTTAATATAAATCCCCTCCTAATGTAGAAAGGGATCGATTTGTGAGATATTGCAGAAATACAAGTCCACTTAACATCATACCAATTGTATCGAAATATATCAATTTAACGTAAATATAAATTTATATAAATTCATATAACATAAATCATAAATCTCACAGTCGGTGCCCCACATCGTGACCTCGGAACTCAAAGCGTTAAGGCCATACTGATATGACTGAACTAATTCCTCTACTTATCCAAAACATCCCAGTTTTAATATTCAGAGTCTGCGTTAACGCCTAAAATTAACACAGTTTTTGGTTTAACTTTTATACCCAAGGCAGGCCAGAACTAACCTCATGCGTAGAGGCATGACCTTCTACTAACAGTAACCTAATATGCAAACGCATGAGCCTAAATCAATCCCGAAAGGTAAACTAGAAACATTGCTCAATTCCTTAAATGGTACACAAGATCATCTTCCTGGGCGCCTCATGACGTAGAGAAACAATAACTTCAGGATTTTTAAGACAATTTGTGTCTAGACATCTACTTGGACACCAGACTTCCTCTCACCGTCACCACACGTCCCAACACACGTCACCTACGACACCAATTATGAAGCATCACTCGACATGTGTGTTGCCGCAACAAACTTTCATCATATTGTCGCACCGGACCGGACATTGGCAGCGACCACAAACCCTTCATCATAAAACTCACTAACTTTCAACCACCAACTCGCCTTTTGCTCTCTTCAAGTGGAACGTTAAGTAACCTGTCCTCAACCTGTTCTCTTAAAAAGAACGTCGCATTTGGCCGTTTGCTCGTATGGCCGAATTTGGACGTAATTTGAAAATGAAAAAAATATGAAAATAAATTTGGGATTTTTTTTTTTCAACAACAGTAAGTTAAGGGTCCTCTGATAGGTTAGGTGGGCAGGAAATTCTCTTAAAGTTTCAAAACGTTATGAAAAACGTTAATTTAAAGTGTCCTCTCAGAACCTCTGCGCGTACGCCGGACGACTCAAATAGAAAACGGAACAGAACGTCACTTTTGTGAGTCGATTTCATTTCAAATTACGTCGAAATTTGGCCATATCACGCAAACGAGCCAAAAGTGACGTTCTTTTTAAGAGGACGGGTTGCTCCTACAACATGTCCTCCTACAACCTGTCCTCCTACAACCTGTCCTCCTACAACCTGTCCTCCTACAACCTGTCCTCCTACAACCTGTCCTCCTACAACCTGTCCTCCTACAACATGTCCTCCTACAACCTGTCCTCCTACAAACAACGTCGCATTTCGATCGTATGCGTTACATAAGGCCAAAAATTGTCGTGCTAGAAATTGGAAGCGGCTTCCGAAAGTGACGTACTGTTCTGTTGTCTGCTTTGGGTCCTCTGGTAGGTTAGGATAAAGGCACTTTAAATTTACCGTTTTCTTGACATTGGGAAACCTTCGGAGGATAGGCTGCATTAGACCCTACATAAAAACATGGTCGTCCGCTATCAACACCCTCCAGATACAAAAGCCACAAACCTTAACCCAGGACCATCGACTGTCACCACAGCCATACAATCAGCGGCTACCTTGCTGTTTCAAAGCCAGGAATATGATTAGCAAACCACACAAGCCCCGGGTGGAACCCAGAGTGTGTAGATGAGCAGTGACATTAAGACAAAGAACCATATAGTACCAAAGACGCTCATCCTCTCTACACAACAGGGTCACTATGACAGGGCTTCAAGAGCAGTAAACAAAGACACGTGCCAGCAACACATGCATCGGGGGAAAATTCGGCGATAGTCTCACCCACTATTACTCTCCCTCGTTATGATCAAACACTCCCAGAGCGGCCTAATGTCTGGGCCGAGTACCTCAAGCGCCCAGAGACTATTTTCAAATCATAGTTTTTCAAATTGCGCAAATCACTAAAAGTTCCGTAACTTAAAGTGATTTGCTGATGGAGGTGATATTCGAGCCCCAAGCACGACAACCCACAGGCCTACCAAGACACCTGTTTCCAACTTTGACAGCTGCTTGAGTATAGTCTTTGCCTCATAACGTGTGTCATCTTTCTTCTCTCCAGCTCCTGAGATTAACTTCAAGTTCAAAAGAACTGTAGCCTTCACTTTTGTGCTTTTGTGGTATTCGCCCTTGCAGACTATTTAGTACCTGATGCTTTTTTAACAACCAATGTAGATTCACTTATATTTTCAGCTTTAAAGAACCAGAAAAGAAATTGTAAAGGTTTTGCATAAAATCAAAGAATGCAACTGCCTCAATGTCGCTTTCCACAGCACATAGGCCTACCAAATTAAAGGAATGTGCAACACATGAAGAGTAATGTGCAAGATGATTTATATTCATCATATGTGCTCGAAGCCCGCTGTAACACCTAGGCATGTTCGATGCCTTCTTGTAACATAGTTATCTTAGATTTGGAACATCAATTCCAGTTTCTTCGAAGAATTTCAAGACAATGTTAGCAAGAGCTTCTCCAGCGTGACGCAGTGATAACAACCTTGTTATCTGATATCCCAACACAGCGAAAAATTACACTCAACTCATCACTGTGGTATATGCCTGGTGGTGAGTCATCATCTTGAGAAAACATGACCAAACCTTATTTCACAAGATGGAGGAACGACGACGTTTCGGTCTGATTATCAAGTCTTGATAATGGTTCAGGACTGGACTGAAACGTCGCCGCTTCACCATCTTCTGAGCTGTGGTTTGGTCATCATATCTTCAGCCAGGTTGTTGTGAACTCTTGTCTACATCTTGAGAAACGTATTCGGATTCCTTGATTTTTCCTACAATGGTTTTCAATACTTTTTTCCCCCACACTCGTTATGTCTTGCTCACATGTTGCTGAAGATAAATATGAAGCTTTACTTCGTCTCTAATTACCTTATTTTGCTATATGAGAACTAAGGCAAGGATTACACTTAATAGAACAATTCAAGTATGGCAAGGTAGTTCCCATTCCGGTGAGAATTAAGTGTTTTCAGAGTGAAAAGCTAAACTACTCTTTACAGAACTTTGTTCAATATTATTTTTCTTTGTGAAATGAATTTCCAATATTGAATGAATTCACCTAAGTTCTTTTCGTCTAGAAATCCATCACATCATTGAGGTTTAATGTTCAGAACTGTTCAACGTTCTGTAATCTGTGTAGCGGCATGTTTCCAGTCTGAAAACCCACTATCGGAAAACTAATTTTTTATCTATGTGTTGCATCAAAAAGAACGCAAGCAAGTAAAGAACACAAAGAAAGAGAGAACGCAATACATTTTTTGTTGGGGACGACTACATTAGCCATTGTCTTTTAATTTTATCTCCAGTTATATATATTTTGTGCAAATCAATGAACAAATCATCTTTTTTCAAATTTTATCTTTCGGATAAAGGAATGTCTGCATCACCTGGGACTTCGAAGACTTTGGACTTCGAAGACTTTGGACTTCGAAGACTTTGGACTTCAAAGACTTGGGACTTCAAAGACTTGGAAACTTCGAAGATTTAGGACTTCGAAGACATTTGTCTTCGAAGATATTGGACTTCGAAGATCTTGGACTTCGAAGACATAAGACCTCGAAGACTTCGAACTTTGAAGACTTGGGACTTCGAAGACTTTGGACTTCACGGGATCTCCTGTATGAAAAAAGTCGCGTGCCTCCTGTGTTATAGCTGAGTCTGTCCGCGAACCAGCGTCGTCCTCGATGATCAGATCTCAGCCCATCTCTCTTCTGGAGGACAAGCGCTCCGTGTCAGGGCCTTGCAGTAGTGCCATCATCACAGACGTCTTGAACGTTTGTGATGATAGTTCAAACCACTGAAGTATTAGTGGCTTTAGGAATAGTATATTCCTAAAGATATTCCCAAGGTAACTATATCTAAAAATACTGCATTCTGTTTATAACTCATTTTGTATATATTATATATATATATATATATATATATATATATATATATATATATATATATATATATATATATTTACCTGAATAAAGTATTATCAAATAAATGACTACTAAATCTCAGAATCTACAATGGTTCTTGAACAGTAGACGTGGTAGACAGTAGATGTAGAGAGACTGTCAGTCTCCTGACGAAACATACGTCACTCTTATCTTCTTGGAGAGGTAGAGGTAGATCAATATCATTATACTGCTCATCACCATTATGCAAGCAACGCTGCATGCAACTTGCTAAATACCCATGATATGCAAATTTCAGCTATTCTACTGGTGGAGGTCACTGCGCTGCCGTCCCTGAAGCCAATTACATATGGGAATATGTAGGGCTGGGCTTGAATATGTAACACTGGCCTTGACAATATGTAACACTGACAATATGTAACACTCGCCTTGCCAGTATGTAACACTGTAGGCTTAACATGTAGCATTCTTCCTATAGCTCTATGCTCACGGTATGCGTATAAAACACGACGGTGCTAGTGACCAGAGAACGTATCAAACACGACGGTGCTTGTGACCAGAGAACGTATCAAACACGACGGTGCTTGTGACCAAGGTAACCATATACAAACTCCAGTATTGAACAAGTGATTCTGTTCAACAATCACAGAACATTCAGTCATGTAGAAATATTAATGGCGAGCGGCGGCTCTGAATTCCAGTGAGTTTCATGTAAATATCCAGGCCAGTCAGGATATTACATAATAACTCAACAAATTTATGTACCTATGGGCCAGTTTGTAATTTAAGTAGGATTATTCATCAGGAGGAACTGATAATTTTGTATGCAATTTATTCAAATTAAAAAATATATAAATTGACTTTGTTACAAAATTACTATAATTACTGAGATTGTATTATATCAAAGAGGCTTTGAAGTCAAGAAATTATCAGGAGAAAAGACAAGCTCAGAGTGGCTATACTGCAATTAAAAAGGTGTAAAACAAACTAAAAGTTGGGAATATTTATAAATATTCAAATAATATAACCAATTATTTAGCATAACTTCTCCATCTACAAACGAATTTTCGCAAAAAAATAAATGAGAAAGTAAATAGAAACATTTAGACTATTATTAGACTATTATGCCGGATTATTTAGAAAGGGTAGACTGTGCTATTCTGGCGTACTCTCCTCTCCGCTCGTAATCTCTGTCCACACTTCTATGTACACCAGGAACACTTGCACCTCAGCAAGTGCTCCGAGGACCACCAGCCGTACACAACTGTCCCCTGAAGGTAGTGACGTAGAGCGGGAGGTGTTACGGAGGTGTGTACGTCACACTGGCACTGTGACACTGCCGCTCCGTGGTCACCAGGGTGTTCTTCTCTACACACTGTGCCAAGGGAGTTCACTCCTAAAACATCAGCCACATCACAGATAGCTATTGAACCACTGATGAGGCTTTGAGCCAGTGATGTCGTAGGTCCTATGCTGGCTTAGGCTTCAGAGACTGTTGTGAGCCTCATCTTGAATCACTTGTGATATAAAAAGAATATAAACATGTATTTGTATGTATGTATATACATATGTATGTGTATATATATCTCATTGAATATGACTGCATTTTCCATATTGATTATTTTTCTTGCTGAGGGCTTCTATCCCTCTGACTAGTGCTCTTGAATCTTGGTTTAACTGAAAAAGGATTTCTTCAAATGTCATATTTGTTCAAGGTTGACTTAAAGAATAAAAATTAATTGCAGAATGTATTACGCCTATTATAACTTTTCACAATGTTTCGAACCTACACGGTTCATTCTCAAGTGATGAGACAGGCGAGGACATATTGGATTTACAGCTGGGAGGTCAGGTACATACAAACAGGCGAGGAGTGAAGAGTAGAGGTCAGAGGCACAGGTCAATAACCTCTCACTCATGGTGGGTAGAGTGCTCTCACTCTCATGGTGGGTAGAGTGTTCTCACTCTCATGGTGGGTAGAGTGCTCTCACTCTCATGGTGGGTAGAGTGCTCTCACTCTCATGGTGGGTAGAGTGCTCTCACTCTCATGGTGGGTAGAGTGCTCTCACTCTCATGGTGGGTAGAGTGCTCTCACTCTCATGGTGGGTAGAGTGCTCTCACTCTCATGGTGGGTAGAATGCTCTCACTCTCATGGTGGGTAGAGTGCTCTCACTCTCATGGTGGGTAGAGTGCTCTCACTCTCATGGTGGGTAGAGTGCTCTCACTCTCATGGTGGGTAGAGTGCTCTCACTCTCATGGTGGGTAGAGTGAATAGTTCCGTTGTGTGAGTATTTGTGTTAGGTTGTTCAATTTTTATGTAGATTGCTTCAAGACTTTGTAATCTTCTTGCATCTTGGGGTTTGTCTATTATACCAGAGCTTTTATTGAAGATTTCTCTTGTTAGGGTCATGCCATGGTCTTGTCTCATGTGATTTTTTGAGTCTCCTGACTGAAGATGACAGGTCAAACGCCTCGTCAGCTTGGTCGACATCTTACCTATGTACTTAGATTGAAGAGTACATCGATCGTGGGGGAGCAAGTGTACATATATACTACTATTGACTGCTGTAAAGGGATATCTGTCGGGTTCTGGCTATTTTTAAAGAGTAAGTCAGTGTTTTGGTTAGTGGGTTGTATTATTTAACAACCTCTAACTAAAGCGACGAGTGCCCTTTCACCTAGAGGCGAAAGGGCCATTTATCACTGTACTTTCTGTAATGTTGATTGTCACCAAGTTCCTCTTCTTACAGCTCTCTTGTGCACCAACGTCTCTGGATCGACGTACCAACTAACTTGCTAAGTCGGGACCGCCCCTGGGCACTTGTCGGGTAACTTCCATCCTCCGTATTACATGCCAACGACAGAGGGTGATGTCAGGGGCTTGTCATGGGGCAATAATCACTTCCCTCTTTTGACCGTGAGTGCCATGATGAGTCTTTGCGCATGTTCACCTTGTCCTCAAGACTGTCAGCTGCTCCTTTCGCTGTTGGGACGTACTCTTGCTCCTTCTGGCAAGCTCAACTTGCTGCACAACCACGAATTAACGATAAACTTTCTGATCATTGACGCGCACGTTCGCACCCGATCAAGTTCGCGAGGCCAGTGAACCCGCTCACCAATCTGCTCTTCTGTAGCAGGCTTGCTGGTGACGTCACTACAAAACTCTCGCTCATTGGCTACTATCTCGCAGCTCCCACCAATCATTTCTCCCGTTGTATACCCTCTCGACCAGTGTCCGTGCATCAGGCGGGAACTTCTCCGCCTGCTGCTCACGGGAGCTCAAGCAAACATCTTGTTTAGCTTCTTCCTGCCTGTCAGTTTCTTCCACCCAATTTACACTAAAATTGTGCCTATTGCATGACTTTCCTCCATAATTCAAAATACTCTTTATGTCTCCAGTTTCTCATAGGGAAGGAATAAGTGTCTCTTGATGTAGGAAGAGCCTGGAACTAGACAACAATCATAGCACAATATAACAAAAACACTCTGACTATATAACAAAAACACTCTGGCTATGTAACAAAAACACTCTGGCTATGTAACAAAAACACTCTGGCTATGTAACAAAAACACTCTGGCTATGTAACAAACACACTCTGGCTATGTAACAAAAACACTGGCTATGTAACAAAAACACTCTACCTATGTAACAAAAACACTCTGGCTATGTAACAAACACACTCTGGCTATGTAACAAAAACACTGGCTATGTAACAAAAACACTCTACCTATGTAACAAAAACACTCTGGCTATGTAACAAAAACACTCTGGCTATGTAACAAAAACACTCTGGCTATGTAACAAAAACACTCTGGCTATGTAACAAAAACACTCTACCTATGTAACAAAAACACTCTGGCTATGTAACAAAAACACTCTGGCTATGTAACAAAAACACTCTACCTATGTAACAAAAACACTCTGGCTATGTAACAAAAACACTCTGGCTATGTAACAAAAACACTCTACCTATATAACAAAAACACTCTACCTATGTAACAAACACACTCTGGCTATGTAACAAAAACACTGGCCGTTATTAAAAGTGGCTGTTCTCTGCTAGTCACAACAATGCAGTTCTGGTTGTTGGGTCAAACATTGTATACAAAAGAAACATAAATAAATAAAACGAAGTGTACTTGAATCTTTTAACATATCATTATAGAGATTTAATGTGAAATATTTCTGTCTATAAATTGAACTGTCTGTGTATCCGGTATAGCAGGCCAGACACTTTGGGCTAGACTCACCTGCGTTCCATGGTGATTGCTGTGGGGTATGTACCCAACATGGACAGAACGTGGTCATTTCCAATGATCCAGTTGAAATTGGGGTCGGGTCCCAATGCGATCCCCACAACAAAGTTAGTGGAAGATGGCTTGCTGAGTCACTAGTTCTTCTCACCAAGGATACTCATAAGCAGGTCGTTGTCGACCCCCCCATTCCTCAACCTTCAGGTACCCAACTTGGCTCAAGCAACGGGTCGACGCAGGCAACTAAGCCAGGCAGTCCTCTCGAGTTGTCACAACGGTCAGAAAATGACGTACTAAATTGCTCGAACCTAACTTAACCTTACCTAACCTAACCCAACCGTTTGGTCTATGTTTCAAAGCCCCGATGGTACAAGTGTATACACACCAAAATGTGTATTGGCAGTGTAAACCTGTTAGTGAGAGGTAGAAGAGAAGCGTCATCAATGTATATCTTGGTCGTGTACATGCTCTTCTTGGCAGATCTTGTACCACGAACGTGGACGAATCCGCCGTTGTTGTGAACAACGATTACAGCAATACTGAATTAGACGAAATCGTAAATAAGAAGTTTGGCTGCCATCTCACTGAGGATAATCAGGCCCCAGGAGTGGTAAATGGCCCCCAAGAGAAGACCATAGTGGTGGTGTATTATAAAAATACATTCACTCAGGCATACAGGAAAGATGAGAAGGTGTTACGAGACATAATTGACAGGCATTGTAAACCTTGCAGTGAAAACCTAAAGATTCGTCCTGTCATCTATATAAATAATGTAAATGTTCGTTTGTTCAAAATCGCTAATCTCCGAAAGTTCTTCACCGATTGCTTTGAAATTTTCACATAACGTTCCATTCGCATCCGAGCGGGTTTTTATATACCTACTATATAGATGTCACGTATGTGACGGGAAAAAACATGTTTTTGTTTGAAAAACTTTTTTCATGAGTTTTTCATGTGAGGGGAAATCTTCGAAAACCTCTGTACAGATTGCTTTGAAATTTTGACAGAACGTTGCATTCGAATAGGAGCGTGTTTTTATATACCTACTATATACATGCCTCACCTGTGACAGGAAAAACATGTTTTTTTTTAAACAGCGTCATCTGTTGCATGTAATAGCAAAATACGCTATACTAAATAAGTTATGATTCCATTTCAATGTTTCCGAATGCATTGGCAAATTGAATTTTCATAAGATTCGATTTATTTTAATTTTGATTTAATTATTTTGTATAACATTGCATTGGAATTGAGCTGTGTTGTTTGCCACACCGTTCATTTCATGAGTATAGTATATTTATATATTTTGTCATTTTTTTCGTTTTTTCTTTAACTGTTTTTCTTATATTTTACTGGTGGGAACATCAGATCATTTGGGAATGCATCGGATGAGGGAGTGGGAATGGAGGATGGTGGGGAGGCGAGGGGATGGAGGAGTTGGGGATGGTGGGGACAAGGAGACAGGGGAGTGGTGAATGGTGGGGAGGACAACGGGACGGTGGAAGAAGGGTGGGGGGCGGGGGAAGTGGTGGGGAAGATGAGGGGGATGGGGAAGTGAGGAATGGTTTGCAGGACAAGGGGACGGGAGAGGGGGGAATGGTGGGGAGGACTGGGAGACAGGGGAAGATTGCTGTGGCTCAGCAACGCACATGTGTTGCTGAGTCACAGCAACGTGTGGCGGGTATAGCTAATCTATATAAATAAAAATGTAAATGTTCGTTTGTTCAAAATCGCTAATCGGTGAAAAACTTTCGGAGATTAGCGATTTTAAACAAACGAACATTTCCATTTTTATTTATATAAGATATACATGCCTCACCTGTGACAGGAAAACATGCTTTTTTGAAAAACAGTGCTATCTGTTGGACGTAAGAGCAACACACGCTATAATCTCCGAAAGTTCTTAAACGATTGCTTTGAAGTTTTACACAATGTAGCATTCGAATAGGCGTGTCTTTTTTTATATACCTACTATATAGATGCCACCCCTGTGATAGGTAAAAACATGTGTTTTTGAAAAACAGCGCCATCTGTTGCACATAATAGCAACATGCTATACTAAATATGTCACATATTCCATTTCAATGTTTCTGATTGCATTGATAAATTTTATTTTCATAGATTTTGATTTATTTTATTTTTTATTGAATTATTTTGTGTGACATTGTGTTGGAATTGAGCTGTATTGTTTACCATACCGTTCATTTCGTAAGTATAAGTATAGATGCCACACCTGTGACAGGTAAAACTATGCTTTTCTTGAAAATCAGCGCAATCTGTTGCATGTAAGAGCAACACACATGCTATAATAAATATTTTACAATTCCATTGCAATGTTTCTGATTGCATTGATAAATTGAATTTTCATAGATTTTGATTTATTTTCATTTTGATTTAATTATTTTGTGTGAATTGCATTGGAATTGAGCTGTGTTGTTTACCATACCATTAATTTCACGAGTATGGTTTATTTTTTTATTTTTTCAAATTTTCATTTCATTTTTAACTGTTTTTCTTATATTTCAGTGATGGGAACATCAGATCACTTGATGTTTCCTATTTTCTGATGGGAACATCAGACCATTTGGGAAGGCATTGAACGAGGGAGTGGGGAATGGTGGGTAGGACGAGGGGACGGAAGTGAGATACAATGTGAAAAAGTCAATTTTTTCTTAGATGTATCTAAGAGCTCTTCGAGTTGTGAGTCCAGAATTCTTAGACGAAGAGTTTAAGAATATTGATTCGATTGGTCTCAAGCTTTGTTACCCACTGAGTTTTTTGGAAGTTTGCCGTAACAAAGCACGTCGTACATATTATAATAATATATGCAGTGAAAGAATTCGCCCAAAGAATGTGTTATGTTTACCATATTTCTCTGGGTTTGAGAATATTGACAAGGCCTTGAAACTTTTTAATATACATGAATTGTTTAGCTATGAAAATACTGTTGGTAAGCTATTAGTTAGGAACAGCCCTCGTAGTGATAATTGTGTCATTTATAAAATACGTGGTAAAGACTGTAATAAGTTCTATGTTGGGCAAACTTCTAAAGATTTGAAAAGTAGAATTTCGCAACATAAATATTCTGTAAGACATGGCCAATTGTCTAATGCTTTGTTTGTTCATCTGTCAGAAGATGCTCACCAAATTGATTGGGAGATGGGTTCTTCAATAACGAATTGTAAAAGCACCTATAACAGAAACATAATTGAATCTGCTTTGATACAGATAACAAAAGAATGTAATTTGAACATTAGCAGTGGTTTATATAACTTAGATCCATTTTTGATAGATTACTTAAAGGGCGATTTGAGTAGGATCATTGGAACACATTTGTCTCACTAATTCGTTGTAAATATTTACTATCTTATGCTATTATAATCCATGTGTGGGCCTGTTGGTGGGTATGGATAGCAGCTGCATCGTATGGGCCAATAGGCCTTCAGCATTTCTTTTGCGGCTCATATTTGTGTCCACCTAATTCCCATTCATTTGTTATTGTACCTCACCTCACTCCACCATTCTCTCCTGCCTATTTATGTCCAATACTTGACCTGTAAAATCACTCCTTCTGAAGATGTATTAATATACGAAAGTACTTAAGGAAATTCCTGTTTCAACTTTCCTCCGTGGTCTGACACTGTCATATTATATATATATATATATATATATATATATATATATATATATATATATATATATATATATATATATATATATATATATATATATATATATATATATATATATATATATATATATATATATATATATATTATTAAATATGACTGAAAAAGTAAGATTAATAATTTTAACACGAATTTTCTCTATATTTCTTATGTTTCTTTTCACTGTCGATGGTAATTGAAAAATCAGTTCTCCAAAATTCATTTTTATTTCTAGTCTGACGCGACGCTAGAACGCGTTTCGTAATAACTTATTACATTTTCAAAGACTTTAGGTTACACACAAACAACTAACACTAAACAGAGTTTAAACAGCTTTCATTTTATACCTGCATTTCGGTGAGGTGATATGTTACAATAGTTTTGGATGAGGTGAAAACAAACTTTCAACACAAGCCAGAACACGAAATAATGGGGTATAAGCTAAAGGGAAGAATGGAAGTAACTGCAGAGGGCCTTTTGGCCCATATTTCTTGATGCTTCTATATTGGAGCGGAGTCTTGAAGTGGGTAGAATATAATTGTGCATTAATTGGCTGTTGATTGCTGGTGTTGACTTCTTAATGTGTAGTGCCTCGCAGATATAAAGCCGCCTGCTATCGCTGTATCTATCGATGATTTCCGTGTTTTTTGTTAAGACTTCTCTGGTGATGATCTGGTTGTGGGATGAGATTATATGTTCCTTGATAGAGCCCTGTTGCTTATGCATCTTTAATCGCCTGGAAAGAGATGTTGTTGTCTTGCCTATATACTGAGTTCTTTGAGGCTTACAGTCCCCAAGTGGGCATTTGAAGGCATAGACGACATTGGTCTCTTTCAAAGCGTTCTGCTATGTGTCTGGAGAGTTTCTCATGAGTAGGTTGACGGTTTTCTTGGTTTTATAGTAAATCGTCAATTGTATCTTCTGATTTTTGTCTGTAGGGATAACGTTTCTATTAACAATATCTTTCAGGACCCTTTCCTCCGTTCGTTTTATGAGCTGTGGAAAAGAAGTTTCTGTAAAATAGTCTAATAGGGGGTACAGGTGTTGTGTTAGTTGTCTCTTCAGAGGCTGCATGGTGTTTCACCTTCCTTCTTATGGTGTCTTCAACGAAACCATTGGAGAAGCCGTTGTTAACTAGGACCTGCCTTACCCTACAGAGTTCTTCGTCGACTTGCTTCCATTCTGAGCTGTGGCTGAGAGCACGGTCGACATAAGCGTTAACAACACTCCTTTTGTACCTGTCTGGGCAGTCACTGTTGGCATTGAGGCACATTCCTATGTTTGTTTCCTTAGTGTAAACTGCAGTGTGGAAACCTCCGCTCCTTTCCATGACTGTTACATCTAGAAAGGGCAGCTTCCCATCCTTCTCCATCTCGTAAGTGAAACGCAACACAGAATTCTGCTCAAACGCCTCCTTCAGCTCCTGCAGGTGTCTGACATCAGGTACCTGTGTAAAAATGTCGTCAACATACCTGCAGTATATGACCGGCTTCAAGTTCATATCGACTAAGACCTTTTGTTCGATGGTACCCATGTAGAAGTTCGCAAACAGGACACCTAGGGGAGAACCCATGGCGACCCCATCTACTTGCTTATACATGTGCCCATCTGGGCTCAAGAAGGGTGCCTCCTTAGTACAAGCTTGGCGTAGTTTCCTTAGAATGCTTTCTGGTATGTCAAGAGGAGTACAAGCTAGATCACGATACACTCTGTCCGGTATCATCCTGATACTTGTATGACATCCCGTCTGGTACGTCAAGAGGAGCTTTTTCTTCACTGTCGAGGGAACTTGAAAAATTAACTCTCCAAAATTCAATTTTTACATTTTTATTTTTGGTCTGATGCCTAAATGCGTTTCGTAAGGGCTTCTTACATTCTATCATGCTTATATTCGTTTTGGGTGAGGTGAAATGAAACAAATGTTTCGGTTGAGGTGGGTATTAATTGGGTATGAAAACATAAGAATGAAAGTAACTGCAGAAGGCCTATTGGCCCATACTTTCTCTTGCTGCTTCTATGTTGGTTCGGGGTCTTGAAGTGAAGTATATTCTACCCACTACCCACTTTTGGAGATTACAGCGTGTGTTGCTTTTACGTGCAACAGATGGCGATGTTTAAAAAAAAAACATGTTTTTACCTGTCACAGATGCAGCATGTATATAGTAGGTATATAAAAACACGCGCCTATTCGAATGCAACGTTGTGTCAAAATTTCAAAGCAATCGAGGGGACGGGATTGGGGGATGATGGGAAGGACGAGGGGATGGGGGAGGGGGTAATAGTGGGGAGGACGAGAGATGGGGAGTGGGGGATGTTGGGGAGGATGGGAATGGTGGGGAGGACGAGGGGACGGGGGAGATGACGAGGGGACGGGGGAGGGGGGAGGGGTTTGTTGGAGGACGAGGGGACTGCTTTATAGGCAACAGAACTGCTAGGTTTAATATCTGTAGCTACTTGGGTGTCGTAATAGAACTGAAAAGTGGAGTACCACAAGGAAGCTGCCTCTCCCCCACTCTATTCAACATACATGCAGCTGACCTACCCCAACCCCAGCATGGAGAATACATCACATACGCTGACGATGACATCCAAATAATATGCCAACCGGGACCATCAAAGCCGCTACTAGCCGACAAGACCAAGGCAGCAATTGAACTCATAAACAACTTTGAGAAGCAATGGAAAATTAGCACCAACAAACAAAAGTTTCAGATAATACACATTGCGAAAGTAAACCCGGACCCCATTGTAACACCACTATAAATATGAACTAAAAATAGAAACATTAATAATGTAACCCTGCTAAATTTGTACATCATATATTACAGTACCACTAATGGTTTACACCGGAACCAAAGGTATCCAACAAGGAAGTGCTACACAGGATTAAGTACGCTGCCACCATCTGCCTTATCCATTTACTATATCAAGCAACGAGGCAAGAAACATTGCTTGACTTGGAGAGTACTTTCTATAACTGTCATTAATTATGGGACGGTTGTTAGCCGATTATATTCAGAAGCTAAGGGGATTCAACAATTGATACAGATGGGAAGTTTAACATGAGTTTATTGATAACAATTTTATGCCATTCACCACTATAAAATCCTACTTTAATACTGGCAATTGTTACGGGATCCAGACATGGAAACGTATCAAAGATCATACACATTACCTTAACTAAGACCACTCTCTGCCTCTCAGTCGGGTGGATTCACTTTGTCTCCTGAGGCTTGCCTGATGACGTGCAACTTCATTGACCTGCAGCCTCGCACTCTCCGACACTCCAGCACTGTGTCTCTCTCTTCTAACTATCATACAGGGGTATATATACAACTGAATCAGAAGGGGGGCGTTTTACACTGTTGTGGGAACGTCTTGTGTGGACCTGTTCCCAGCTGATTCAGCCAACTTGGTCAGCACATCAGGGCGTCGGCTTCCCATGATGAACAAAAAACCAATCAAGATGTATCATTAAGTTGTTTGCTAAGACTATCAGGATTATTCATAACAGGAACAAGCTGACTAGGGTGGAGCCAGATATTTCAATTAACTGTAGCTGAATCTGAGGTCACAGGCTGATCTTACCAGGACGTTCCCATGGTGAGTCACGAGTGCACTCTCCAGGCGTTACAATACTCCCTCTCCCCGGAATTAAGACAACAATCGGGTGTATCTAAGTTAAGCCTGATTTTGTCTTATTCCAACTCATTCATTATACCTAAAAGAAAAAAAAATTGCCAGTGTCAAATTGATAAAAGTAAACTAACAAAATTAACATGATGCAAAGTACATTCTACAGTTACACTTCACATAAATGTTCAAGGAAAGAAACGAAAATAAAAAATAAAATATTGGTAACATACAAGTGATGATATCCTTATATGCTATACAATTCCGAGGAACATAATATGACAATAAAGTATATTAATGAAAAAAAAGACAAATCCCGACTGCACCGTAGGCAGCCCAGCATGGCTTCCCCTGAAGGCTGGAAGACCAAAACAAAACAAAAAAGCGCCTTAAAACTAGCATGAAAAAAAATCCTAATGGAATAGAAAAAATTACAAGTAACTAAGAAATAATATAATGTCAACATATAAGTAATGATGTAATCTTACATAATACAACCCTGAGGTACAATATATGATACTAAAGAATACTATGAAACAATGACATATCCTGCCTGCACACTAGGCAGCCTAGCAAGTCTTCCTCAGAAGGTCTGAAGAACAAAACATACAAAATAAAATGACCACCAACATGAAAAAATATATATATAATATTCCTACTCTAACATTTAAATCTAAGTAATTAAAAATAACAGGTAACATTATACCTAAGTGGGACATACCCCAAACATCTGCTGGGTACCTCATGACCCACAGCCAATTTAATAAGCTATACAATTATAAAACGTGGTTAAAATAAAAAAAAGTAATTGACATGAAAAACTCATCAATACAACTGTAAGTTAACAGAATACTTGTGGGCCAATCCATATACCGCACAAGACAATAGTGCCAGGGTTAATCTCCATGCACCCTGCACATACTGATAGTAAGACTATCTCTTACGACAACAGAAACATTACTTAACACTACAACATTTTATTGAAACATAAAGGCATGCAAATATTAAACAAAATATGTACCCATACACTGGTACAAAACAGAGATCCTGGACACTCATCACCAGGACAGACTGATTACATAGACACATGAAATATAATAATAATAAAATTCTAGATAAAGTTTGTGCTAGAGACCTAAGTCATCTAGTTAAGATCACTAATCTAGGACCACTTTTCTAGGTCTAGTTATTTTACATACTCATAAATGCTAAAGATTTTTCAACTGATTACATATTCATGCAACACCTAAATGATAGAGTCATTTCTCTTAAGAAGCATTTATAACTTTTTACACTAAATATTCATGTTGATATACGCGTTTGCTATCGTGCATCCGTTGTACTCTCGCGTGGTGGCATGATGTTGGAGACCTGATGAATATAATGTTTCTATTTTTAGTTTATATTTATAGTGGTGTTACACCATTATCCTTGACAACCATCTGATCCAATATGCGGAGGTAGGCAGAATACTGGGACTTATGATAAATAGAACAGGGATACAAATTCATGCAAGGGACCGACTAAACAAAGCCAAAGCAGCCTTAGGAAAACTGAGGACATTCCGAAGCCTCACTATAAACATACAGATCCACATATATAAGGCCGCATCTAGAGTATCCCCCAGTACCACTACACACCATAAAGAAAACTAACATGCAGAAACTACAAGCAGTGCAAAATAAGGCACTAAGGAGAGCAGCAAAACACCGTCCACCATATGATCAGACAATCCAGGAGCTCCATGAACTCCTGAACATACAGCCACTAAACATCAGACTACAACACCAAGCCATCAGGGTGTGGAACACCATCGGAATGTTAGAGGACCCAATGTTAGAAAGATTACTCCAAGATGAGACGCCCCGCTCACACAGCTGGTGGCCCAAGAGCCTCGATTTACTAGATGACAACCCAGCTCCACAGTACATAATTCCCAGATGAAACACTGACCAGAAATCCTTCCCCCAATAATTGGAAAAATTGAGTATGTATGTGTATAGTTGTGTGTATGCATATGTATACGGGTATATATGTATAGGTGTATGTATGAATAACTCAATAAACAATAATAATAAAGAACCTTAAACAGAACAACATGTGTGGAAGCATCGGAGTGCGTATATATGAATGCTACTCAGTATTCATCTATAGACATCCATATATGGTGAAACACATGTGAAGAACCTCTCACACACTCACAGTTCTCCCTGACAAGAGGGAGCCAGCTTAGCTTAGCTGCCAACACCCACACATCGTGTCAGCAAGGCGGACAGCCCGCCTGCTTTCATACCTCTCACTGTATTTTCCACTTCTAAACTTTCCTTCATCTATGCCTCTCCTTCCTCTTTACTTAAAAAATAAAAAGACGAAGGGACAGGGGATGGGGGAATGGTAGGGAGGACGAGGGGACGGAGGAGGGTTGCTGTGCGCTGAGCCACAGCAAGTTGTGGCCGGGTACAGCTAGTAAATATATAAATATATTTATTATTTTTTATATATACAAGAGTTCTTACATTCTCATAAGGCCACCAGCACGCATAGCGTTTCGGGCAGGTCCTTAATCCTAATTTTCTCCGGAATCCCACTTGCTAAGTCATTTAACAACCAGGTACAAATTCCCTGGTGGGTGGCCAGAGGCGTACATTTAGAGGGATTGGCGCCCAGTCAATCCTACCAGGCCAGGATACGAACCCAGGCCAAAGCGCTCGCTAAGCGCCGGACGAGTGTTTTGCCACTGCGCCACGGGAACCCGTATAAAACAAATACAAATTCTCACCAGCAAATTCAATTTAAAACTAAATATAGTTAAAATAAATATAGGAACGCCAGACAGCAACGGGCGAGGAAATTCTAATAACCGGAGTTCATTATTTAATTTTCAGAAAATAGTAGACAAGTTAAGATGATCCATATGGCCTGAAGTGAGCTAAACTATATGAAGTGAGCTAAGCTATATGGCACACAATATTACATGAGAAACGCTGCTTTTTGTAAACATCTATTTGCTTAGTTTTTTACCACTTCTTTATGCCGTTTTCGTCAAGTGATAATGACACTAGTCGAAAATATTTAAAAAAAATTAGTATTTTTTTGATCACGCTTGAAGTGAAAACAATAACAAAGGCTTAGAGAAGGATTAGCTGTGTTGCGTCAGATTGCCAACTGCACGCGCGTGTGTCAGTTGTTTTCTGGTTGCTGCAGTTGTTTGAGATTGTTGTGTGTTGTGCTTTTATTTGTGGATGAACGTGTGTACGTACCTAGATGTGCTAAACTACATGTGATTGTAGGGTCAAACGTTAGCTCTTTAGCCCCGTCTAATGAGCACTTAACCACCTTCAGTGTAATTGGCATCTGAACATTCTC
Organism: Procambarus virginalis; assembly: GCA_020271785.1. Lineage (NCBI taxonomy): Eukaryota > Metazoa > Arthropoda > Malacostraca > Decapoda > Cambaridae > Procambarus > Procambarus virginalis. The sequence continues at coordinate 120,068 of WNGS01069100.1, read as the reverse complement.
AATGAGTTTTTTTTACTGTATCTTAGTCATTATTAGTTAGGACGAGTGATGAGTCTCTCCTGAACATTACAGCATCTCAAAGTAGATCTGTCTTTAGCCATAACCTAAGATGCTGAGCGGGCCAGAGATGGCTGGACACCCGAGATCAGACGGAGCATCAGGGCTCAGTATCATCAGGGCTCAGTATCATCAGGGCTCAGTATCATCAGGGCTCAGTATCATCAGGGCTCAGTATCATCAGGGCTCAGTATTATCAGGGCTCAGTATCATCAGGGCTCAGTATTATCAGGGCTCAGTATTATCAGGGCTCAGTATCATCAGGGCTTAGCATCATCAGGGCTCAGTATCATAAAGGCTCAGTATTATCAGGGCTCAGTATTATCAGGGCTCAATATCATATAGGCTGAGTATTATCAGGGCTCAGTATCATAAAGGCTCAGTATTATCAGGGCTCGGTATCATAAAGGCTCAGTATTATCAGGGCTCGGTATCATAAAGGCTCAGTATTATCAGGGCTCAGCATCATCAGGGCTCAGCATCATCAGGGCTCAGTATCACCAGGGCTCAGTATCATGAGGGCTCAGTATCATAAAGGCTCAGTATCATCAGGGCTCAGTATTATCAGGGCTCAGTATCATAAAGGCTCAGTATCATCAGGGCTCAGTATTATCAGGGCTCAGTATCATAAGGGCTCAGTATTATCAAGCCATAAAGAGATTAGGAACGAAAAATATAATATCGTGAGATCAAAGGTCGCTGATAACCTTTGGGGAAAAAGTTCCATGATTTTTGTGAGTGAAATTAGCTGATACAAATAAAAATTTCTTGTAAAAACGAAAAGAACATCCTGGGCGACTCCTCGTGTCCCAATAATATATGTAATGTGTTCAAAGAGAAACATTCAACGTTGTTCAACAGAGTTATATACCAGACAGATGAGCGTGAGACTGACCTCACTACAGCTGTATGTGGCACCTGCTCTACCCCGCCCCCCCCCTAATGTTAAACACCTGCACACTCTAACACCTGTAATGGGTGAGAAAGCTGTGAGAAAGGTAAACAATGGGAGTTATGATAGTTCCATTAACATAAACTCTGTCAACGTTAAACATGGAACACAGAAACTCTGTCTGTGTACTCACCTATTTGTTCTTGCGGGGGTTGAGCTCTGGTCTTTGGTCCCGCCTCTCAACTGTCAATCAACTGGTATACAGGTTCCTGAGCCTACTGGGCTCTATCATATCTACACTTGAAACTGTGTATGGAGTCAGCCTCCATACACAGCTGTGAGTCTTACAGACTTTCTCCCACGGTACATCATCATCTGTAACAAACACCTCTGGACTTGTTCCCATTCCAAAGCACATAAGCTGGAAATAATCAGTAAAACGATTAAAATAATCATTTTAAAATTAATCATGGATTGGAAAAAATGACTGTATCCTCTCAAGTTGTTGATGAAACAGGATGGCCCCTAATTCTGCCTCTTGCGGCACCCCTCTATGTCTTCCCCTTTCACCCTGACCATTTGTTTCCAGGCCGGGAGGTACTCCCTTAACTCATCCCAAGCAGCTACTCCAGCCTGCCTCTCAACCTCGAGCAGGACACAGATTATGATACTTATGAGATAGTGAACTGTTGTGGGTTGATTCCTGTGGAAGATTTACCAAATAGGACCAAGATCACCCCTAACACGCTCCATTTCCCCGACAATGGGAAATCATAATAAATCGACCGCGGGACCCTGATGAGCTCAGGAACGCAGGTTCGATACCATGGTATTACACATGCCGAAAGAGTATAATGAGATGAGTGATAATGCGAGTCTATAATGAGTGAGTATTATGAGTCTATATAAAAGGGATATTCATTCTTCACTTTCACTTTTGTTCGTTGGTACAAGGAGAGCCTGGCTTCTTGCATGTCAGTGTTCGATCCCCGTTGGTGCAACTGGTTGGGCACTATTCCTTTCCTGCGTCATATCCCAGCTCCTCGTTCTCATATCCCAGCTCCTCGTTCTCATATCCCAGCTCCTTGTCCTCATATCCCAGCTCCTTGTCCTCATAACCCAGCTCCTTGTCCTCATATCCCAGCTCCTTGTCCTCATATCCCAGCTCCTTGTCCTCATATCCCAGCTCCTTGTCCTCATATCCCAGCTCCTTGTCCTCATACCCCAGCTCCTTGTCCTCATATACCAGCTCCTTGTCCTCATATACCAGCTCCTTGTCCTCATATCCCAGCTCCTTGTCCTCATATCCCAGCTCCTTGTCCTCATATACCAGCTCCTTGTCCTCATATCCCAGCTCCTTGTCCTCATACCCCAGCTCCTTGTCCTCATATCCCAGCTCCTTGTCCTCATATCCCAGCTCCTTGTCCTCATATCCCAGCTCCTTGTCCTCATATCCCAGCTCCTTGTCCTCATATCCCAGCTCCTTGTCCTCATATCCCTGTTTTAGTCTATCTCATATCCCTTCCAAGTGCTACATAGTCGTACTGGCTTAGCGGTCTCGCCTGATGATAACCTTGGATCTTTCTCAGATTAGTTGTTAAGTTGCAATGTTGCACGAATCAGACGGGGAAAAATGAAAGTTGCACAGATCAATACATCACACTTATAATTAAGACTGACAGTTTAATTAATGCATATGCTGAAAAATTGCGAGTGAGGAAGTGATTTTGGAAGGATTGCAATGAGAGCTTTGGAGGCTTGCAATAAGAGCTTTGGAGGGTTGCAATGAGAGCTTTGGAGGCTTGCAATAAGAGCTTTGGAGGGTTGAATGAAAGCTTTGGAGGCTTGCAATGTGAGCTTTGGAAGGTTGCAATGTGAGCTTTGGAGGGTTGCAATGTGAGCTTTGGAGGGTTGCAATGTGAGCTTTGGATGGTTGCAAAGAGAGCTTTGGAGGGTTGCTATGAAAGCTTTGGAGGGTTGCAATGAAAGCTTTGGAGGGTTGCAATGAAAGCTTTGGAGGGTTGCAATGAAAGCTTTGGAGGGTTGCAATGAAAGCTTTGGAGGGTTGCAATGAGAGCTTTGGAGGGTTGCAATGAAAGCTTTGGATGGTTGCAATGAGAGCTTTGGAGGGTTGCAATGAAAGCTTTGGATGGTTGCAAAGAGAGCTTTGGAGGGTTGCAATGAAAGCTTTGGAGGGTTGCAATGAAAGCTTTGGATGGTTGCAAAGAGAGCTTTGGAGGGTTGCTATGAAGCTTTGGATGGTTGCAAAGAGAGCTTTGGAGGGTTGCAATGAAAGCTTTGGAGGGTTGCAATGAAAGCTTTGGAGGGTTGCAATGAAAGCTTTGGAGGGTTGCAATGAAAGCTTTGGAGGGTTGCAATGAAAGCTTTGGATGGTTGCAATGAGAGCTTTGGAGGGTTGCAATGAAAGCTTTGGATGGTTGCAATGAGAGCTTTGGAGGGTTGCAATGAAAGCTTTGGATGGTTGCAAAGAGAGCTTTGGAGGGTTGCAATGAGAACTTTGGAGGGTTGCAATGAGAGTTTTGGAGGGTTGCAATGTGAGCTTTGGAAGGCTGCAATGAGAGCATTTCAGGGGCTCCAGTGAGAGCTTTACAGGGCATGCAATGTGAGACGCACATAGGATGCAATGAGAAGTGGTTCCTGCAATTCAATCATGATGGTACAAAGTGGGGAGTTTGCAATACAAAGTGGTTGTTAGGGCCACCACAAGGTCCTGGGGACCCCAGCAGTGAGTATACTGTGGTTATACCACAGTATACACTGAGTATACTCTCAGTGTATACTGTGGTCATCACAGTTGAGGATCTGTATACTCTTATAGATTATAAGTATGCAGTATACTATTGTTAAATTATTATTATTAATTTTAGTTTAAATAAGAATTTTTAATTTCGAATATTTATCGTCATTGTTAACATTGAGAAAATCAACTAGAGCTATGAGGTGGATGCGAACCCGCGACCAAGGCATTGCCAAGTCGCACCCTCAACCACTAGACCACCGCTGATTTTTGTCAAGTCAGCGGTGGTCCAGTGGCAAGGATGCGGCTTGGCCAGGCCGGGGTCGCAGGTTCGACCCCACCTCATAGCCCTAGTGGATTTTCACCTTGATATATAGCACGTTGATGTGATTTGTCTG
>WNGS01069100.1:79868-107821 GCA_020271785.1 Procambarus virginalis | reverse complement strand
ACCCTCCTTCCCCACCACGTCACCCCACCTTCCCCACCACGTCACCCCACCTTCCCCACCCCGTCACCCCTCCTTCCCCACCCGTCACCCCACCTTCCCCTCCTCTGAGGTTGTATATCCTGTTTAGAAGTGTATATCTCCTCATTCGGAACTAATGAACCTCTCCACTGAGCCAAAGGTACACCCAAAGGTGTTTCTTTCAGATTGTATGAGTATACAGGAGTATCAGCCCATCCTACAAACAGGGAAGTATATGTAACAGCACAAGTAAGTGCAATTATGTACTATGTATGACCCTACGCAAATGTACTTATTTTCACTACTGTGTGTCATCACAACTGTGTATTCACCTTGTTGTGTTCACCTAGTGTGTTTTGCGGGGGTTGAGCTTTGCTCTTTCGGCCCGCCTCTCAACTGTCAATCAACTGCTGCTTGCTAACTACTTTTTTCCTCTCTCTCCACACCACACATACACACCCCAAGAAGCAGCCCGTGACAGCTGACTAACTCCAAGGTACCTATTTACTGCTAGGTAACAGGGACATTCAGGGTGAAAGAAACTTTGCCCATTTGTTTCTGCCTGGTGCGGAATCGAACCCGCGCCACAGAATTACGAGTCCTGCGCGCTATCCACCAGGCCCCCATCATCACTATGCCCCCCATCATGTGTGTCATCACTACTGTGTGTCATCACTACTGTGTGTCATCACTAGTGTGTCATCACTACTGTGTCATCACTACTGTGTGTCATCACTACTGTGTCATCACTACTGTGTGTCATCACTACTGTGTCATCACTACTGTGTGTCATCACTACTGTGTCATCACTACTGTGTGTCATCACTACTGTGTGTCATCACTACTGTGTGTCATCACTACTGTGTGTCATCACTACTGTGTCATCACTACTGTGTCATCACTACTGTGTGTCATCACTACTGTGTCATCACTACTGTGTGTCATCACTACTGTGTCATCACTAGTGTGTCATCACTACTGTGTGTCATCACTACTGTGTGTCATCACTACTGTGTCATCACTACTGTGTGTCATCACTACTGTTTCATCACTACTGTGTCATCACTACTGTGTGTCATCACTACTGTGTCATCACGACTGTGTGTCATCACTACTGTGTGTCATCACTACTGTGTCATCACTACTGTGTCATCACTACTTTGTGTCATCACTACTGTGTGTCATCACTACTGTGTCATCACTACTTTGTGTGTCATCACTACTGTGTCATCACTACTGTATGTCATCACTACTGTGTCATCACTACTGTGTCATCACTACTGTGTGTCATCACTACTGTGTCATCACTACTGTGCCATCACTACTGTGTGTCATCACTACTGTGTGTCATCACTACTGTGTCATCACTACTGTGGTCATCACTACTGTGCCATCACTACTGTGTGTCATCACTACTGTGTGTCATCACTACTGTGTCATCACTACTGTGTCATCACTACTGTGTGTCATCACTACTGTGTGTCATCACTACTGTGTGTCATCACTACCACGACCTACTTCAATACAGGGGAAAAATAGGCAAGCACAGCACAATTCTCCGTAGAATAAGTCATCTTTTTCTCAGCCATCATTGCACAAAGTTGCTCCCAACTCCTGAACATCAACCTGCATTATGGGAGGCCAACACGATCGTAAAATATTGCTTTGGTGTAGCCCATAGCTCTAGGTACTCACCGTCGTTGATATGAGTAATGGGTAAGTATAGATAAAGATGCAGCTTTAAAGTTGCTCACCATCGTTTGATGAGTAATGGGTAAGTGTAGCTGCAACTTTATAGTTACTCATGGTCGTGTGATGTAAGTAATGGCCAAAGTGTTGATGGGGCCGAGAGTGGTGCTAAGACAAATTAGACCCCACCTTGGTGTTGCGTCAGACCAGCCGGTGCTTCCTGCCTCACCGGCGCTGCGTCCCACCAAACTTTAGGTCTAACTTTAACAAATTATCTCGGCCACTATCCATCTACCGCGCGCTATCCACCCGGACTGGCTGGCGTACTCTCCTGGCTACCACTTAAGTCGGCCTTTATTACTGTTCAACGAGATCTTATCCTGAAATCAGTGAAGTCTTTCTTGCTTACTTTTTGACGTCATCATATTTTGCTAGTCAGTAAAGACTCATTTTTTGGCCATTTTGCACCCGCAAGATAACGTAAGATTTTAAGGGTTGACAAATATTCTTCTTGTTTGAGGAGCTGTTCACTTGAGACAGTTAAGCAATTCCCAGCTGAGTCTGGGTACAAGTGACGGGATGAACAACCCAGCGGGTTTTCTTCCTATTGGGGAGTGGTGTACATACTGCTATGGTGGTCCTCATCCTCACTCAGGGGATGAGTGGCGCTGCCTAATACTGTCACTATGGCGGTGTGTCCACTCACAGGATGAGTGACGTTGCCCAATACTGTCACTATGGCGGTGTGTCCACTCACAGGATGAGTGACGCTGCCCAATACTGTCACTATGGCGGTGTGTCCACTCACAGGATGAGTGGTGCTGCTCAATACTGTCACTATGGCGGTGTGTCCACTCACAGGATGAGTGACGCTGCCCAATACTGTCACTATGGCGGTGTGTCCACTCACAGGATGAGTGGCGCTGCCAGTAAACTCGCCCCTCGGGACAGAACTTAAACCCATGATTCATCAGGCAATTTCACCATCATTTACTAAACCTGTATATCATTCCTTAGTCAAGGGAAGGGAGCGAGTTTTCAAGAGAAAGCGCCAAGCCATTACGACTATATAGCACTGGGAAAGGGTCAGCATAAGGAGTTGGGAGGGACGGGGGGGGAGGAAGGGTGCCCAACCACCTATGGACGGTCGGGATTGAACGCCGACTTGCATGAAGCGAATTGGCTTTGTTTGACGTTTCCACGTGCCAGAAGTAACACATGGAAACACCTGTGTTGTCCGAGCTCTTATGAGTTCCTTGTTATGTATATATATATGTATATAACATGTGTCGTGGGCCTGGACGTATGTTTTAAGTCCCTTGTATTACATATTTTATTTACATGCACAAAATCTTGTGTTTTGCCCTACAAAACCCACATTAAAAGCACTTCCAGTAAAGTGTCATAAAACATACAATGTATTTTGCGCTCACAGAATGCCTGCATATATCAGCCGAGTCTTAAACTTCTTTCAAAAGCTGGCAATCATTTCCTTCCAAGATATCTTTTCATGAATTTGACGCTGGGAATTAACATTATTATTATTATTATTTTTTCCGGGGTGGAAGGGGGGGGGGAGGAGGAGCCATCTTGGCTGTAGCTTCAAGTGGTTACTGTCACTTGACAACGTGAGGTGCACTGAGACGGCGCGTCTAGTGAGAATGTGAGTTCTAAGGTGTGTCAAGATGACGTGTCACGTGACAACAGAAGTCTTAAAGTGGGTCAGAGAGAGTATCTCTCAGGAAGGAAGCTGAGGGTCACAGTGACAGCAGCGATAGCAGCGTGGAGAGTGAAGGATACAAGTGAAGTACCACAAGGGTCGGTACTTGGCCCCATTCTCTTTCTTATATAAAACTCCTACGGGCTCACCATAGCCCGTGCTACTTGGACTTTTTTGTTCCAGGTAGCGAATCTTTAACAACAACAACATCTTTCTTATATATGTCCATGACCTGTCAGAGGAAACTGGCCCCTTCGTATCACTGTATGCAGACGATGCAAAACTAATGAGTAGAGTCAGATCAGATTTTTCAGATCAGACTTGAAGCATTGCAAGAGGATTTGGACACACTCCAGAAATGGTCTGAAAAATGGCTGCTACAATTCAACTCAGCCAAATGCAATGTTATGAGGATTGGAGCCCGGGTGTGAAGACCAGTATAGGATGAAGGGAAAGACACATTCTTGACTCACAAAAGGAGACATACCTGGGAGAGGACATAACACCAGATATGAGGTTATGTCCACTCACACACACACACCACCATTCCCCTGCACACGCACACCACCAAAACCCCTATGTTGCTCACAGCAAGGACTCTAACATTAGTACACATGATCCCCCTATTACACACAACAGGAGATCTATAATTAGCACACACGACCCCCCATGCTCCTCACAGCAAGAGATCTATAATTAGCACACACGACCCCCATGCTCCTCACAGCAAGAGATCTATAATTAGCACACACGACCCCCCATGCTCCTCACAGCAAGAGATCTATAATTAGCACACACGACCCCCATGCTCCTCACAGCAAGAGATCTATAATTAGCACACACGACCCCCCATACTCCACACAGCAAGAGATCTATAATTAGCACACACGACCCCCCATACTCCACACAGCAAGGGATCTATAATTAGCACACACGACCCCCATGCTCCACACAGCAAGGGATCTATAATTAGCACACACGACCCCCCATGCTCCACACAGCAAGGGATCTATAATTAGCACACACGACCCCCCATGCTCCACACAGCAAGGGATCTATAATTAGCACACACGACCCCCCATGCTCCACACAGCAAGGGATCTATAATTAGCACACACGACCCCCCATGCTCCACACAGCAAGGGATCTATAATTAGCACACACGACCCCCCATGCTCTTCACAGCAAGGGATCTATAATTAGCACACACGACCCCCCATACTCCACACAGCAAGGGATCTATAATTAACACACACACGACCCCCCCCCCCACCATGCTCCACACAGCAAGGGATCTATAATTAGCACACACGACCCCTCATGCTCTTCACAGCAAGAGATCTATAATTAGCACACACGACTCCCCATGCTCCACACAGCAAGGGATCTATAATTAACACACACACGACCCCCCCCCCCCACCATGCTCCACACAGCAAGGGATCTATAATTAGCACACACGACCCCCATGTTGCTCTCAGTTAGAGATCTATAATTCCTGGAAATCGGAAAGAGAAAAATAAAATAGGATCCCATGTTCATTTGATGAGGACGGCAGCGGCTGGAAGCGAGCTGATTGTTGGCTGTAATTGGATATGTTGGCAGTAATTGTGGCAGAAAGACACGGCCAGCAAAACATGGCTGGCCAACAGGTACAGATGAGGACAACTCTGTCTGTTGTAAGTGTGTCTATGTCTGGCTACTGTGAAGGACACTTCCCAGAGGAACGTATTGACTATGCTCATTAAACGACAAAGTGAATAATTTGTGAGACTTGAGAGGGAGAGAGAGAGAGAGAGAGAGAGGGAGAGAGAGAGAGAGAGAGAGAGAGAGAGAGAGAGAGAGAGAGAGAGAGAGAGAGAGAGAGAGCAAAGAAACTCAATATATAAAGAAAGATATGATGTGGTACATGAGAAAATATAGATTCTAGTTAAGCCAATTTGTAGAAAAGTCACATTTGACGCCGTATAAATGTGTTCCTCGGGTTGGTACCACTGGAGCCTCGTTGCAAATTGATGTTGCAAATATTTCAACACAATTTGCACGGGGCGATCAACCATGCATTCGACATTGCAAACGAGTCCCGCTCACATTTTGCTAACCCAACCATGGAATTGCGAGTCCACTTCCATGCTATTCTTCAGGGATGAAGGATGATAGCTTTGTGGTGCCTTAAACGTCGAGAGAACAGTTTAATTGATCTTGTTGAGCACCTGGACCGGGTAAAGGATAGGAGAAAGACTAAGAATATTTGGTTTTCTTTTGATGAGTCTTGTCATCATAATTGAATCACCTGGGCTTGTCCCCTCGGGTTTAATTTTTTTTTTCTGTTGAAGATTTCAGCAGATTTATTTTGACGTTTTATCTTAATTTAGATGAATATTGTGTTTGTTCGTGGTCAATAATACAACTACCTCCCATTCTCCCCCATATCATAACCCACAAATATTCCCCTCATGTCTTGCCAGCTTCCCAAACACAATTATTATCATCACTATCGTCGCCTCACTCACCATCACCCCCACACAATCACCATCACCTGCTCTGCATAACCATATCATCAGTCATCCCCTCTCACCATCCCTATCTGTTAGGCCAGTCACCCTTTCAACAGGGGCCGCTCTCTCTCTCTCTCTCTCTCTCTCTCTCTCTCTCTCTCTCTCTCTCTCTCTCTCTCTCTCTCTCTCTCTCTCTTCTCGTCTCACCTGAAAGATCACTCCGATTTCTTGGTTACATTTTCCTTAAAGCCACATTTTTCTTCTGCTTTTATATTAAACTATTCATACAGTTATCATTACATTGAAAAATCAATACTTTACATGCAGTAAGTTTATTTGTATTATAAACGTTTTAATTATAATAATATAAATATATACTCGAAGTATATTTCTGTTTTTCGTCGGGGAGGTCTTAGCCGGATATTGACTTTGCCAGTAATTCTCTCCGGATTCTTATCTCATCATTGTTAACCTTAAGTATTTGAGAGCACTAAAGAGGCGAGGAGGGTATGAGGACCGACTTGTTATCTAGTTCTGTCTATTCGAACACTCCCGTCATTCCTGTCTATCTTGTTTTGAAGAAAGCGTAAGTTAAGCTGCTTAAATCACTTCCAATGGAAGACTTTACATTCCAGGGGGAACTGTGCCATCCTTCCCTCTATATGTTATAGCTACTCCTAAACATTGTATAGTAAGAGTCCCCCAACACTGAAATACATTGTGAAAACGGGGCCTAACGAGGGCAAGATAATGCTCAAAAACGGCATTATGTGCCTTATTGCTAACCATTTTCTTGTTATGCTTCTTTGCATCTTATTTGTTTCAGTTCGAACATTTATTTATACATTGATTTCTTGGCTTGATGTCATTAGAAATCATGACACTCAGACCTGATTCACATTCAGACAACTTTACTGTCATTTGCTAGGCTTGGAACCCTTCATTTTTCAGGATGAAACTGCATATGCCAGTCTATCGTTCAATTTAAATGCTTCTATGTGTCGGACTGCAGCAAATTTAACTCATTCCCTCTTTTGTTTCATAGATAAATCTGTAAATTTGTTCTTAAATCTATTTTCAAACTCATTTATATATTTGGTAAACAACAGAGGTAGGTGACAAAGCTGTAGGTGATCTAGACCGAATAAAGGAATGCTTCATCACATGGCTATTAGAGTTTAACTCAAGCCAAGGCAATGATGGATTACTGGCTCCAGTAGACCAAATGATAGGAAGAAGGCAAGACACCTTTCTAGAATTATATACAGATATGGTGGTGGTGCTATGAAGTATGGTGAATTGTGTGTGAAGTATGGTGAATGGTGTGTGAAATATGATGGTGGGTGTGTTCGTTACACCATGTGGTCTCTCAGATATGAAAACGATCAAGCAACAGATTACCAGAAACCCGAAACAACTTTCATTCTTCACCAAAAGTGTTTTAAAGCATTTCGAACTAATTTCAAGTTTTCTAAAGTTATTCAATGAGAAAGTTAATCAATCGATATCATTTACTTCAAGTAAGATGTTAGAGCCTATCCAGTATCCAAGATATCACATAATCTATCAATTTCTTGCCTTGTTGCTATGGGAGATGCTCAAAAAATATCATAGATTTTAATGAAAAATAAAATATCATTTACAATTCCCTATCTCAGAGCTGTGTGTTTTAGATCCGTGTGTGTTTGTCGAACAAAGTCAGAGTTTATTTGTTTGTTGTGTGTTTTGTGGTGAGCGCAAGCCATGTTGTAAGGCTTGTGGGATGTAAGTTTATGTCCTGTTACATTGATTTTAGTTATGGCTGTATCTTGGTTTGTAATACGGCTTTAACCAGTTGAGTGGCTTTAACCAGTATAGTATCTTCAACCAGTATAGTGGCTTTAACCAGTAGAGTGGTTTTAACCAGTAGAGTGGCTTTAACAAGTAGAGTGTCTTTAACCAGTAGAGTGGCTTTAACCAGTAGAGTGGTTTTAACCAGTAGAGTGGCTTTAACCAGTAGAGTGTCTTTAACCAGTAGAGTGGCTTTAACCAGTAGAGTGGTTTTAACCAGTAGAGTGGCTTTAAACAGTAGAGTGTCTTTAACCAGTAGAGTGGCTTTAACCAGCAGAGTGGTTTTAACCAGTAGAGTGGATTTAACCAGTAGAGTGTCTTTAACCAGTTGAGTGGTTTTAACCAGTAGAGTGGCTTTAACCAGTATAGTGGCTTTAACCAATAGAGCGGCTTTAACCATTAGAGTGGCTTTAACCAGTATAGCGACTTTAACCAGTAGAGAGGCTTTAACCAGTAGAGTGACTTTAAACAGTAGAGTGGCTTTAACCAGTATAGCGGCTTTAACCAGTACAGTGGCTTTAACCAGTATAATGGCTTTAACCAGTACATTGGCTTTAACCAATATAGCGGCTTTAACCAGTATAGTGGCATTAACCAGTATAGTGACTTTAACCAGTATAGTGGCTTTAACCAGAATATCGGCTTTAACCAGTACATTGGCTTTAACCAGTACAGTGGCTTTAACCAGTATAGTGGCTTTAACCAGTAGAGTGGCTTTAACCAGTACAGTGGCTTTAACCAGTACAGCGGCTTTAACCAGTATAGTGGCTATAACCAGTACAGCGGCTTTAACCTGTAGAGTGGCTTTAACCAGTACAGTGACTTTAACCAGTACAGTGACTTTAACCAGTTCAGTGACTTTAACCAGTACAGTGGCTTTAACCAGTACAGTGACTTTAACCAGTACAGTGGCTTTAACCAGTAGAGTGGCTTTAACCAGTACAGCGGCTTTAACCAGTATAGTGGCTTTAACTAGTACAGTGGCTTTAACCTGTAGAGTGGCTTTAACCAGTATAGTGGCTTTAACAAGTACAGTGGCTTTAACCTGTAGAGTGGCTTTAACCAGTACAGTGGCTTTAACCAGTTCAGTGACTTTAACCAGTACAATGACTTTAACCAGTGCAGTGACTTTAACCAGTACCATAACTTTAACCAATACCATAACTTTAACCAGTACTATAACTTTAACCAACACCATAGCTTTAACCAGTGCAATTACTTTAACCAGTACTATAACTTTAACCAGTACCATAGCTTTAACCAGTACCATAACTTTAACCAGTACTATAACTTTAACCAGTACCATAACTTTAACCAGTACTATAACTTACCATAACTTTAACCAGTACTATAACTTTAACCAATACCATAACTTTAACCAGTACTATAACTTTAACCAGTACCATAACTTTAACCAGTACTATAACTTTAACCAGTACCATAGCTTTAACCAATACCATAACTTTAACCAATACCATAACTTTAACCAGTACTATAACTTTAACCAATACCATAACTTTAACCAGTACTATAACTTTAACCAGTACCATAACTTTAACCAATACCATAACTTTAACCAGTACTGTAACTTTAACCAACACCATAGCTTTAACCAGTACAATTACTTTAACCAGTACTATAACTTTAACCAGTACCATAGCTTTAACCAATACCATAACTTTAACCAGTACCATAACTTTAACCAGTACCATAACTTTAACCAATACCATAACTTTAACCAGTGCTATAACTTTAACCAGTACCATAGCTTTAACCAATACCATAACTTTAAACAATACCATAACTTTAACCAGTACTATAACTTTAACCAGTACCATAGCTTTAACCAATACCATAACTTTAACCAGTACCATAGCTTTAACCAATACCATAACTTTAACCAGTACTATAACTTTAACCAGTACCATAACTTTAACCAGTACTATAACTTTAACCAGTACTATAACTTTAACCAATACCATAACTTTAACCAGTACTATAACTTTAACCAATACCATAACTTTAACCAGTACTATAACTCTAACCAGTACCATAACTTTAACCAGTACTATAACTTTAACCAGTACTATAACTTTAACCATTACCATAACTTTAACCAGTACTATAACTTTAACCAGTACCATAGCTTTAACCAATACCATAACTTTAACCAATACCATAACTTTAACCAGTACTATAACTTTAACCAGTACCATAACTTTAACCAGTACTATAACTTTAACCAGTACCATAGCTTTAACCAGTACCATAACTTTAACCAGTACTATAACTTTAACCAGTACCATAACTTTAACCAGTACCATAACTTTAACCAGTACTATAACTTTAACCAGTACCATAGCTTTAACCAATACCATAACTTTAACCAATACCATAACTTTAACCAGTACTATAACTTTAACCAGTACCATAACTTTAACCAGTACTATAACTTTAACCAGTACTATAACTTTAACCAATACCATAACTTTAACCAGTACTATAACTTTAACCAGTACCATAGCTTTAACCAATACCATAACTTTAACCAATACCATAACCTTAACCAGTACTATAACTTTAACCAGTACCATAACTTTAACCAGTACTATACTTTAACCAGTACCATAGCTTTAACCAGTACCATAACTTTAACCAGTACTATAACTTTAACCAGTACCATAGCTTTAACCAATACCATAACTTTAACCAGTACTATAACTTTAACCAGTACCATAACTTTAACCATGCGGTTATTGAGGTCGACGATTTTACTCATGCTATGAGGCCAGAATTAATAAAATGCAGGATAAAAACCATAGAGAAATATATTAAAACCAGAACCAAGAAAATATTCTACTAAGTTACACATTTTCAGTGAAAATTTCTCCACGCTCGATTTTCAACCCAAGTGTCTGAGAGTCAGATTAAATAATCACATTAAACTGATTGACACAGATCATGAAAATTTGATCCATTTTGTATGTCTGCCAAAAATGTTTGATAAAACCTTCACAAAACCGATTGTTTTGATAATAACAAATATTGTATTACATTTTTATGCCAGAGTTTGTATAATACAATTTGGAAATTTTACATCATTCTCGAAAAATATTTTATCTAATAACAATATCATTTTGTATTAGTTATTTTTCAGTTTTCTAACACAAAATATGTTCCTGACCCTCAGTGATTGTAGTCAATAGATTGTAAGAACGAGACTTGACAATAACATTCCAATATTTGTCTAGCTCCAATATGCTGCTAACTTTCTCAGAATAAATACATTGATGACTTTTTAAACAATTTATTCATAGAAACGCTGTGCGTGCTAGGCTATATATAGTCTGTTGATTTAGGATAGCATAGGATAGCACATGTTAGGATAGACTAGGCTAGAAAAGGTTTTAGTTAGCATATATGATTTGGATATGGTATATTTGGATAAAACACATCCAAATAAATAGTTTTAAAATGTTAGATTAGGTTAGGCTAGTATATGTGTGATTATATGGATAAAATAAGTTAGAATATACTAGGAAGGAAGGAACGAGGGAGGCACTGATACATTAGGGTGTATTATTATAGGATAGGATACATTAGAATGGGTTAAAATACAATACATTCGTAAGATATACACCCGAGGATGAGGTGAAGGTGAAGCGCCTTACTTAAGGGCCAAGAGGGCCATCCAATGAACAAATAAATCCACAGGAATATAAATCCATAAATCCCCTTGATAAGGGGTTCGAACCTCTGCGCTGGGTGTTCCCCCAGGCACACGCTCTAGCCGACTGCACCACAACATGGCCAAAAAGAATAGCAAAACACCATCACATAATAAACAAAATCTCGTATGTGCCCCATGGTGGCTGGGGCAGTATGGTCTGTGTGGCCCCGTCGTCTTCTGCAAGATGGCAGAGTGCAAGATGGCAGAGTGCAAGATGGCAGAGTGCAAGATGGCAGAGTGCAAGATTACAGAGTGCAAGATTACAGAGTGCAACTCAGTGCAATATGTCTTTATCTGATGTATAATACATAGCCAATGTCCAGTCTTCTGTCGTTTTATCTATGTCGACGGATACAGAACTCTATTAACATCTCCAAAGGATACCTGATCAACCAGGCTGTGACTCATACGTCAGGCTGCGAGCAGCCGCGTCCAACAGCCTGGTTGTATGTTGTACCATCCAGGAGGTCAGGTTAGAGACCGGGCCGCGGAGACGTTGATCCTAGGAACCATAGCAAGGTAACCACAGTGATCTTCACACAACCATGGTGTTCTTCACACAACCATGGTGTTCTTCACACAACCATGGTGTTCTTCACACAACCATGGTGTTCTTCACACAACCATGGTGTTCTTCACACAACCACGGTGTTCTTCACACAACTATGATGTTCTTCACACAACCACGGTGTTCTTCACACAACCACGGTGTTCTTCACACAACTATGATGTTCTTCACACAACCACGGTGTTCTTCACACAACCATGGTGTTCTTCACACAACCATGGTGTTCTTCACACAACCATGGTGTTCTTCACACAACCACGGTGTTCTTCACACAACCATGATGTTCTTCACACAACCATGATGTTCTTCACACAACCACGGTGTTCTTCACACAACTATAATGTTCTTCACACAACCACGGTGTTCTTCACACAACTATAATGTTCTTCACACAACCATGGTGTTCTTCACACAACTATAATGTTCTTCACACAACCATGATGTTCTTCACACAACCATGGTGTTCTTCACACAACCACAGTGTTCTTCACACAACCATGGTGTTCTTCACACAACCATGGTGTTCTTCACACAACCACAGTGTTCTTCACACAACCACGGTGTTCTTCACACAACCACGGTGTTCTTCACACAACCACGGTGTTCTTCACACAACTATGATGTTCTTCACACAACCACGGTGTTCTTCACACAACCATGGTGTTCTTCACACAACCACGGTGTTCTTCACACAACCACAGTGTTCTTCACACAACCACGGTGTTCTTCACACAACCATGGTGTTCTTCACACAACCACGGTGTTCTTCACACAACCACAGTGTTCTTCACACAACTATGATGTTCTTCACACAACCATGGTGTTCTTCACACAACTATGATGTTCTTCACACAACCACGGTGTTCTTCACACAACCACAGTGTTCTTCACACAACCACGGTGTTCTTCACACAACCACAGTGTTCTTCACACAACCATGGTGTTCTTCACACAACCACGGTGTTCTTCACACAACTATGATGTTCTTCACACAACCACGGTGTTCTTCACACAACCACGGTGTTCTTCACACAACCACGGTGTTCTTCACACAACCATGGTGTTCTTCACACAACCATGGTGTTCTTCACACAACCATGGTGTTCTTCACACAACCACAGTGTTCTTCACACAACCACGGTGTTCTTCACACAACCATGGTGTTCTTCACACAACCACGGTGTTCTTCACACAACTATAATGTTCTTCACACAACCACGGTGTTCTTCACACAACCATGGTGTTCTTCACACAATTATAATGTTCTTCACACAACCACGGTGTTCTTCACACAACCACGGTGTTCTTCACACAACCACGGTGTTCTTCACACAACCATGGTGTTCTTCACACAACCATGGTGTTCTTCACACAACTATAATGTTCTTCACACAACCACAGTGTTCTTCACACAACTATAATGTTCTTCACACAACCACGGTGTTCTTCACACAACTATAATGTTCTTCACACAACCACGGTGTTCTTCACACAACCACAGTGTTCTTCACACAACCACGGTGTTCTTCACACAACTATAATGTTCTTCACACAACCATGGTGTTCTTCACACAACCATGGTGTTCTTCACACAACCATGGTGTTCTTCACACAACCATGGTGTTCTTCACACAACCACAGTGTTCTTCACACAACCACGGTGTTCTTCACACAACCATGGTGTTCTTCACACAACCACGGTGTTCTTCACACAACTATAATGTTCTTCACACAACCACGGTGTTCTTCACACAACCATGATGTTCTTCACACAACTATAATGTTCTTCACACAACCATGGTGTTCTTCACACAACTATAATGTTCTTCACACAACCATGGTGTTCTTCACACAACCATGATGTTCTTCACACAACCATGGTGTTCTTCACACAACCATGGTGTTCTTCACACAACCATGATGTTCTTCACACAACTATAATGTTCTTCACACAACCACGGTGTTCTTCACACAACCATGATGTTCTTCACACAACTATAATGTTCTTCACACAACCATGGTGTTCTTCACACAACCATGGTGTTCTTCACACAACCACGGTGTTCTTCACACAACTATAATGTTCTTCACACAACCACGGTGTTCTTCACACAACCACGGTGTTCTTCACACAACCATGGTGTTCTTCACACAACCACGGTGTTCTTCACACAACCACGGTGTTCTTCACACAACCATGGTGTTCTTCACACAACCACGGTGTTCTTCACACAACCATGGTGTTCTTCACACAACCACGGTGTTCTTCACACAACCATGGTGTTCTTCACACAACCACGGTGTTCTTCACACAACTATAATGTTCTTCACACAACCATGATGTTCTTCACACAACCACGGTGTTCTTCACACAACCATGGTGTTCTTCACACAACCACGGTGTTCTTCACACAACCACGGTGTTCTTCACACAACCACTGTGTTCTTCACACAACTATAATGTTCTTCACACAACCATGGTGTTCTTCACACAACCACGGTGTTCTTCACACAACCATGGTGTTCTTCACACAACCATGATGTTCTTCACACAACCATGATGTTCTTCACACAACCATGATGTTCTTCACACAACCACGGTGTTCTTCACACAACCACGGTGTTCTTCACACAACCACGGTGTTCTTCACACAACCATGGTGTTCTTCACACAACCACGGTGTTCTTCACACAACCACGGTGTTCTTCACACAACCACGGTGTTCTTCACACAACCATGGTGTTCTTCACACAACCACGGTGTTCTTCACACAACCATGGTGTTCTTCACACAACCACGGTGTTCTTCACACAACCACGGTGTTCTTCACACAACCATGATGTTCTTCACACAACTATATGTTCTTCACACAACTATGATGTTCTTCACACAACCACGGTGTTCTTCACACAACTATGATGTTCTTCACACAACCATGGTGTTCTTCACACAACCACGGTGTTCTTCACACAACCATGGTGTTCTTCACACAACCACGGTGTTCTTCACACAACTATGATGTTCTTCACACAACCATGGTGTTCTTCACACAACCACGGTGTTCTTCACACAACCATGGTGTTCTTCACACAACCACGGTGTTCTTCACACAACCACAGTGTTCTTCACACAACCACAGTGTTCTTCACACAACCACGGTGTTCTTCACACAACCATGGTGTTCTTCACACAACCATGGTGTTCTTCACACAACCATGGTGTTCTTCACACAACCATGGTGTTCTTCACACAACCATGGTGTTCTTCACACAACCATGATGTTCTTCACACAACCACAGTGTTCTTCACACAACCACAATGTTCTTCACACAACCACGGTGTTCTTCACACAACCATGGTGTTCTTCACACAACCACAGTGTTCTTCACACAACCACAGTGTTCTTCACACAACCACAGTGTTCTTCACACAACCACAGTGTTCTTCACACAACCACGGTGTTCTTCACACAACCATGGTGTTCTTCACACAACCATGGTGTTCTTCACACAACCATGGTGTTCTTCACACAACCATGGTGTTCTTCACACAACCATGGTGTTCTTCACACAACCATGGTGTTCTTCACACAACCACGGTGTTCTTCACACAACCATGGTGTTCTTCACACAACCATGGTGTTCTTCACACAACCACAGTGTTCTTCACACAACCATGGTGTTCTTCACACAACCATGGTGTTCTTCACACAACCACAGTGTTCTTCACACAACCACAGTGTTCTTCACACAACCACAGTGTTCTTCACACAACCACGGTGTTCTTCACACAACCACAGTGTTCTTCACACAACCACAGTGTTCTTCACACAACCACAGTGTTCTTCACACAACCACAGTGTTCTTCACACAACCACGGTGTTCTTCACACAACCACAGTGTTCTTCACACAACCATGGTGTTCTTCACACAACCAAAGTGTTCTTCACACAACCACAGTGTTCTTCACACAACCACTGTGTTCTTCACACAACCACTGTGTTCTTCACACAACCAAAGTGTTCTTCACACAACCACTGTGTTCTTCACACAACCAAGTGTTCTTCACACAACCACTGTGTTCTTCACACAACCACTGTGTTCTTCACACAACCATGGTGTTCTTCACACAACCACTGTGTTCTTCACACAACCATGGTGTTCTTCACACAACCATGGTGTTCTTCACACAACCACTGTGTTCTTCACACAACCACGGTGTTCTTCACACAACCATGGTGTTCTTCACACAACCATGGTGTTCTTCACACAACCATGGTGTTCTTCACACAACCATTGTGTTCCTCACACAACCATGATGTTCTTCACACAACCATGATGTTCTTCACACAACCACTGTGTTCTTCACACAACCATGGTGTTCTTCACACAACCACTGTGTTCTTCACACAACCACTGTGTTCTTCACACAACCACTGTGTTCTTCACACAACCACTGTGTTCTTCACACAACCATGGTGTTCTTCACACAACCACTGTGTTCTTCACACAACCACGGTGTTCTTCACACAACCATGGTGTTCTTCACACAACCACGGTGTTCTTCACACAGCCATGGTGTTCTTCACACAACCATGGTGTTCTTCACACAGCCATGGTGTTCTTCACACAACCATTGTGTTCCTCACACAACCATGATGTTCTTCACACAACCATGATGTTCTTCACACAGCCATGGTGTTCTTCACACAACCACGGTGTTCTTCACACAGCCATGGTGTTCTTCACACAACCACTGTGTTCTTCACACAACCATGGTGTTCTTCACACAACCACTGTGTTCTTCACACAACCACAGTGTTCTTCACACAACCACTGTGTTCTTCACACAACCACAGTGTTCTTAACACAACCACAGTGTTCTTCACACAACCACAGTGTTCTTCACACAACCACTGTGTTCTTCACACAACCACTGTGTTCTTCACACAACCACAGTGTTCTTCACACAACCACAGTGTTCTTCACACAACCACAGTGTTCTTCACACAACCACTGTGTTCTTCACACAACCACAGTGTTCTTAACACAACCACAGTGTTCTTCACACAACCACAGTGTTCTTCACATAACCACAGTGTTCTTCACACAACCACAGTGTTCTTCACACAACCACTGTGTTCTTCACACAACCACAGTGTTCTTAACACAACCACAGTGTTCTTCACACAACCACTGTGTTCTTCACACAACCACTGTGTTCTTCACACAACCACAGTGTTCTTAACACAACCACAGTGTTCTTCACACAACCACAGTGTTCTTCACACAACCACAGTGTTCTTCACACAACCACAGTGTTCTTCACACAACCATGGTGTTCTTCACACAACCATGGTGTTCTTCACACAACCATGGTGTTCTTCACACAACCATGGTGTTCTTCACACAACCATTCGTTAAATAATATTAACATTGAGACAAACATACACATCCATCCATCTTACCAGTTGATTGACAGTTGAGAGGCGAGACCAAAGAGCCAGAGCTCAACCCCCGCAAGCACAACTAGGTGAGTACACATCCATCTGTGTCTCACCTGTCATCTCTATCCGTTGCTATCCTCGTCCTCCTCCATCCCTTTCCATCCACCTCCTTCTCCTTCAATGTCTGGGCTTCCAAGCTCTATCCACCTTTATTCCTCCGTTAGTCACCATCCATCTCTATCCACCTCCATCATCCAGGGGGTCCTCCCGCGGGGTGATAAGGACCGAGCATCATTCACCTAGCCGCCGCACCTGTCCACGCGGGGCTAGCCAATGGGGCTCTTCTCAATTATTTTGGATGATAGCGTTGTGGTCCGAGCCCTGAGGGACCTGGGTTATGGATGGCTTTTCTGGGAGGGTTGTAAATAACACTATGTGAGTTGATATGGGGGGGGGGGTTCTGGGGTTAGGATCACTGAGATGGGATAGGGGTGAGGTCTGTGGGGTCTCTGGGGTTAAGGCCTGTGAGTCACCTGGGGTTAAGGTCTGTGAGTCTCTAGGGTTAAGGTCTGCGGGGTGTTGACCAGACCACACACTAGAAGGTGAAGAGACGACGACGTTTCGGTCCGTCCTGGACCATTTTCAAGTCGAATCGACTTGAGAATGGTCCAGGACGGACCGAAACGTCGTCGTCTCTTCACCTTCTAGTGTGTGGTCTGGTCAACATACTTTAGCCACGTTATTGTGACTCATCGCTTGCGTCTGTGGGGTATTACAGAGCTGCCGTTTTCCTTAATATTTCTTTACCTTCATTAAGGTAAAGAAATGACTTTCGGTACCCAATCCTTGTAACGTTTTAGACTTGCCAGGGCAAACTTTGGGTAAAGTTAGAGGCGTCTAAATGACATATTTGCTCGTTATTTGTCAAAGTTCATTTTGGTTGAAGTCACCACCTAAGGCTGACTTTCGCGTGCTCAGCTCTTGGGTCCCGGCTGAAGAGTCCCCGGATGTTGGCACGCGAGTTTATTGGTCTCGGCTTGTAACGGCCCCTGGGGGAGGGGAGTGGGTAGTTGCCCAGGAACAAGATTGGCCTCTGAGGGCTTGAAGTCTTGGAGACTCCTGATTGGAGTGTGGAGACTTGCCACATAACACCATCATCTTCCTATGTTGACTTGCCACATATCAAAATCGCAGGGAAGTAAGCAACTCACAGCTCTCAGATCAAACCTGCAGCGACTCGGCATTCATTAAACTGGGAAACCACATGAACCAATTAACTCCTCTGCTACTGCAACTACTAGAAAAACAATCAAAATAAGATCCTAAACTCACTAAATGGGCCCCGGGCCTCACCATTAACCTTCGTGTGTCCGAAAACCCGACACCATTTAATAATAATACACGCAATATGCAGATAATATTGCTGCTGTGTTGTATACCCAAGTTACCCATAGAAAATGTAGCTTGTAGTGGAATTTTCCGCTAATAGAAAATGGGATCATTGCCACATAGTCTATAAATTCACCAGCTATTCTGTGGGAATTATTCTTAAATACATTAGTCGTTGGACTTTAATATCATAAAAACATCTCATTTGAATTAACTTAATTATCAGTATCAAAATAGAGTAAATGTGACCCTTCTATCACTTACTGACATCTGGACCAAGTAAGCGAGTGGCGTCCGAGCAGTGGTGAAGAGGTGAGCCATTGTTTGATAAGACCAGAGCGCAAGGGGCAAATTCAGCTCCTATAATTCTCTTGACGAAGTGTTATGGAGATCAAAGTGTTCAACCATCATCAACATGCTGTCAACATAAAAAGGGAAAGTGTCCTACCGAAACCCGTTTATCTAACCATTCTGGCCAGTTAATGTTAGGTAGANACCACGTCACCCCTCCTTCCCCACCACGTCACCCCTCCTTCCCCACCACGTCACCCCACCTTCCCCACCACGTCACCCCACCTTCCCCACCACGTCACCCCTCCTTCCCCACCACGTCACCCCACCTTCCCCTCCTCTGAGGTTGTATATCCTGTTTAGAAGTGTATATCTCCTCATTCGGAACTAATGAACCTCTCCACTGAGCCAAAGGTACACCCAAGGTGTTTCTTTCAGATTGTATGAGTATACAGGAGTATCAGCCCATCCTCCAAACATGGGGAAGTATATGTAACAGCACAAGTAAGTGCAATTATGTACTATGTATGACCCTACGCAAATGTACTTATTTTCACTACTGTGTGTCATCACAACTGTGTATTCACCTTGTTGTGTTCACCTAGTTGTGTTTTGCGGGGGTTGAGCTTTGCTCTTTCGGCCCGCCTCTCAACTGTCAATCAACTGCTTGCTAACTACTTTTTTTCCTCTCTCTCCACACCACACATACACACCCCAAGAAGCAGCCCGTGACAGCTGACTAACTCCAAGGTACCTATTTACTGCTAGGTAACAGGGGCATTCAGGGTGAAAGAAACTTTGCCCATTTGTTTCTGCCTGGTGCGGGAATCGAACCCGCGCCACAGAATTACGAGTCCTGCGCGCTATCCACCAGGCCCCCATCATCACTATGCCCCCCATCATGTGTGTCATCACTACTGTGTGTCATCACTACTGTGTGTCATCACTACTGTGTGTCATCACTAGTGTGTCATCACTACTGTGTTATCACTACTGTGTGTCATCACTACTGTGTCATCACTACTGTGTGTCATCACTACTGTGTCATCACTACTGTGTGTCATCACTACTGTGTCATCACTACTGTGTGTCATCACTACTGTGTGTCATCACTACTGTGTGTCATCACTACTGTGTCATCACTACTGTGTCATCACTACTGTGTCATCACTACTGTGTGTCATCACTACTGTGTCATCACTACTGTGTGTCATCACTACTGTGTCATCACTACTGTGTCATCACTACTGTGTGTCATCACTACTGTGTGTCATCACTACTGTGTGTCATCACTACTGTGTCATCACTACTGTGTCATCACTACTGTGTCATCACTACTGTGTGTCATCACTACTGTGTGTCATCACTACTGTGTCATCACTACTGTGTCATCACTACTGTGTCATCACTAGTGTGTCATCACTACTGTGTCATCACTGCTGTGTCATCACTACTGTGTCATCACTACTGTGTGTCATCACTACTGTGTCATCACTACTGTGTGTCATCACTACTGTGTCATCACTACTGTGTCATCACTACTGTGTCATCACTACTGTGTGTCATCACTACTGTGTGTCATCACTACTGTGTGATCACTACTGTGTGATCACTACTGTGTCATCACTACTGTGTGTCATCACTACTGTGTGTCATCACTACTGTGTCATCACTACTGTGTCATCACTAGTGTGTCATCACTACTGTGTGTCATCACTACTGTGTCATCACTACTGTGTGTCATCACTACTGTGTCATCACTACTGTGTCATCACTAGTGTGTCATCACTAGTGTGTCATCACTACTGTGTGTCATCACTACTGTGTCATCACTACTGTGTCATCACTACTGTGTGTCATCACTACTGTGTCATCACTACTGTGTGTCATCACTACTGTGTGTCATCACTACTGTGTCATCACTACTGTGTGTCATCACTACTGTGTCATCACTACTGTGTCATCACTACTGTGTGTCATCACTACTGTGTCATCACTAGTGTGTCATCACTACTGTGTGTCATCACTACTGTGTCATCACTACTGTGTGTCATCACTACTGTGTCATCACTACTGTGTCATCACTACTGTGTCATCACTACTGTGTGTCATCACTACTGTGTCATCACTACTGTGTGTCATCACTACTGTGTGTCATCACTACTGTGTGTCATCACTACTGTGTGTCATCACTACTGTGTGTCATCACTACTGTGTCATCACTACTGTGTGTCATCACTACTGTGTGTCATCACTACTGTGTGTCACTACTGTGTCATCACTACTGTGTCATCACTACTGTGTCATCACTACTGTGTGTCATCACTACTGTGTCATCACTACTGTGTCATCACTACTGTGTCATCACTATTGTGTGTCATCACTACTGTGTCATCACTACTGTGTGTCATCACTACTGTGTCATCACTACTGTGTCATCACTACTGTGTGTCATCACTACTGTGTGTCATCACTACTGTGCCATCACTACTGTGTGTCATCACTACTGTGTGTCATCACTACTGTGTCATCACTACTGTGTCATCACTACTGTGTGTCATCACTACTGTGTCATCACTACTGTGTCATCACTACTGTGTGTCATCACTACTGTGTGTCATCACTACTGTGTGTCATCACTACTGTGTGTCATCACTACTGTGTCATCACTAGCACGATCTACTTCAATACAGGGGAAAAATAGGCAAGCACAGCTCAATTCTCCGTAGAATAAGTCATCTTTTTCTCAGCCATCATTGCACAAAGTTGCTCCCAACTCCTGAACATCAACCTGCATTATGGGAGGCCAACACGATCGTAAAATATTGCTTTGGTGTAGACCATAGCTCTAGTTACTCACCGTCGTTTGATATGAGTAATGGGTAAGTATAGATAAAGATGCAGCTTTAAAGTTGCTCACCATCGTTTGATGAGTAATGGGTAAGTGTAGCTGCAGCTTTATAGTTACTCATGGTCGTGTGATGTAAGTAATGGCCAAAGTGTTGATGGGGCCGAGAGTGGTGCTAAGACAAATTAGACCCCACCTTGGTGTTGCGTCAGACCAGCCGGTGCTTCCTGCCTCACCGGCGCTGCGTCCCACCAAACTTTAGGTCTAACTTTAACAAATTATCTCGGCCACTATCCATCTACCGCGCGCTATCCACCCGGACTGGCTGGCTTACTCTCCTGGCTACCACTTAAGTCAGCCTCTATTACTGTTCAACGAGATCTTATCCTGAAATCAGTGAAGTCTTTCTTGCTTACTTTTTGACGTTATCATATTTTGCTAGTCAGTAAAGACTCATTTTTTGGCCATTTTGCACCCGCAAAGATAACGTAAGATTTTAAGGGTTGACAAATATTATTCTTCTTGTTTGAGGAGCTGTTCACTTGAGACAGTTAAGCAATTCCCAGCTGAGTCTGGGTACAAGTGACGGGATGAACAACCCAGCGGGTTTTCTTCCGGTTGGGGAGTGTTGTACATGCTGCTATGGCGGTGTGTCCACTCACAGGATGATTGGCGCTGCCCAATACTGTCACTATGGCGGTGTGTTCACTCACAGGATGAGTGGCGCTGCCCAATACTGTCACTATGGCGGTGTGTTCACTCACAGGATGAGTGGCGCTGCCCAATACTGTCACTATGGCGGTGTGTTCACTCACAGGATGAGTGGCGCTGCCCAATACTGTCACTATGGCGGGTGTGTTCACTCACAGGATGAGTGGCGCTGCCCAATACTGTCACTATGGCGGTGTGTTCACTCACAGGATGAGTGGCGCTGCCCAATACTGTCACTATGGCGGTGTGTCCACTCACAGGATGAGTGGCGCTGCCCAATACTGTCACTATGGCGGTGTGTCCACTCACAGGATGAGTGGCGCTGCCCAATATTGTCACTATAGCGGTGTGTCCACTCACAGGATGAGTGACGCTGCCCAATCTCACTATGGCGGTGTGTCCACTCACAGGATGAGTGGCGCTGCCCAATACTGTCACTATGGCGGTGTGTCCACTCACAGGATGAAGGACGCTGCCCAATTGTCACTATGGCGGTGTGTCCACTCACAAGATGAGTGGCGCTGCCCATACTGTCACTATGGCGGTGTGTCCACTCACAGGATGAGTGACGCTGCCAAATTCTCACTATGGCGGTGTGTCCACTCACAAGATGAGTGGCGCTGCCCAATACTGTCACTATGGCGGTGTGTCCACTCACAGGATGAGTGGCGCTGCCCAATTCTCACTATGGCGGTGTGTCCACTCACAGGATGAGTGACGCTGCCCAATACTGTCACTATGGCGGTGTGTCCTCACAAGATGAGTGGCGCTGCCCAATACTGTCACTATGGCGGTGTGTCCACTCACAGGATGAGTGGCGCTGCCCAATACTGTCACTATGGAGGTGTGACCACTCACAGGATGAGTGACGCTGCCCAATACTGTCACTATGGCGGTGTGTCCACTCACAGGATGAGTGGCGCTGCCCAATACTGTCACTATGGCGGTGTGTCCACTCACAGGATGAGTGACGCTGCCCAATACTGTCACTATGGCGGTGTGTCCACTCACAAGATGAGTGGCGCTGCCCAATACTGTCACTATGGCGGTGTGTCCACTCACAGGATGAGTGACGCTGCCCAATACTGTCACTATGGCGGTGTGTCCACTCACAGGATGAGTGGCGCTGCTCAATACTGTCACTATGGCGGTGTGTCCACTCACAGGATGAGTGGCGCTGTCCAATACTGTCACTATGGCGGTGTGTCCACTCACAAGATGAGTGGCGCTGCCCAATACTGTCACTATGGCGGTGTGTCCACTCACAGGATGAGTGGCGCTGCCCAATACTGTCACTATGGCGGTGTGTCCACTCACAGGATGAGTGGCGCTGCCCAATACTGTCACTATGGCGGTGTGTCCACTCACAGGATGAGTGGCGCTGCCCAATACTGTCACTATGGCGGGTGTCCACTCACAGGATGAGTGGCGCTGCCCAATACTGTCACTATGGCGGTGTGTCCACTCACAGGATGAGTGGCGCTGCCCAATACTGTCACTATGGCGGTGTGTCCACTCACAGGATGAGTGGTGCTGCCCAATACTGTCACTATGGCGGTGTGTCCACTCACAGGATGAGTGGTGCTGCCCGATACTGTCACTATGGCGGTGTGTCCACTCACAGGATGAGTGACGCTGCCCAATACTGTCACTATGGCGGTGTGTCCACTCACAGGATGAGTGGTGCTGCCCAATACTGTCACTATGGTGGTGTGTCCACTCACAGGATGAGTGGCGCTGCCCAATACTGTCACTATGGCAGTGTGTCCACTCACAGGATGAGTGACGCTGCCCAATACTGTCACTATGGCGGTGTGTCCACTCACAGGATGAGTGGTGCTGCCCAATACTGTCACTATGGCGGTGTGTCCACTCACAGGATGAGTGGCGCTGCCCAATACTGTCACTATGGCGGTGTGTCCACTCACAGGATGAGTGGCGCTGCCCAGTAAACTCGCCCATCGGGACAGAACTTAAACCCAGGATTCATCAGGCAATTTCACCACCATTTACTAAACCTGTTATCATTCTTAGTCAAGGGAAGGGAGCGAGTTTTCAAGAGAAAGCGCCAAGCCATTACGACTATATAGCACTGGGAAAGGGTCAGCATAAGGAGTTGGGATGAGACGGGGGGGGGGGGAGGGAAGGGTGCCCAACCACCTATGGACGGTCGGGTATTGAACGCCGACTTGCATGAAGCGAATTGGCTTTGTTTGACGTTTCCACGTGCTAGAAGTAACACATGGAAACACCTGTGTTGTCCGAGCTCTTATGAGTTCCTTGTTATGTATATATATTGTATATAACATGTGTCGTGGGCCTGGACGTATGTTTAAGTCCCTTGTATTACATATTTTATTTACATGCACAAAATCTTGTTTTGCCCTACAAAAACCCACATTAAAGGCACTTCCAGTAAAGTGTCATAAAACATACAATATATTTTGCGCTCACAGAATGCCTGCATATATCAGCCGAGTCTTAAACTTCTTTCAAAAGCTGGCAATCATTTCCTTCCAAGATATCTTTTCATGAATTTGACCGCTGGGAATTAACATTATTATTATTATTTTTTCCGGGGTGGAAGGGGGGGGGGGAGGAGGAGCCATCTTTGGCTGTAGCTTCAAGTGATTTACTGTCACTTGACAACGTGAGGTGCACTGAGACGGCGCGTCTAGTGAGAATGTGAGTTCTAAGGTGTGTCAAGACGACGTGTCACGTGACAACAGAAGTCTTAAAGTGGGTCAGAGAGAGTATCTCTCAGGAAGGAAGCAGAGGGTCACAGTGACAGCAGCGATAGCAGCGTGGAGAGTGAAGGATACAAGTGAAGTACCACAAGGGTCGGTACTTGGCCCCATTCTCTTTCTTATATAAAACTCCTACGGGCTCACCATAGCCCGTGCTACTTGGACTTTTTTGTTCCAGGTAGCGAATCTTTAACAACAACAACATCTTTCTTATATATGTCCATGACCTGTCAGAGGAAACTGGCTCCTTCGTATCACTGTATGCAGACGATGCAAAACTAATGGTTAGAGTCAGATCAGATTTAGTGTTTGAAGCATTGCAAGAAGATTTGGACACACTCCAGAAATGGTCTGAAAAATGGCTGCTACAATTCAACTCAGCCAAATGCAATGTTATAAGGATTGGAGCTCGGGTGTGAAGACCAGTATAGGATGAAGGGAAGACACATTCTTCACTCACAAAAGGAGACATACCTGGGAGAGGACATAACACCAGATATGAGGTTATGTCCACTCACACACACACACCACATTCCCCTGCACACGCACACACACACCAAAACCCCTATGTTGCTCACAGCAAGGACTCTAACATTAGTACACATGATCCCCCTATTACACACAACAGGAGATCTATAATTAGCACACACGACCCCCCATGCTCCTCGCAGCAACGGATCTATAATTAGCACACACGACCCCCATGCTCCTCACAGCAACGGATCTATAATTAGCACACACGACCCCCATGCTCCACACAGCAAGGGATCTATAATTAGCACACACGACCCCCCATGCTCCTCACAGCAAGGGATCTATAATTAGCACACACGACCCCCCATGCTCCACACAGCAAGGGATCTATAATTAGCACACACGACCCCCCATGCTCCACACAGCAAGGATCTATAATTAGCACACACGACCCCCCATGCTCTTCACAGCAAGGGATCTATAATTAGCACACACGACCCCCATGCTCCACACAGCAAGGGATCTATAATTAGCACACACGACCCCCCATGCTCCACACAGCAAGGGATCTATAATTAGCACACACGACCCCCCATGCTCCACACAGCAAGGGATCTATAATTAGCACACACGACCCCCCATGCTCCACACAGCAAGGGATCTATAATTAGCACACACGACCCCCCATGCTCCACACAGCAAGGGATCTATAATTAGCACACACGACCCCCCATGCTCCACACAGCAAGGGATCTATAATTAGCACACACGACCCCCATGCTCTTCACAGCAAGGGATCTATAATTAGCACACACACGAACACCCCCCCCCACCATGCTCCACACAGCAAGGGATCTATAATTAGCACACACACGACCCCCCCCCCACATGCTCCACACAGCAAGGGATCTATAATTAGCACACACACGAACACCCCCCCCCCCACCATGCTCCACACAGCAAGGGATCTATAATTAACACACACACGACCCCCCCCCCCACCATGCTCCACACAGCAAGGGATCTATAATTAGCACACACGACCCCCATGTTGCTCTCAGTTAGAGATCTATAATTCCTGGAAATCGGAAAGAGAAAAATAAAATAGGATCCCATGTTCATTTGATGAGGACGGCAGCGGCTGGAAGCGAGCTGATTGTTGGCTGTAATTGGATATGTTGGCAGTAATTGTGGCAGAAAGACACGGCCAGCAAAACATGGCTGGCCAACAGGTACAGATGAGGACAACTCTGTCTGTTGTAAGTGTGTCTATGTCTGGCTACTGTGAAGGACACTTCCCAGAGGAACGTATTGACTATGCTCATTAAACGACAAAGTGAATAATTTGTGAGACTTGAGAGAGAGAGAGAGAGAGAGAGAGGGAGAGAGAGAGAGAGAGAGAGAGAGAGAGAGAGAGAGAGAGAGAGGAGAGAGAGAGAGCAAAGAAACTCAATATATAAAGAAAGATATGATGTGGTACATGAGAAAATATAGATTCTAGTTAAGCCAATTTGTAGAAAAGTCACATTTGACGCCGTATAAATGTGTTCCTCGGGTTGGTACCACTGGAGCCTCGTTGCAAATTGATGTTGCAAATATTTCAACACAATTTGCACGGGGCGATCAACCATGCATTCGACATTGCAAACGAGTCCCGCTCACATTTTGCTAACCCAACCATGGAATTGCGAGTCCACTTCCATGCTATTCTTCAGGGGATGAAGGATGATAGCTTTGTGGTGCCTTAAACGTCGAGAGAACAGTTTAATTGATCTTGTTGAGCACCTGGACCGGGTAAAGGATAGGAGAAAGACTAAGAATATTTGGTTTTCTTTTGATGAGTCTTGTCATCATAATTAAATCACCTGGGCTTGTCCCCTCGGGTTTAATTTTTTTTTTCTGTTGAGATTTCAGCAGATTTATTTTGACGTTTTATCTTAATTTAGATGAATATTGTGTTTGTTCGTGGTCAATAATACAACTACCTCCCATT
>WNGS01069100.1:24220-50795 GCA_020271785.1 Procambarus virginalis | reverse complement strand
ATGTACTTCTATGTAACAGGGGCCAATCAGGGTGAAACTAAGATTTTTTGTTTGACCATTTCTCCGCCTACACCGGGGATAGAACCCGGAAACTCAGAACTAGAATCCGAAGCGCTGTCCCACTCAGCTGTCAGGCGCACTGACAGCAGTTTCTAATCAGACAACACAATTACCATGCAACACGTGTAAGGTAAAGATGTTGCACGGACATAATGGAGGCGCATTCTCTGTATTATTAATGCAAATACTTGGCAATACTTATGGACAGAGAAAGGCACTCATCAATGCATAAAATATTCCCCACAGTATTGCCAAGTAAATCCATTATACGATGTAAATTTTTTTAATGAGAGTTTTCTGCAGAGCGCAAGCGGAGGAAAAAAAAATTACAATGTGTTCCAATAATTTTTAATTGCCAAACTGCTTTGATCAGATTGAAACCGAAATTATGTTTGTATTTGGCTAAAAAAAAAGGCGGTCTGCCAAAATCATTATGTTATTAAATCGGGGGAATTGGATGGGCTGTTTTGGGTAATAGGAAATAGTGATGAGAAACATTTCTAATCACATTGTAAATAATATGGGAAAAATTTGCTCTATATTTAAATATACAAAAACCGTATGGTCCCAGGTGCGAGTCCCAGGCGTAGCGCAAGACGTTATTTAGGTAAGGTATTTTTTTGTGCACATTGTGGCCTGTTTCACATAGCAGTAGATATGTACTTGGGAGTTAGGAAAAGTTGTAGGGTTGACATAGGAGGACCTTACACCTGATGCACCTATTCGCACAGCAGTAACCAAGCAGCCCGAAGTCAGGAACTGTTGTGGGCTGCGTTCTGCAGAATATTAACCACTGACCAAGAGAAACCTGATATGCCTAATAGTCACAAGAAAGGTAGAGGTCTTACATGGCAACACTCTTATATTGTAGGAATGTTTGCCATACCGAGCTGGTAACATTGTTGGTGTATCCACGAGGGAACGGTTTACATAGGCAACAACCAGTATACATGGCAACACACCTTTATGGAAAACCCAGTTGGACAACATGAGCAACAACAGTTGTACATGGCAACAACCAGTTGTACATGGCAACAACCAGTTTTACATGGCTACACACAATTATACAGGCAACACCCAGTTATACATGGCAACACCCAGTTATACATAGCAACAACCAGTTATAATGCAAACCATATACAGCAACAACCAGTTATACATGACAACAACCAATTATACATGGCAACACCCAGTTATAATGCAACACCATTATGCATAGCACACCCGTTCTGCATAGCAACACCCAGTTAGACATGGCAACACCCAGTTAATACATGGCAACACCCAGTTAGACATGCAACACCAGTTAGACATAGCAACACCCAGTTAGACATGGCAAACACCCAGTTAGACATAGCAACAACCAGTTATACATCAAGCATGCAACAACCAGATTAGACATGGCAACAACCAGTTATACATGAAACCCATAACAGACAACACATTATACATGGCACACACCCAGTTATACATGCCAACACCCAGTTATACATGGCACACCCAGTTATACATGGCAACAACCAGTTATACCTGGCAACACCAGTTATACATAACAACACACAGTTATACATAACAACACACAGTTATACATGGAACACCCAGTATACATGGCAACACCACCCAGTTTACATAGCAACATACCAGTTGTACATGGCAACAACCAGTTATACATGGCAACAACATTTATACATGGCAACAACCAGTTAGACATGGCAACACCCAGTTAGACATGGCAAACACCCAGTAAGACATGGCAACACTCAGTTAGACATGGCAACACCAGTTATACATGGCAACACCAGTAGACATGGCACACCAGTTAGACATGGCAACACCCAGGTATACATGGCCCACACAAAGTTATACGATAGTTATAAATGCCAGTGTCTCTACCTTTGAGTATGTGGTGAAAGTAGAGGTACCCTGCAAGGAAGGACCAAAATTATGATGCAATGAGAAAATTCCACATAAGAATACCATGGGAACAGAAACTCATAGAAATGACTTCAGACATCATGGAACATCATCACAAAAAGTGTCAAGGATGCACTAAGCAAGTTTATGTAAAGCCCAATATACAAAAAACACATGAAAAGCAAAACGGGAATCCGTGGTTCAGTCAGGCAAGCAAGGCAATTGAGTACAAGGACAGGGAGAAACTATAGAAATAGCAGAACACAGAGAGCAAGGGAGATACCAGAGGGCCAGGAATGAGTAGCTCATTGCTAGAAGTTGAGAAACAGTACGAAAATGACTTAGCAGGCAAGCCAAGGGCTAACCGAAACTGCTCCATAGCCATAGGAGAAAAAATAGTGAAGAATAGGTAAGAAACCGAGAAAACGTGGGAGGACAGGTACACAGAGAATGACAAGGAGATGTATGTGAAGAAGTCGGAAAGAGTATTCCAGTAAGATCTTCACAATAGAGCAAGGAGAAGTCCACTGAAACTGAAAGAGGAAGACGAAAAATTAAGGAACTTTGAAAGAATTTGAAAATCTGGTTGGAGGTGAACCGAAGGACGAGAGACCTGGCTACAGTTGCTGACTGCCTAAGTGTAAACACCTGCTTAATGGAAAACATGATAATATTCACATTCCACCTGAGGCATTGCTTGCACTACCACCAGTGTATTTGCATCAGAGCAGTCTCAAGGAGTTTCTAACATCTGCATACAGTGTTAGTTAGGACAGGGTAAGAGATGTGTCCCTCCTAGAACCTAACATGGGAACAGGTATTGCTAGATGGAAATGATCACATAGATAATCCCAAAATAGATTACCTTTGGTCATCATCTAAGGAGAGACGGTGGGCAGCCAGAGGATGGCTGGGTACCCAATCAGATCACTGACAGCAGCAGTTTAGGGCTCAGTATACACTCAAGCATCAGGCTCAGTATCATCATGGCTCAGTATCATCAGGGCTCAGGTATCATCAGGGCTAAGTATCATCAGGGCTCAGATATCACCAGGGCTTACAGTATCATCAGTGCTCAGTATCTATCAGGGCTTACTATCATCAGGGCTCAGTATCTTCAGGGCGTTACCGGCCATTCATCAGGGCTCAGTATCTTCAGGGCATTCATAGGGTCTATCGGATCAGATAGGCTCAGTATCTATCAGGGTCAGATTAGCCATATCATCAGGGCTCATATCTTCAGGGCTCAGTATCATCAGTGCTCAGTATCATCAGTGCTACTATCATCAGGGCTCAATATCTTCAGGGCTCAGTATCATCAGGTCAGTATCATCAGGGCTTCATATCTCAGGACTTCATGCATCATCAGGACTCAGTATCATCAGCATCAATTCTCAGCTCAGTTCATCAGGACCAGTATCATCAGGGCTCAGTACTCAGGGCTCAGTATCACACGCATATCCAGGGCTCAGTATCATCAAGGGTTCAGTATCATCAGGTCAGTATCATCAGGACCTCAGTATCATCAGGATATCTCAGTACTCATCAGGCCAGTATCATCGGGCTCAGTATCATCAGGGACTCACATCATTTCAGGGCTCAGTATCATCAGGGCTCAGTATCATCAGGGCTCACTATCATCATGGCTCAGATATCATTCAGGGCTCAGAACATCAGGGCTCAGTATATCAGTGCAGATCTGGGCTTAGTATCATCGAGGGCTAGGTGATCATCAGGCTCAGTTCATCAGGTTCAGTATAATCAGGGCTCAGTGGTACATGGGGGAGGGGGGAGGGGGTGTTATTCTTATTCGTCTCTCTTCCCCCCTTTCTCTGTGCCGTATCTAACTGTATCTACTCTCTATCGAGGGACCCCAAAACTTTCACTTGAGCCACCCCACGCCACGGGGTCTAAAGACGATTGATCACGACTTAAGATCTACAACCATATGACGTGGAAACCGACTTGTAGCAAAAACCCAGGATCGCCTTTCCGCTGCCACCAACAGACCAGTAACACTGAGCAATGAGCGAGCGTCTGGATCGATCATGCTAATCAATTAACCTTGAGGCTTGATCCCCACTAGTATTGTATGGGAGGGTTGTCCTTTACATAGTGGGAAAATATTAAAATCAAAAGGAAATGAATTCTTAATCTTTGTTAGGTTTTGCAGCCCAACGAAAACTCAGCCTCGTGGGAACCACGTGGACAAGGACACTGGACAAGGAAAACATGAAATGGAAATAAAATGCAAATTACTAACTAATTAATCTATTCAAAATCTAAAACAAAAAACTAAAAGTAAAGCACTCCCTGGCTAAACACTTCCTACATTTATACATTTATCGGCAATGAGTTGACCTAATTCCCTATACAACGCTCTTAGCAACTTTACCTTAAAGGCGACCAGCGGTGGACTGCTGATCTTGGGGAGAGGGGGAGTGGACAACCTTCCCTTGTCGCCCGCATCCAACATGTAGTCTGCTCGTCTGGGCTACCCAGACCAGAGCATTGTATCCTTCCACTGTTTCTATGGTACTAGGAAAGCTTAAGTTTAACAACTAACATCTGTTGCACTGAACAATCAGATGCGCTGGATTCTTAAACTAACCTTAATTACACAAGCATATTAAGGAAAAGCTATTCCCAACTACAAAATGGCTATTTAACCTTTGAGAAATAGTGTTTACATGGAAACTCTGATGACATGTGACCGCTGAGGTCACTCAAATTCTTCCGCGCCGAGGTCTAGTCACGGCTCGTGAAGTCACTGATGGTTGGACTTAACTCATTCTTCTGGCAATCAGGGTACTCTTGATAACCAGGAATATTATACAATTTGTATGAAGACTGATTTCTCTAAATAAGTGAACTCTGTAAAATAATTCATTATACGAAACTGTGAACAGAGGCGCCAGTTATCTCACCGCCAATTCCCCAGGGGATGCGATCTTGCTGGGGTCAGGTCCCTCCACGTGGTTTCTAGAACCGGTTAGGATCTGCCTAAAACACTAGTTTGTAATCAGCATCATCAGGGTCGGTATCAGGGACCAGCTCTCAGGTCTCCGTCATCATCAGGGCTCACTCATCAGGGTCAGTATCATCCGGGTCAGCATCATCAGGGCTCGTATCATCAGGGCTCAGCAGCATCAGGGGCTCAAGTATCATCAGGGCTCAGCATCATCAGGCTCACAGCACCAGGGCTCCGTATCATCAGGGCTCAGTATCTTCAGGGCTTACTATCATCAGGGCTCAGTATCGTCAGGGCTTAGCATCAGCAGAGCTCAGAATCACCAGGGCTCAGAATCATCAGGGCGCAGTATCACCAGGGCTGGTATCATCAGGGTGCGTACATCAGCGGCTCAGGATCACAGGGCTCGTATCACAGGGGTCAGTATCATCAGGGCTCAGGTATCATAGGGTCGTATCATCAGGGCTCAATATCATTCAGGGATCAGTATCATAAGGGCTCAGTATCACCAGGGCCTCAGTATCATCATGGCTCAGTATCATAGCGGACTCAGTATCATCAGGGCTCAGGATCATCAGGGCTCAGTATCCACCAGGGTCAGTCTCAACTCAGGGCTCCGCATCATCAGGGCTCAGTATCATCAGGGATCAGTATCATCAGGGCTCAGTATCATAAGGGCTCAGTATTATCAGGGCTTACTATCATCATGGCTCAGTATCATCATGGCTCAGTATCATCAGTGAACAGTATCATCAGGGCTCAGTATCATCAGGGCCTCAGTTCTACGGGCTCAGTATCATCAGGTCTCCAGCTCATCAGGGCTCAGACTACATTAAGGGGCTAAGCATCATCAGGGCTCAGTATTATCAGGGCTCGACAGTATCATCAGGGCCTCAGTATCATCCGGGCTCAGTATCATAAGTCTCAGTATCATCAGGGCCGCAGTATCATATGTCCAGTTCCTTCAGGGCTCATGTATCATCGGGCTCAGCATAATCAGGCTCAGTATCAATCAGGACCTCAGTATCATCAGGGCTCAGTATCATCAGGGGCTCAGTATCATCAGGGCTCAGTATCTTCAGGGCTTACTATCATCAGGCGCAGTATCATAGGGCTCAGTATTCACCAGGGCTCAGTATCATCAGGGCTCAGTATCAACAGGATCAGTATCATCAGGGCTCAGTAACATCAGGGCTCAGTATCATCAGTGCTCAGTATCATCAGGGCTTACTATCATCATGTCTCAGTATCATCAGGGCTCAGCATCATCGGGCTCAGTATCACAGGGCTCAGTATCATCCCAGGGCTCAGCACCCAGCAGGGCTCAATATCATCAGGGCTCAGTATCATCAGGGATCAGTAATATGCTCAGTATCCTCAGGGCTCAGTATCATTAGGGACTCAGTATCATCAAGGCTCAGTATTATCAGGGCTCAGTATCATCAGTGCTCAGTATCATCAGGGCTTACTATCATCAGGGCTCAGTATCTTCAGGGCTCAGTATCATCAGTGCTCAGTATCATCAGGGCTTAGTATCATCAGGTAGTATCATCAGGGCTCAGTAACATCAGGGCTCAGTATCATCAGTGCTCAGTATCATCAGGGCTTAGTATCATCAGGGCTCAGTATAGTCCGGGGTCAGTATCACAAGGGCTCAGTATCATCAGGATCAGCATCATCAGGGCTCAGTATCAGCAGGGCTACGTATCTCAGGGCTCAGTATCATAGGGTCAGTATAAGCAGGGCTTCTCTCATCGGGCTCAGTATCATCACTGGCTTACTATCATCAGGGCACAGTATCATCAGGTCAGTGATCTCAGGGGTCAGTTATGCATCAGGGCTCAGTATCATCAGGGAACAGTATCATCAGGGCTCAATACTCATCAGGGCATCAGTATAACAGGCTACAGCATCATCAGGCTTCAGTATCATTAAGGGCACAGTAATCATCAGGCTCAGCCTCACAAGGGCTCAGTATCATCAGGGGAACAGATCATCAGGCTCAGTATGATCAGGGCTTTACTATCATCAGGGACAGTATCACCAGGGCTAAGTATCATCAGGGCTCTGTATCATCAGGGCTCAGTATCTTCAGGGCTCAGTATCATCAGTGCTCAGTATCATCAGGGCTTACTATCATCAGGGCTCAGTATCTTCAGGGCTTACTATCATCAGGGCTCAGTATCTTCAGGGCTTACTATCATCAGGGCTCAGTATCTTCAGGGCTTACTATCATCAGGGCTCAGTATCTTCAGGGCTCAGTATCATCAGTGCTCAGTATCATCAGGGCTTACTATCATCAGGGCTCAGTATCTTCAGGGCTTACTATCATCAGGGCACAGCAGTAAGTCAGAGCTCAGTATCATCAGGGTTCCAGCATCATCAGGGCTCAGTAGCATCAGGGCACAGTATCATCTGGGCTCAGCATCATCAGGGCTCTCAGCATCATCAGGGTCAGTATCATAGGCACAGTATCATTCACCCCCCCCCCCCCCCCCCCGAAAAAAAAAACCCCACACAAACCCCCCCCCCCCCCCCCCCGGGCTCAGCATCTATCAGGAGTCTCAGTATCATCAGGACTCAGTATCATCAGGGCTCAGAATTATCAGGGCTCAGTATCATCAGTGCTCAGTATCATCAGGGCTTACTATCATCAGGGGCACAGTATCATCAGGGCTCAGTATCATCAGTGCTCAGTATCATCAGGGCTTACTATCATCAGGGCTCAGTATCTTCAGGGCTCAGTATCATCAGTGCTCAGGACAATTAGGGCTCAGTAACATCAGGGCTCAGTATCATCAGTGCTCAGTATCATCAGGGCTCAGGATTTTTTCAAAATCATGTCTCCCATATCATCAGGGCTTACCTCTCATCGTGTTCAGTCTTCATCAGGGCTCAGTATTATCAGGGCTCAGTATCTTCAGGGCTCAGTATCATCAGTGCTCAGTATCATCAGGGCTTACTATCATCATGTCTCAGTATCATCAGGGCACAGTATCATCAGGGCTCTTTTCATCAGGCTCAGTATCATCAGGGATCAGTATCATCAGGGCTTGGTATCATCAGGGCTAGGTATCATCAGGGCTCAGTATAATCAGGGCTCAGTATCATCAGTGCTCAGTATCATCAGGGCTTACTATCATCAGGGCTCAGTATCTTCAGGGCTCAGTATCATCAGTGCTCAGTATCATCAGGGCTTACTATCATCAGGGCTCAGTATTATCAGGGCTTACTATCATCATGTCTCAGTATCATCAGGGCTCAGTACCATCAGGGCTCAGTATTATCAGGGCTTACTATCATCAGGGCTCAGTATTATCAGGGCAGTATCACTAGGCTCAGTATCATCAGGGCTCAGTGTTATTAGGGCTCAGTATCATCATGTCTCAGTATCATCAGGGTTCTGGGAGTAGTGTGGTAACGGAAGTACTATTGGGTTCTGGAGTACTGCTTGGGTTCAGGGATATTACTGTTGGTGTTTCAATTTACTGTTGGGGTTCGGAAGTACTGTTGGGGTTCGAGGAGTACTGTTGGGGTTCTGTAAGTCATGTTGGGGTTATGGGAGTATGTTGGGGGTTCTGGAAGTACTGTTGGGTTCGGGAGTTAGCTGTTGGGGTCTGGAAAGT
This sequence comes from Procambarus virginalis, assembly GCA_020271785.1. Taxonomy (NCBI): domain Eukaryota; kingdom Metazoa; phylum Arthropoda; class Malacostraca; order Decapoda; family Cambaridae; genus Procambarus; species Procambarus virginalis. The sequence goes on along the minus strand of WNGS01069100.1, from coordinate 42,224 downwards.
ACGGTTGGGGTTCTGGGAGTACTGTTGGGGTTCTGGCAGTACTGTTGGGGTTCTGTGAGTACTGTTGGGGTTCTGGGAGTACTGTTGGGGTTCTGGCAGTACTGTTGGGGTTCTGTGAGTTCTGTTGGGGTTCTGAAGTACTGTTGAGGTTTCTGGAGTCTATTGGATTTAAGGGAGCAATGTTGGGGTTCTGGGAGTACTGTTGGGGTTCTGGCAGTACTGTTGGGGTTCTGTGAGTTCTGTTGGGGTTGTGGGGTATACTGGGGTTCTGGAGTACTGTAGGGGTCTGGGGATTACGTTGGGGGTTTTGGAACGTACCGTAGGGGTTCAGAAAGTACTTTTGGGATTCAGGGAGTATTGTTGGGGTTCTGAACGTAGGTGGGGTTCTGAAAGTACTGTTGGGGTTCTGGGGTACTGTTTGGGGGTTCAGAGAGTACTGTGGGTTTCTGAACGTAATGTGGGGTTCTGAAAGGATACGGTTGGGGTTAGGATAGTACTGTTGGGGGTTTCAGAGATACGTGTTGGGGTTCTGGAAGTAATGTTGGATTCTGGAGTACGGTTGGGGTTCTGGGAGACTGCTGGGGTTCTGGGAGTACCGTTTGAGTTCTGGGAGTACTGTTGGGGTTCTGGCAGTACTGTTGGGGTTGGAAGTCCTGTTGGGTTCGGGAGTACTGTTGGGATTAGGGAGGTATGTGGGGGTTCTGGGAGTACTGTTAGGGTTCTAGAAGTACGTTGGGTTTCTGGGAGTATGTTTTGGGATTCAGGGAGTCTGTTTGGGTTCTGGGACGTACTGTTGGGTTCTGGAAAGTAATGTTGGGTTACTCACAGAACCCCAACAGTACTGCCAGAACCCCAACAGTACTCCCTGAACCCCAAACAGTACTCCCGAACCCAAACAGTACTTTAGAAACCCCTACACAGTACTCCTCAGAACCCCAAACAGTTACTCCCTAATCCCAACAGTACTCCCAGTACACCCACTACACCAGAAACCCAACAGTACTGCCAGAACCCCAACAGTACTCCCAGAACTCCAATAGTACTCCCAGAACCCCAAGCAGTACTCCCAGAACCCCAAACAGTACTCAAGAAATCCCAAAAAGTACTTGCCAGAACCCCCAAAAGTACTCTCTGAACCACAACAGTACTTCCAGAACCCCAACAGTACTTTTAGAACCCCAAAAAACAGTAACTTTTCAGAACCCCAACAGTACTCTCTGAACCCCCAACAGTACTCCCAGAACCCCAACAGTACTTTCAGAAACCCCAAACAGTACGTTCAGAACCCCAACAATACTCCCTGAATCCCAAAGACTTCTGACCCCTCCGGTACTCCAAAACCCCAAACGTAATACCAGAAACCTAAGCAGTACTAACAGAGAACCCCCAGTAGTACTCACAACCCCAACAGAACTCACAGAACCCCAACAGTAAGGCCTCAACCCCAACAGTACTCCGAGAACCCCAACAGTGCTCCCTGAACTCCAATAGTAATCCAGAACTCAAACAGTTACTCCGAACCACAAACAGTACTCTCAGAACCCCAACAGTACTCCCTGAACCCCCAACAGTACTCCCAGAACCCCAACAGTACGTCCAGAACCCCAACAGTACTGCCAGAACCCCAACAGTACTCCCAGAACCCCAACAGCATACTCCAGAACACCAACCGTACTCCCAGAACCCCAACAGTACTTCCAGAACCCCAACAGTACTCCCAGAACCCCAACACAGTACTGTCTGAACCCCAACAGTACTCCCAGAACCCCACAGTACTTCCAGAAAACCCAACATACTTGAACACAACAGTACTCCCTACCCAGCAGTACTCCCAGAACCCCAATAGTACTCCCAGTATCACAATAACTCCCAGAAACATGATGATACTGAGACATGACATTATACTGAGCCATAGTGATACTGAGAATGATGATACTGAGCCTAGTGATATGAAGCCCTGCTATACTGAGCCCTGATGTTACTGAGCCCTGATGATACTTAGCCCTGATGATACTGAGCCCGATGATACTGCGACATGATGCTACTGAGCCCTGATGATACTGAGCCCTGATGATACTGAGACATGATGATACTGAGCCCTAATAACACTGAGCCCTGATAATCTGAGCCCTGATGATACTGTTCACTGATGATACTGAGCCATGATGATACTGAGACCTGTATGATACTGAGCCCTGATGATACTGAGACATGATGATAGTAAGCCCTGATGATACTGAGCACTGATGATACTGAGCCCTGATAGATAAAGAGCACTGATGATACTGAGCCCTGATTATACTGAGCCCTGATGATACCGAGCCCTGATAATACGAGCACTGATGATACTGAGCCCTGATTATACTGAGCCCTGATGATACAGAGCCCTGATGATACTTAGCCCTGATAATACTGACCTGATGATACTGAGACACGATGATAGTAAGCCTGCTGGATTGAGACATGATGATAGTAAGCCCTGATAATACTGAGCCTGATGATACTGAGCCCTGATGATACTGAGCCCTAATGATAAGGAGCCCTGATGATACGGAGCCCTGATGATACTGTTCGCCCTGATGATACTGTGCCCTGATGATAGTAAGCCCTGAAGATACTGAGCCCTGATGATACTTAGCCCTGATGATAGTAACCCCTGATGAAGTGCCCTGATGATGCTGAGCCCTGGTGATACTGAGTCCTGATGATACTGAGTCCTGATGATACTGAGTCCTGATGATACTGAGTCCTGATGTTGCAGAGCCCTTATGATACTGTGCCCTGATGCTACTGAGCCCTGATGATGATGAGCCCTGATGATGCTGAGCCCTGGTGATACTGAGTCCTGATGATACTGAGTCCTGATGATGCTGAGCCCTGGTGATACTGAGCTTGATGATGATACTGAGACATGATGATAGTAAGCCCTGATGATACTGAGCACTGATGATAGTAAGCCCTGGTGATACTGAGCCATGATGATACAGAGCCCATGATGATAGTAAGCCCTGATAATACTGAGCCCTGATGATACAGAGCCCTGATGATACTTAGCCCAGATGATTCTGAGCCCTGATGATACTGAGACATGATGATACTGAGCCCTGATTATACTGAGCCCTGATGATAGTAAGCCCTGATAATACTGAGCCCTGATGATACTAAGCCCTGATGATACTGAGCACTGATGATACTGAGCCCTGAAGATACTGAGCCCTGATGATACTGTGCCCTGATGATAGTAAGCCCTGATGATACTGAGCCCTGATGTTACTGTGCCAATGTGATACTGAGCCCTGATGATGCTGAACCCTGATGATACTGTGCCCTGATGATACTGAGCCCTGATGATGCTGAGCCCTAATGATACTGAGGCCCATGATGTATTGGCCCTGATGATACTGTGCCCTGATGATACGAGCATGATGATACTGACCCCTGCTGATACCTGAGCTGATGATACTGTGCCTGATGATACTGAGACATGATGATACTGAGCCCTGATGATAGTAAGCCCTGAAGATACTGAGCCCTGATGATACCTAGCCCCCATGATGATACTGAGCCCTGGTGATATTGAGCCCTGATGATGCTGAGCCATGATGATAAGAGCCTGATGTACGGACCCCCTGATGATACTGAGCCCTGAGGATACTGACCCCCTGAGATACTGAGCTGGTGATACTGAGCCCTGAGGATACTGAGCCCTGGTGATACTGAGCCTGATGATACTGAGCCCTGATGTTACTGAGCCCTGATGATACTTAGCCCTGATGATACGAGCCCTGAAGATACTGAGCCCTGATGATAGTAAGCCCTGATAATACTGAGCCCTGATGATACAGAGCCCTGATGATACTTAGCCCTGATGCTAACTGACGAATGATGATACTGAGCACTGATGATACTGAGCCCTGATGATATTGAGGCACTGCTGGTGCTGAGCCGTATTGATGATACTGAGCCCTGGTGATATTGAGCCCTGATGATGCTGAGCCTGATGATACTGAGCCCTATGATACGAGCCCTGGATCACGGAGCCCTGATGAACTGAGCCATGATGATTACTGAGCCTGATGAGGCTGAGCCCGAGGATACTGAAGCCATGCGTGATACTGAGCACTGATGATACTGAGCCCTGGGGATACTGAGCCCTTATGAGTACTGAGCCCTGATGATATGAGCCTAGTGATACTGAGACACTATGATACTGAGCCATGATGATACTGAGCCCTGATGTTACTGAGCCCTGATGATACTGAGCCCTGATTATGCTGAGCCCTTATTGATCTGAGCCCTGATGATACTGAGACATGATGATACTGAGCCCTGATGAAATGAGACATGATGATACTGAGCCCGATGATACTGAGCCCTGATGATATGAGCCCTGATAATACTGAGCCCTGATGATGATGAAGAATTGGATATACTGAGCCCTGATGATCCTGAGACATGATGATAATGAGCCTGATGATTACTGAGCCCTGATGTACTGAGCCTGATGATGCTGAGCCCTGAGATGGGATACTGAAGACCTGATGATACTGAGCCATGATGATGCTGAGCTGAGATACTGAGCTTATGATACTGAGCCCGGATGATACTGACCCTGATATCTGAGCCCTGATGGAGCTGAGACCATGATGATATTGAGCCCTGGTGATTAATGAGCCCTGATGATACTGCGCCCTGATGATTACTGAGCGCCTTTATGATACTGAGCCCTGATGATACTGAGCCCTGGTGATACTGAAGCCCTTTTATGATACTGAGCCCTGATGATATTGAGCCCTGATGATACTGAACCCTGATGATACTTGAGCCCTGATGATACTGAGTCCTGATGATGCTGAGCCCTGGTGATACTGAGCCCTGATGATACTGAGCCCTGATGATACTCAGCCCTGGTGATACTGAGCCCTGATGATTCTGAGCCCTGCTGGATTCTGAGCCCTGATGATGCTAAGCCCTGACGATTACTGAGCACTGATGATGCTTAGCCCTGATGATGCGTAAGCCCTTGATGATACTGAGCCCTGGTGCATGCTGAGCCCTGATGATGCTGAGCCCTGATGATACTGAGCCCTTGTGATGGCATGAGCCCGTGATGATACTGAGCCCTGATGATGCTGAGGCACCTGATGATACTGAGCCATCCTGATGATGTTGAGCCCTGATGATACTGAGACCTGATGATGCTGTCCCTGATATGGCCGAGCCCTGCTGATGCTTGATGTAACAAACTAGCTGTTGTAGGAATGATCCAGAAGGTTCTAGAACCCACGTGTAGGGACCTGACTCCAGCAAGGTCGCATCCCCCTGGGGGATTGGTGGTGAAGATAACTGGCGCCTTTGTTCACAGTTTTCGTATAATGAATTATTTTTACAGAGCTTCACTTATTTAGAGAAATCAGTCTTCATCCAAATTGTATAATATCACTGGTTATAGTATCAAGGCGTACCCTGATTGCCCGAAGAAGAGTTAAAGTCACCATCAGTGACGTCACGAAGCCGGGACCTAGACCTCGGCGCGGCAACAATTTGGGTGACCTCAGCGGTCACAGGTAATCAGAGTTTCCATGTCCACGATATTTCAAAGGTTAAATAGCCATTTGGTAATCGGGAAATAACTCTTCCTTAAGATGCTTGTGTAATTAAGTTCAGTTTTAAAAGCATTCAACCAATCTGGATTTTTGTTCTCCCAGGTGGGCAACAGAGATTAGTTGTTAATCTTAAGCCTTGCTAGTAACTTAGACTATGCGGATGTATACAATGCTCTGGTCTGGGTAGGGGACCAGACGAGCAGGACGCCAAGTGTGGTATCAGGAGCGACAAATGGAAGGTGTCCACTCCACCTCTCCCCAGACCAGCAGTCCACCGCTTGTCACCTAGAAGGTAAAGTTTGCTAAGAGTGGTTGTTTATGGGAATAGGTCAACTCATTGCCGATAAATGTATAAAGTAGAAGTGTTAAGCCAGGGAGATGCTTTACTTTAGTTTTTGTTTTAGATTTTGAATAAATTACTTAGTTAGTAATTTGCATTTTTTATTTCCATTTCATGTTTCCATTGTCTCGTGTCCTTGTCACGTGGCTTCCCACGAGGCTGAGTTTTCGTTGGGCCGCAAAACCTAACAAAGATTAAGAATTCATTTTCTTTTTATTTAATATTTCCACACTTAATGTAAAAGGACAACCCTCCAATACATTACTAGTGGGGATCAAGCCCCGAAGGTTGATTGATTAGCATGATCGATCCAGACTCGATATTGCTCAGTGTTTACTGGTCTGGTGGTGGCAGCGCAAGGCGATCCTAGGATTTTGCTAGAAGTCTGGTTTCCACTCATAAGGTTGTAGAATCTTAAGTCGGTCAATCGTCTTAAGACCACGTGGAGTGGGGTTCGGCTCAAGTGAAAGTTTTGGAGGTCCCTTGATAGAGAGAGATAAGTTAGAATACGGGCCAGAGAAAAAGGGGGAGCCGAGAGAACGAAATAGATACCACCCCCTCCCCCCCCCCCTGTATACACTGAGCACCTGATGATACTGACCACTGATGATACTGAGACTGATGATACTAAGCCCTGGTGATACTGAGCACTGATGATACTGAGCCCTGATGATGCTGAGCCCTGATGATACTGAGCCCTGATGTTACTGAGCCCTGATGATACTGAGTCGCCTGCTGATACTTAGCCCTGATGATGCTGAGCCCTGCTGATACTGAGCCCTGATGATTACTGCGTCCTGATGATACTGAGCCCTGATGTTACTGAGCCCTGATGATACTCAGCCCTGATGATACTGAGCCCGTGATTGAGTACTGAGCCCTGATGATACTGAGCCCTGGTGATACTGAGCCCTGATGATACTGAGCCCCTGATGATACTGAGTCCCTGATGATACTGAGCACTGATGATATTGAGCCCTGATGATACTGAGTCCTGATGATACTGAGTCCTGAGGATATTGAGCCCTGATGATACTGAGTCCTGATGATACTGAGCACTTGATGATATTGAGCCCTGATGCTACTGAGCCCTGATGATACTGAGACATGATGATACTGAGCCCTGATGATATTGAGCCCTGATGATACTGAGCCCTGATGATACTGAGTCCTGCATGTTACTGAGCCCTGATGATACTGAGTCCTGATGATACTGAACCCTGATGATATAGAGCCCTGATGATACTGAGCCCTGATGATACTTGAGCACCCTGATGATACTGAGCCCTGATGATACTGAGACATGATGATAGTAAGCCCTGATGATACTGAGCACTGATGATACTGAGCCCTGGTGATATTTTTGATAATTAACTGTATATATGTTCCATAAAAATTATCCATTATCTACATAAATAGAAATGTATATGTTCATTTGTTCAAAATCGCTAATCTCCGAAAGTTCTTCACCGATTGCTTTGAAATTTTCACACAACGTTCCATTCGCATCCTAGGGTTTTTTTTTGTACATACTATATAGATGTCACGTCTGTGACGGGAAAAAAAACAGGCTTTTTTGAAAACTTTTTCATTCGTTTTTCATGTGAGGGAAATCTTCGAATCCTCTTTGCCGATTGCTTTGAATTTTTACACAGGTTGCATTCGAATAGGCGCGTGTTTTTATATACCTACTATATACATGTCTCATCTGTGACAGGTAAAAACATGTTTTTTTTAAAAAGCAGTGCCATCTGTTGCACGTAAGAGCAACACACATTATACTAAATATGTTACGATTTCATTTCAATGTTTCCGATTTCACTGATATTGAATTTTCATAGATTTCGATTATTTTCATTTTGATTTAGTTATTTTGTGTGACACTGCGTTGGAATTAAGCTGTGTTGTTTACCATACTGTTCGTTTTGTGAGTATAGTGTATTTTTCATTGTTTTCATTTCGTTTTTTTTAACTGTTTTCTTATATTTCAGTGATGGTAACATCAGATCATTTGTAAATGCATCGGAGGAGAGAGAGTTGGGGATGGTGGGGAGGACGAGGGGTCGAGGGTGGGGGGAATGGTGGGGAGAACTGGGGGACAAGGGGAAGGTTGCTGTGGTTCACCAAGGCACACGCGTTGCTGAGCCACAGCAACGCGTGGCCGGGTACAGCTAGTATATAATATGAATAAGGGAGGGAAGGGAGGGAATTACCAGGGAAAGCGCCAAGCCATTGCGCCTATATAGCACTTGGGAAGGGGTCAGGATAAGGATTTGGGATGAGACGGGGGGAAGGAATGGTTCCCAAGCACTTGTGGACGGTCGGGGATTGAACGCCGACCTGCATGAAGCGAGACCGTCGCTCTACCGCCCGTTGAATGATGAGTTGCTGCCGACGTGAGGCAATTCATCATGAGTCTGACAGCTACATATATATCAAGCCCGTTCTGGCGACCATTTCCCAACGTCTAGAAACTGTCGTACTAAAGTGCCCCTTATCTTAACCTAACAGAGGACACAAAACAGAAAACGGGACAGTGTGTGTTAATTTCGCGAGCCGCTTCCATTTTCTAGTACGACGATTTTTGGTCTTAGGTGAAGTATACGTCAGTAATACGACGGTCTATTAGGAGGACGGGTTGGGATATCTGCCCTTTTGACACCATTTGAGTTTTGTCTCTTTCACACCACACCGCACACACACACACACACACACACACACACACACACACCACACACACACACACACACACACACACACACACATACACACACACCAGGCTCGTCCCGGAACTGAGAGGAATGAGGACAGGCTAAAGGAGCTGAACCTCACATCCCTGGAAAACAGAAGAGTAAGGGGAGACATGATAACCACCTACAAAATTCTCGGGGGAATTGACAGGGTGGACAAAGACAAACTCTTCAGTACGGGTGGGACACGAACAAGGGGACACAGGTGGAAACTGAGTACCCACATGAGCCACAGGGACGTTAGAAGGAACGTTTTCAGTGTCAGTAGTTAACGGATGGAATGCATTAGGCAGTGATGTGGTGGAGGCTGACTCCATACACAGTTTCAAATGTAGATATGATAGAGCCCAGTAGGCTCAGGAATTTGTACACCAGTTGATTGACAGTTGAGAGGCGGGACCAAAGAGCCAAAGCTCAACCCCCGCAAGCACAAATATGTGAGTACAGAAGTATGTGTGTGTGAGGGAGAGAGAGAGAGAAATCAGAGAAGAGAAGCTGAGAAAAAGTATGAAAATGATATAGCTAATAAAGCCAAGACCGAACTAAAGCTACTCCATAGTCACATCCGGAGGAAAACAACAGTGAAGGAACAGGTGATGAAACTTAAAAAGGGTGAGGACAGGTACACAGAGAATGACAGAGAGTTGTGTGAAGAACTCAACAAGAGGTTCCAGGAGGTCTTCACAATAGAACGAGGTGAGGTCACTGCGCTAGGAGTGGTGGCAGCAACCCAGGCGGTCTTGGAAGGATTCGAAATTACAAAAGATAAAGTCAAGAGGCATCTGTTGGATCTCGACATGAGAAAGGCTGTTGGTCCAGACGGGATCTCACCATGGGTATTGAAAGAATGTGCAGGAACACTTTGCTTGCCACTTTCCATAGTGTATAGTAGGTCACTGAAGACGGGAGACCTACCAGAAATATGGAAGACGGCTAATGTAGTCCCAGTATATAAAAAGGGTGACAGACAAGAGGCACTGAATTACAGGCCAGTGTCCTTAACTTGTATACCATGCAAGGTGATGGAGAAGATTGTGAGAAAATACCTAGTAACACATCTGGAGAGAAGGGACTTCGTGACAACCCATCAACATGGGTTCAGGGAGGGAAATCTTGCCTTACTGGCTTAATAGAATTCTACGACCAGGTGACAAAAATTAAGCAGGAAAGAGAAGATTGTGCAGACTGCCTTTTCTTGGACTGTCGAAAAGCCTTTGATACAGTACCCCATAAGAGGCTGAAGAAAGTGGCAGGAGTAACTGGTAGGGCGCTCCAATGGGTAAGAGAGTAACTAAGCAGTAGGAAGTAGAGAGTTACCGTGAGGGGTGAGACCTCAGATTGGCGTGAAGTCACCAGTGGAGTCCCACAGGGCTCTGTACTCGGTCTTATCCTGTTTCTGATATACGTAAATGATCTCCCAGAGGGTAAAGACTCATTCCTCTCAATGTTTGCTGACGACGCCAAAATTATGAGAAGGATTAAGACAGAGGAGGAGAGCTTGAGGCTTCAAGAAGACCTGGACAAGCTGCAGGAATGGTCGAACAAGTGGTTGTTAGAGTTTAACCCAAGCAAATGTAATGTAATGAAGATCGGTGTATGGAACAGGCGACCAGATACAAGGAATCATTTGGGAGATGAAATACTTCAAGAGTCAGAGAGAAAGACCTGGGGGTTGATATCACGCTAGACCTGTCCCCTGAAGCCCATATCAAGAGGATAACATCAGCGGCATATGCCCGGTTGGCCAACATAAGAACGGCCTTTAGAAACTTGTGTATGGAATCATTCAGAACTTTGTTTACCACATATGTTAGACCAATCCTGGAGTATACGGCTCTAGCATGGAGTCCATATTTAGTCAAGCATAAGACTATACTGGAAAAGGTTCAAAGGTTTGCCACCAGACTAGCACTCGAACTGAGGGGTATGAGCTACGAGGAGAGATTGACCAGACCACACACTAGAAGGTGAAGGGACGACTGAATGACAGGCTTAAAGAACACAAGAGAAGTGTTAAGTCTGCAGACACTAACAATGCTCTCTTTTATGTGAGGGATTCCAATCATCCTATTGATTGGTCTTCCTCCAAAATAATCTTTCATGCCTCTAGTCTTCACAGACGCCGTCTTGTTGAATCGGCTCTAATACACAATGTACCCAACATGAACTTGAGTCCTGGCTCAAGTTCAAATTGAAAAATCAATTCTCCGAAATTCATTTTTATTTCTAGTTTGACGCGACGCTTGAACACGTTTCGTAATAAAGTATTACATTTTCAAAGACTTTAGTTTACACACACACAACTTGTAACCTGAAAACACTTAACAGAGTTTTACTAATTCTAATGCTTAACAGCTTGTCTTATATACTCGCATTTGGGTGAGGTGATATGTTGAAACAGTTTTGGATGAGGTGAACAAACTTTTGACCAACACAAGACAGAACACGGCTCAAGGGGTATAAATTGGATAAGTGAAAGCGAAGAATGGAAGTAACTGCAAAGGGCCTATTGGCCTATACTTCCTCTTGATGCTTTTATATTGGTATGGAGTCTTGAAGTGGGTAGAATATAGTTGTGCATTAATTGGCTGTTGATTGCTGGTGTTGACTTTTTGATGTGTACTGCCTCGCAGGTGTCATGCCGTCTGCTATCGCTGTATCTATCGATGATTTCTGTGTTGTTTGTTAAGACTTTTCTGGTGATGGTTTGGTTGTGGGAAGAGATTATATGTTCCTTAATGGAGCCCTGTTGCTTATGCATTTTTAATTGCCTGGAAAGAGATGTTGTCTTGCCTATATACTGAGTTCTTTGGGGCTTACAGTCCCCAAGTGGACATTTGTAAGCATAGACGACGTTGGTCTCTTTTAAGGCATTCTGCTTTGTGTCTGGAGAGTTTTTTCGGTTTTATAGTAAATGGTCAATTGTATCTTCTGATTTTTGTCTGTAGGGATAACGTTCCTATTAACAATATCTTTCAGGACCCTTTCCTCCGTTTTATGAGCTGTGGAAAAGAAGTTCTTGTAAAATAGTCTAATAGGGGGTATAGGTGTTGTATTAGTTGTCTCTTCAGAGGATGCATGCATTTGACCTTCCTTTTCATGATGTCTTCAACGAAACCATTGGAAAAGCCATTATTGACTATGACCTGCCTTACCCTACAAAGTTCTTCATCGACTTGCTTCCATCCTGAGCTGTGGCTGAGAGCACGGTCGACATAAGCGATAACAACACTTCTCTTGTGTTACTGCCCAGATAGGTTCAACAGAAGTGTTGTCAACATATCACCTCACCCAAATGCGAGTATATATATATATATATATATATATATATATATATATATATATATATATATATATATATATATATAAACTGAAAACTCACACCCAGAAGTGACTCGAACTCATACTGCCAGGAGTACTCTGCTGGCGTACAGGATCCCTTAACCGCTCGACCAACACGACCGGACAAAAGAGGATGGTAGCCGAGGCTATTTCCATCCCCCCGCCGGCACTCGGTTGGTAATCTTGGGTATGGTATTATATTAAATCACCTCATTGAAATACGTGAGGAACACAAATGCGAATCTTGTTCACATTTGTGTTCCTCGCATGTGCCCCAAAGAATGAGGTGATTTGGTAAAATACCATGCCCAAGATAACCAACCGAGTGCCGGCGGGGGGATGGAAATAGCCTCGGCTACCATCCTCTTTTGTCCAGTCGTGTTGGTCGAGCGGTTAAGGGATCCTGTACGCCAGCAGAGTGCTCCTGGCAATATGGGTTCGAGTCACTTCTGGGGTGTGAGTTTTTAGTTGCATATAGTCCTCGGGACCATTCAGGCTTGTTCGCAGATATATATATATATATATATATATATATATATATATATATATATATATATTATATATATATATATATATATATATATATATATAATATGACACAAACGTTTTGGGTGAGGTAACAGAACACGAATCAATGGGTATATATTGGATATGAAAACATAGGAATGGAAGTAACAACAGAATTAAGGCCTATTGGCCCATATTTTCTCTTGCTGCTTCTATGTTGGTTCGGGGTCTTGAAGTGGGTAGAATATAGTTATGTGTTAATTGGCTGTTGATTGCAGGATAGCCTGACCTTACCTGACCTTCAGCAGGATAATCTGACGTTACCTGCCCTTCAACAGGATAATCTGACCATACTTGACCTTCAACAACATATTCTGACCTTACCTGACTTCAACTGGATGATCTGACCTTACCTGTCCTTCAGCAGGATAATCTGACCTTACTTGACCTTCAACAGGATAATCTGACTTTACCTGACCTTCAGCAGGATAATCTGACCTTACCTGTCCTTCAACAGGATAATCTGACCTTACTTGACCTTCAACAGGATAATCTGACCTTACCTGACCTTCAGCAGGATAATCTGACCTTTCTTGACCTTCAACAGGATAATCTGGCCTTAGCTGACCTTCAGCAAGATAATTTGACCTTACCTGACGTCCAGAAGGATAATTTGACCATACTTGACCTTCAACATGATAATCTGACCTTACCTGACCTTCAGAAAGATAATCTGACCCTACCTAACCTTCAGCAGGATAATTTGACCTTTCTTGACCTTCAACAGGTTAATCTGATCTTACTTGACCTTCAGCAGGATAATCTGACCTTACCTGACCTTCACCACTATAATCTGGCCTTATCTGACCTTCAGCAGGATAATCTGACCTTACCTGACCTTCAGCAGGATAATCTGACCGTACCTGACCTTCTGCAAGATAATCTAACCTTACCTGACCTTCAGCAGAGTAATCTGACCTTACCTGACCTTCAGCAGATTAATCTGACCTTACCTGACCTTCAGCAGAATAATCTGACCTTCACCTAAGAGCGTGGCACCAGGTGGCACACAAGGCACTATGAGACATGCTCATACATCAACAAGATACATGGGTGCCACAAATTAGTGATGGATGGCGCTGATGGATGCTGCAAACATGGTTGTAATTGGCGGGAGTTACGGGGAGCAGCTCTTAATCTCCATGAAGGAGATAGTTAATCCGGGGAGATTAATCCATGGCACTTTAGCAAGTCTAATACACGACACACGGAAGTCTCAATCTCCATTTAAGGGCGACAGTATTAGCTACGTTGACAGGTTATGATGAGGAGAGATCCTTTAGATATGATGAGGAGAGTATATATTATATATATATATATATATATATATATATATATATATATATATATATTATATATATATATGTGAGAAAGCTGCATGAACGCGCAAGCCATATATCACTAAGAACTCTTTGACCCGGCCAGGATTCGAACCCATGCCGTCCAGGATCCTGGCGGGTCAAAGAGTTCTTAGTGATATATATATATATATATATATATATATATATATATATATATATATATATATATATATATATATATATATATACATAACCGAACACCAACCGACCCAACCACCAGCGAAGCGTATATTGTGTGAATATGTGTCACATGTATGAACTGTGTCACATGTATGAACTGTGTCACATGTGTGTCCTAGTAAGTAGAACAGGAGTGAGTGGAGACTCACAGTTGAGAGAGAGAGAGAGAGAGAGAGAGAGAGAGAGAGAGAGAGAGAGAGAGAGAGAGAGAGAGAGAGAGAGAGAGAGAGAGAGAGACCGGCTCGACCCAACACTTAAATGACGCAACCTTTCCGGCCAGGGGCCCAGTCACCGTATCGACCCGGGCTCTGCAGGGTAACCCCCCCGCCCCCTGGCATCTCGTCCTTCACATATACCACCACGATACGCGATACGTCAGAGCGTATGGTCCAAGTTTGAAGCAAATCTGTGGAAGCGTTCTTGAGATATGGAACATGCCTTGTGGTTTGGGGGGGGGAGGGGGGCATGAAAATAGTGTTTATCCCTACTCACGAGATGTAAACTGGTGGGTTTACATGTCATGAGATGTAAACTATGGCCTCGCTTCTTGTAGGGTCGGAGTTCCAATACAGATGGTTCAAGAAGTGGAATACTGTTTCGCTTGAGTGAAGGTCCTCCTCATATCCCTGCAATTTGTCCTTGTATCTCAACTCTTAGTCGACCCTAGCTCTTGGGCTGCTCTCTTATCCCAGCTCTCAGTGTGCCTCATACCAGACGTCTTAGTCTATCTCATATCCTTTCCAAGTGCTTCATAATTATACTAATTAACCAGTTTTTCTAATAAGTGTGCTATATCCAGCAGTAATCCCCACTGAGAGGTTATCTTGAGATGATTTCGGGGCTTAGCGTCCCCGCGGCCCGGTTCTCGACCAGGCCCCCTTTTTGTTACCCCCCCCCCCCCAGGAAGCTGCCCGTGAGTCAGCTGTCTAACTCCCTGACCTATTTACTCTAAGGTAACACGGGGCATCAGGTGAAAGATTTTTTTAGGCCCATTTGTCTCCGCCTCCAACCCGGGGATCGACCCGGAACTCGGACTACGATATCCGAAGCGGCTGTCCACTCTACTGTCAGGGCGACCTGCAGCAGTTTTCTAATAAGACAACACAATTACGGTGCAACACCTGTAAGTTAAAGATGTTGCACGGACATAATGGAGGCGCATTCTTGTCTTATTAATGCAAATACTTGCAATACTTCTTGCAGAGAAAGTTGCACTCATCAAATGCATAATATATATTCACCCACAGTATTGCCAAGTAAATCACATTATACGATGTAAATGTTTTTAATGAGAGTTTTCTTTGCAGAGCGTCAAGCGGGAGAAATTACATGTGTTCCAATATTTTTAATTGCCAAACTGCTTTTGATCAGATTGCACGAATGATGTTTGGATATTTGGCTAAAAAAAAAGGTCGGTCTGCCAAAATCATTTATGTTATCTAAATAGCGGTTTAATTGGATGGGGCTGTTTTGGGTAATAGGAAGTAGTGATGAGAAACATTTCTAATCACATTGTAAATAATATGAGCAAAATTTGCCTCTCTATTTAAAATATACACAACCGTATGGTCCCAGGTTCGACTCCAGGGTAGGCCCAGACGTTACTTAGGCAAGGTTATTTTTTTTTTTGCACCTGATGCGCCTGTTCACCTAGCAGTAGAATATGTACGTTGGGTGTTAGGAAAACTGTTGTAGAGGTGACATAGGAGGACCTTACACCTGATGCCCTATTCGCACAGCAGTAACCAAGCAGCCCGGAGTCAGGCACCTGTTGTGGGCTGCGTTCTGCAGAATATTAACCACTGACCAAGAGAAACCTCCATAAGGCCCTAACAGTCCACCAAGAAGAGGTAGAGGTCTTACATGGCACATCTTATATTGTAGGAAGTTTGCCATACACCTGAGCTCGGTAACATTGTTCTGCGTATCCACGAGGCGCACGGTTTACATGGACCAACATGGCACACCAGTTACGTGCACATAAATGGCAACGTAACCAGTTGATACATGGCAACAACCAGTTGTACATGGCAACAACCCAGGGTTTCATAAACCAGTGCGCAACACCCAGTTATACATGGACAACACCCAGTTATACATGACAACACCCAGTATACATGGCAACAGCCCAGGTATACATGACAACACCCAGTTATACATGGACACACCCAGTTATACATGACAACACCCAGTTATACATGGACACTTGAGGACAACACCCAGTTTACATGGCAACACCAGTTATACATGCAACACCCATTATACATGGCAACAACCAATTATACATGGCAACACCCAATTATACATGGTATAATTATACACATCTCAGTTATACATGGCAACAACCAGAACACAAACAAAAGTTATACATGGACCAACACACAGTTATACATGGCAACCCCACAGTTATACATGGCAACACTCAGTTACACATGGCAACAACCAGTTGTACATGGCAACAACCAGTTATACATGGCAACAGACCAGTTATACATGACAACACCAGTTATACATGCAACAACCAGTTGTACATGGCAACAACCAGTTTTACATGGCATACACACAATTATACATGGCAACACCCAATTATACATGGTAATACCCAGTTATACATGGCAATACCCAGTTATACATGGGCAACACCAGTAGTTATACATGGCACACACAAGATACATGACATACACACAGTAATACATGGCAACCCACCCAGTTATACATGCCAACACACAGTTTTACATGGCAACACACAGTTACGTTACATGCAAACACACAGTTATACATGCAACACACAGTTATACATGACAACCACACAGTATATAAATGGCAACCCATAGTTATACATGGCAACACACAGTATACATGGCACCACACAGTTATACAAGGCAAGACAAAGTTATACATGACCAACACACATGTTATAAATGGCAACCCAACGTTTCATACATGGCAACACACAGTTATACATGACAACACACAGGTTATACATGGACACACACGTTATACATGACAAACACACAGTTATACATAGGCAACACACAATTATACTGGCACACACCCAGTTATTACATAGCAACACTACAGGATACATGGGGGCCAACACGCAGTTATACATGGCAACACCAAGTTATACCATACAACACACAGTTATACATGGCAACACCCAGTTATACATGGCACAACCAGTTATACATAGCACAAGCCGCAGTTATGCATAGCAACCCCCAGTTAGACATGGCCACACCCAGTTATACATTGCCAACAACCAGTTATACATTGGCAAACACCAGTTATACATGGCAACAACTAGTTATACATGACAACAACCAATTATACATGGCAACAACCAGTTGTACATGGCAACAACCAGTTGTACATGGCAACAACCAGTTTATACATGGCAACAACCAGTTATACATGACAACAACCAGTTATACATGGCAACAACCCGTTTAGGGGGGGGGGACATGGCAACACCCAGTTAGACCTGTGCAACCACCAGTATATAAACATGGCAACAACCAGTTAGACATGGCAACACCCAGTTATACATGGCACCACCCAGTAAGACATGGCAACAACGCAGGTTTAGACATGGCAACACCCGTTATACATGGCAACACAAAGTTATACATAGTTATAAATGCACAGTGTCTCTACCTTTGAGTATGTGGTGAAAGTAGAGGTAACCCTGCCAAGGAAGGACCAAAATTATGATGCAATGAGAAAATTCCAAAAGTAGAATACCATGGGAAACAGAAACTCATAGAAATGACTTCAAGACATCATGAACATCATCATCAAAAAGTGTCAGGATGCACTAAGGCAAGTTTATGTAAGCCCAATATACAAAAACACATC
>WNGS01069100.1:0-11285 GCA_020271785.1 Procambarus virginalis | reverse complement strand
TGTGGCTTGTTGAGCTTGTCACTTTTGCCCCTTGTGTGTGTTACATTGTGGCTTGTTGAGCTTGTCACTGTTGCCCCTTGTGTGTGTTACATTGTGGCTTGTTGAGCTTTGTCACTTTTGCCCCTTGTGTGTGTTACATTGTGGCTTGTTGAGCTTGTCACTGTTGCCCCTTGAGTGTGTTACATTGTGGCTTGTTGAGCTTGTCACTGTTGCTCCTTGTGTGTGTTACATTGTGGCTTGTTGAGCTTTGTCACTGTTGTCCCTTGTGTGTGTTACATGTGGCTTGTTGAGCTTGTTACTGTTGCCCCTTGTGTGTGTTACATTGTGGCTTGTTGAGCTTGTCACTGTTGCTCCTTGTGTGTGTTACATTGGTGTAGCTGTCCTGTTGCCCTTGTGTGTGTATTGGCTTGTAGCTTACTGTTTGCCCCTTGTGTGTGTGTTACATTGTGGCTTGTTGAGCTTGTCACTGTTGCCCCTTGTGTGGTTACATTGTGGCTTGTTGAGCTTGTCACTGTTGCCCCTTGTGTGTGTTACATTGTGGCTTGTTGAGCTTGTCACTGTTGCCCTTGTGTGTGTTACACTTGTGGCTTGTTGAGCTTGTCTACTGTTGCCCCTTGTGTGTGTTACATTGTGGCTTGTTGAGCTTGTTACTGTTGCCCCTTGTGTGTGTTACATTGTAGCTTGTTGAGCTTGTCACTGTTGCCCCTTGTGTGTGTTACACTTGTGGCTTGTTGAGCTTGTCACTGTTGCCCCTTTGTGTGTGTTACATTGTGGCTTGGTTGAGCTTGTTACTGTTGCCCCTTGTGTGTGTTACACTGTGGCTTGTTGAGCTTGTCACTGTTGCCCCTTGTGTGTGTTACATGTGGCTTGTTGAGCTTGTCACTGTTGCCCCTTGTGTGTGTTACACTGTGGCTTGTTGAGCTTGATCATTGATTTTAGTTTACATTACATTGTGGCTTAGTAAGCTTGTAGCTGTTGGCTTATTGTGTGTTACACTGTGGCTTGTTAAGCTTGAAGCTGTCTTGAAGGTGTTTGTGAGCACCTGCCACAAGCTGTTGATCTACAGCTCTTGGGCTCTCACTGCCCCCGACGGTCTTGGCTTAAAGCTACATGTGTCGGAAACTCTTAAGAATCTTCAATTTGATTTCGTTAGTTTTAGGGTATATTAGTTCTTATTGTCTCTGAGTTTATCGTTCATTGACAGACCTCAATGGCTACAGTTTTTAATCCATTGAAAGGAATCGAATAGTTTAGCAAAGGAAGCCGGTTGGGGCACTCACTGCCCAGCTGTTTCAACACTGTCGACCACTACGTCAAAAACGTAGGGATTTAGTGAAATTAAAAGCGTCGTTATATGATCGCTTTCCGAGACTGATAAGCGTTGGCCGAAATAGGCTAAGTGGCTAAATTCGTACGCTTCTGGCTAGGCAAAACCACCTCAAATATGACGTTTGTCTGATCGTACAAACTTTTTTTTTTATCTTTATTTAAGAAATACAAGTATAAATTAAATTATATAAAAGGTTTACAAGCTAGTTGAAACCAGACCTAATAGGACTAATTTCTTTAACGACAGAAAACTTTGTGTAATTGTCACGCTGTTATTTCTTAAGTGAGTTTGAACCAAGGTGAAGGGTTTAGCTTGTATTTTATTGTATTTAGTTGTATTGTATTTTCTTGTGAAGGATTGTGTACTGAACGTGTCGAAGGCCGAAGGCTCAGTTGATCTCCACACACACTACTGAGCTGTCAGCGTGCGGGACTCGTAGTCCAGGGACCTGGGTTGGACCTCTTGTCGAGCCTGAAACAAATGAATAGGGTTTCTTTCACCTGATGCTCCATTTCACCTGCCAGTAAATAGGTACCTGGGAATTAGACGGCTGCTGCTGCGGGCTGCTTCCTGGGGATTGTGTATGTATTCACCTAGTTGTGCTTACGGGGGTTGAGCTCTAGCTCTTTGGTCCCGCCACTCAACTGTCAATCAACTGATGTACAGATACAGATGTGCGTGAGTGAGTGTGGTGAGTGTGTGTGTGTGTGTGTGTGTGTGTGTGTGTGTGTGGTGTGTGTGTGTGTGTGCGTGAGTGAGTGTGTGAGTGTGTGTGTGTGTGTGTGTGTGTGTGTGTGTGTGTTGTGTGTGACATAAATAAATGTAATAGAGAGGTAGAGTAATATGGGTCATGAACCAATACATTAGACAACCGAGGACTAGAGAGGCGGAGTCCAAGAGCTAACAGCACGGTCTACAGGCACTAATAGTAAACACTCTTACGAACGGTAATCGTAACAACCTTCACGACCAAACACGCACCTTCTTAGACAGGTCTGATGGTCCAAAATTACTTTTTTGTTTCAAATACATAAAATTAGAATGTATATTAGGTGATAGTTTAGTAAGTGTGAATCACACAGTCCATCCTCCTGCTTAAATAGTGCTCTCTGTAGCTATGTGCACCATCGTACGTATATTGACGTAGTGGTCAAGAAGATAGTAGAATTTGGTACTACTAAATTTGGACAAACCAGAAAAGGTTTTATATTTATGTCGTTAATAAAACCTAACTCGACATTCCTCGACCCAATACACGCTGCGGCAGAATATAGCACATATATATATGTGCTATACTAGGCCTAGGAATTTATGTTTGGTTTTAATGTTTTTTTCCGGGTTCTATAAAGTGAATAGTACCAAATTCCACTAAGTGTTCATTTCGTCAATATATGTACAATGTACACAGTTACATCTGTACATAGTTACACAAAAATGTACATAGTACATATGTATGTACATAGTTACACAAAAATGTACATAGTACATATATATGTACATATTTACAAAAACACTATTTAAACAGGAGCATGGGCTGGAATTTCAGGGAAAGCTTAGGCTGTGTGCTTTTCAAATATTGTGAACAACTGTATCGTCTCTCCAGGCCAAGTTTCCTGCCTAGCAAGACATATCCAGGTCCAAGGGTCTTGGATATAGGCATACGACCTGATTGGCCAAGTTTTGTATCACCCCGCCAATCGGAGTGTATTCTGAGGTCACGTGACTTCTGGAGGGGAGCTGCAAGGCAGCTCATTGGCCCTGGAGGCCTCAGTGCGATTTAGGAGCATGAGGAGGGTGGACGTACCACACGGCGCTCCGTAATTGATGAAGATCTGACACCGTGCAAAGATAGCTGACTAGATAAGAAGAATGTTGATTAATTCAATTTAGTTTTGCCCAAAGGGACGAGTTTATTGGGCAGCGTTGTGAGTGAACACACTGACATAGCAGCATGTACAACACTCCCCAGTAGGAAGAAATCCCGCAGGGTTGTTCATACTGTCACCAAAGGAGTTGCGGCGTTTTTGGACCAGTGCGAGGGTCAGAGTAATATGTAGACCTATGACCTCTGACCTGTGTTCAGAGGTCACAGAATTAGAGGGGGGGGGGTCCAGGAAGATTCCCGTCAGAATGCCGACAATGACATTGTGGAGAAGTTAACTCTTCCACCGTTACACAACCATTCCACTGTTCCACAAATCATTCCACTGTTACACAAACCATTCCACTGTTCCACAAATCATTCCACTGTTACACAAACCATTCCACTGTTCCACAAATCATTCCACTGTTCCACAAATCATTCCACTGTTACACAAATTATTCCATTGTTCCACAAATCATTCCACTGTTCCACTAATCATTCCACTGTTACACAAATCATTCCACTGTTACACAAATCATTCCACTGTTACACAAACCATTCCACTGTTCCACTAATCATTCCACTGTTCCATAAAACATTCCACTGTTCCCCAAATCATTCCACTGCACTTTGCCATAGAACAGTGGAGTGATTTAATGCCCATTGCTAGATACAACTAGAGGAAAGAAACAAACAATGAGCCTCACAAAAGATTGTGAGATTGATGGATTCTCAAAGCCCATGTTTCTGCGTTGCGTTATCCACCAAACAAGCATTGTGTGGATAAGATGTGGATATGTCACGCGTCCTGAAACCTGCTGTTTCAACATGGAATTTCATTGAGTCTTACAAGGACAATCATCTCAGTTTCAGGATTTTTCTGAAAGAAGGTAATTCTGACATTGTTGACTTGCCTATTATTATGCAACAGATTGATGGACGTAGTTGTTGAAAGGTTCAACCACAGTTCCGTTCAACTTAGAGAGGAACTTGACTCAGAGAGGAACTTTCTCAAAGAGAAGAATCGATCTCAACCACATTTAACAATCACTGCCTTTTGAATTTTTCATTTTTTGAAGATATGACAATTTATATGTATCAAATGAATCTGAAGTTGCAAGCTGAATTTTTTTATTGGGATCAAATCGAGCATGTCAAGTCATTCATGTCAAAACTGATGCTACTTGAAGGACTGGTGAAAGTTAATAACTTTGTTCATTTCTCATGTTTGAACAATTTCGTGTAGAAATTGAAGCAGAATCATTTCTTCATTTCCAATACAAATCATTTCTGACTTGCAAAATGAATTTGATTTTGATGGAAAAACGGATGAAATAAAACCATTTTTAAAATCCATAAAAATTCAGTGCCATCATTCCCATTAATTTTGTTGATGAAAATTTCCAAATTTGTTGGTAACATTGAAATCTACAATTACCAGCCAGAGTAAATCAGAATTTTTGTTTCTTGAAAATACGAGGCACTGTTGCTTTTCATTGCGTGTCCACATCTGATGTTTGACAGCTGACAGGACAACTTAATACTGATAAATATATTTTTCCTTTAGAAATCTCTCTGATGTTTATTCCACTGACAGAATAAATAAAATATATATATATATATATATATATATATATATATAATATATATATATATATATATATATATATATATATATATATATATATATGACAGAGTCAGACCACGGAGGAAAATTGAAACAGAAATTTCCTTAAATACTTTCGTATATTAATACATCTTCAGAAGGAGTGATGTGTAGTGCCTTCTCCTTCTGAAGATGTATTAATATACGAAAGTACTTAAGGAAATTCCTGTTTCAATTTTCCTCCGTGGTCTGACAAGGACCAAGCGACGGTCTTGCTTCATACTGGTCGGCGTTCAATCCCCGGCCGTCCAAGTGGTTGGGCACCATTCCTTTCCACTCGTCCCGTCCCAAATCCTTATCCTGGACCCCTTCCCAGTGTTTTATAGTCTCGGTGGCTTGGTGCTGTCTCCCGGTAATGCCCTTGCCTTCTTCAGGCGTGTGTAGGCCTAACTCTGTGCCATAAAATTTGGCAAATTCTAATTTCAGGTAAACATATGTACAATGTCAGTACATATCATTAATTACAAACTGAACAAATTGGTTGTTTTTCTCATCTGCAGCTGAGTAAATGATCCTTCCTGAAGCATACTGGAGCATACCTTTAGCATATCTCTAGCATACCTCTAGCATACCTGGAGCATAGCATACCTTCCGCGAGAACAATTCCTCAGGTTTGACATTTTGACTCATTATATATTTTATTTCCCGGAGTAAGTATGGCATTTTTTTTTTCCTTATTGTCACATTTCCCTTTTGTTCTGACTCATATCATGCTCATTACCCCCCAAATAATCAAATAAAACCTATCTAGTCACTTATAAAGATGTTTTATATATTTTGCCGTAAAAACTAGCGTAAGAAACATGATGTATGTACTTGTACTGAAGAGTCTGGAGACCGCTGTTGTAGACCTAAAGTCTACAGCTTTATTATTTGGGACCCAGGAGCTAGACTCGACCTTCTGTTTCATATGTGGTAGACAGACAGACAGAGACATTAAACGCTGCTCTGTCAACAGTACAAGCAGGCCCAGTATGATAGTTCTCTTCAAATCCTCTTACTAAGAGTTTTAAACCAATAAATTAAAAATGGATCAAAGGTGCATAAACCATTACTAACATTCATGGTACATAATGTTTTAATGTGTATTAATGCAGGTTCAATATTAGTAAATATTAACATGCTCTTTCATATATATATATATATATATATATATATATATATATATTTATATATATATATATATATATATATATATATATATATAGTTTGTGAGGGTACCACCTCTGGTGTATATATATATAATATATATATATATAGATATATATATATATTATATATATATATATATATATATATATATATATATATATATATATATATATATATATATATATATATATATATATATATATATATATTATAGTATATTTTGGTAGCAGTCTTTCCTGTAGACATATATTATTAAATATGACCGAAAAAGTAAGATTAATAATTCTAACACGAATTTTCTCAATGTTTCTTATATTCTTTTTCACTGTTGATGGTAAAATCAATTCTCCAAAATTCATTTTTATTTCTAGTCTGACGCGACACTTGAACGCGTTTCGTAAAACTTATTACATTTTCAAAGACTTTAGTTTACACACACACAACTATAACTGAACAGAGTTTTAAAACAGCTTCGATTTTATACCTGCATTTGGGTGAGGTGATATGTTACAACAGTTTTGGATGAGGTGAAAACACAGAACACGAAACAATGGGTATAATATTTTGTAAGTTAAAGGGAAGAATGGAAGTAACTGCAAAAGGCCTATTGGCCCATATTTCTTGATGCTTCTATATTGGTGCGGAGTCTTGAAGTGGGTAGAATATAGTTGTGCATTAATTGGCTGTTGATTGCTGGTGTCAACTTCTTAATGTGTAGTGCCTCGCAGATATCAAGCCGCCTGCTATCGCTGTATCTATCGATGATTTCCGTGTTTTTTGTTAAGACTTCTCTGGTGATGGTCTGGTTGTGGGAAGAGATTATATGTTCCTTAATGGAGCCCTGTTGCTTATGCATCGTTAATCGCCTGGAAAGAGATGTTGTTGTCTTGCCTATATACTGAATTCTTTGAGGCTTACAGTCCCCAAGTGGGCATTTGAAGGCATAGACGTCATTGGTCTCTTTTAAAGCGTTCTGCTTTGAGTCTGGAGAGTTTCTCATGAGTAGGTTGGCAGTTTTCTTGGTTTTATAGTAGATCGTCAATTGTATCTTCTGATTTTTGTCTGTAGGGATAACGTTTCTATTAACAATATCTTTCAGGACCCTTTCCTCCATTTTATGAGCTGTGGAAAAGAAGTTCCTGTAAAATAGTCTAATAGGGGGTACAGGTGTTGTGTTAGTTGTCTCTTCAGAGGTTGCATGGCGTTTCACCTTCCTTCTTATGATGTCTTCAACAAAACCATTGGAGAAGCCGTTGTTGACTAGGACCTGCCTTACCCTACAGAGTTCTTCATCGACTTGCTTCCATCCTGAGCTGTGGCTGAGAGCACGGTCGACATAAGCGTTAACGACACTCTTCTTGTACCTGTCTGGGCAGTCACTGTTGGCATTGAGGCACATTCCTATGTTTGTTTCCTTAGTGTAGACTGCAGTGTGGAAACCTCCGCTCCTTTCCATGACTGTTACATCTAGAAAGGGCAACTTCCCATCCTTCTCCATCTCATAAGTGAAACGCAACACAGAATTCCGCTCAAATGCCTCCTTCAGCTCCTGCAGATGTCCGACATCCGGTACCTGTGTAAAAATGTCGTCAACATACCTGCAGTATATGGCTGGTTTCAAGTTCATCATAATCATAAGAAGGAAGGTGAAACGCCTGCCCCCTTACACCCTGCCCCTTACACCAGTGCCAGCCTCCCTAACACCTGTACAACTCGTCATCGTCTACCTGGCTATTCCTAATATCTCGACACCTGCGCTTATACTTATTAATACAGTATTGTTGCCACCATCCTGCATTGTCCTCACACTTGAAGAAACTTTATATTGACAAATTGCTGCTGTGTCAGGCCAGCCTGGCCTCCTGTACGGTCACCAACGTCACTAAACTGATGTACTAACTTACCCCCGAACCCTAACCTAACCGAGGACCCATGTAGACCCATCAGGAGATGACAGCTGCTGCTGTAACAGGAGAGCAGAACAGCAGAACGGAAGAACAGCAAGAGTGGGAAGACCCGTGTGAGTCGCCAATCATTCTGCTGTGCACATAAAACTCAGCCACCTCAATCAGTCGCTGTATAACAAGGGTCAGGTCAACAGCTGGGTCAGGTCGGGTCAAAGGGCAGGAGTTAACGACTCTGTGAGTTATGATGCCGCCTTGTTAATCCACAAGGATTAATGCATGTGAAGATGCTAAAGATCTTCACTTGCCTCGTACTGCTGTATTTAAGATCAAGTTGAGATTGAGACAGAGAGAGAGGGAATGGACTTGAAGAGACGAACATCAACCGAATATGGCATTTAGAATCGTTATAAGATCGTTATACTGTGAGGAGATGACAGCTCCAGTCAGGAGATGACAGTTGATGTCAGGAGATGATGACAGCTCCAGACAGATGATGACAGCTCCAGACTGGAGATGACAGCTGCTGTCATGAGGCGACAACTGGCCGTGTCCTCACACGGCCTCCGTGTAGGCCTAATTTCATGAAATACATCATATGTATTTCACGTCAACAGGTCTAAGGAAATTGCAGAGATTAATTCACCAGAGATAAATATATCTATTCCCCCCATTCCCCCCCCCACAACAATGGGGAAGTTGGGGCCTCCAACACCCCATTAATCATGGGTTGTGACGCCAGAACTCAGTCACTCCAGTCATTAAGAGGTAACCCCAGAGATTATAGGCTTAACGCTGGACTATATTAAGATGTGGTGGGGGGGAGGGGTGGGGGGGGCGTTACTGGGGTTAGAGCAGGTCATGGGGTGAGGGAGTTGGGGGTGAACGTGGGGAGGAGCTGGGTGAAGGTGGGGAGGAGTAGAGATTTTTTTGTTTGTTAGTACTGATATTCCTGCGCGGGCTCTAAGCCTCTGGCTGGCCCACTGGGCGGGCCCTAAGCCTCTGACTGGCCCACTGGGCGGGCCCTAAGCCTCTGACTGGCCCACTGGGCGGGCCCTAAGCCTCTGGCTGGTCCACTGGGCGGGCCCTAAGCCTCTGGCTGGCCCACTGGGCGGGCCCTAAGCCTCTGGCTGGCCCACTGGGCGGGCCCTAAGCCTCTGGCTGGCCCACTGGGCGGGCCCTAAGCCTCTGGCTGGACCACTGGGCGGGCCTAAGCCTCTGGCTGGCCCACTGGGCGGGCCCTAAGCCTCTGGCTGGCCCACTGGGCGGGCCCTAAGCCTCTGGCTGGCCCACTGGGCGGGCCCTAAGCCTCTGGCTGGCCCACTGGGCGGGCCCTAAGCCTCTGGCTGGCCCACTGGCGGGCCCTAAGCCTCTGGCTGGCCCACTGGGCGGGCCCTAAGCCTCTGGCTGGCCCACTGGGCGGGCCCTAAGCCTCTGGCTGGCCCACTGGGCGGGCCCTAAGCCTCTGGCTGGCCCACTGATCGGGCCCTAAGCCTCTGGCTGGCCCACTAAGTGTTGCTTGTTTCTGTTTTACTTGGGCGGAGTGTGAGTATTTATGACTCGTATGGTCGCTTCAGTAAGATTTTGTCCCACGATAATGTGGGACAAAATTTTATTCATCAAAATAAAATTTTGATAATGTTCCAGTGGTCTGTTGTGGTTGTAACTGTGCACTGTGTTAGATAATGTTCCAGTGGTATGTTGTGGCAGTAACTGTGCACTGTGTTAGATAATGTTCTAGTGGTCTGTTGTGGTTGTAACTTGTAACTGCCCACTATGTTAGATAATGTTCCAGTGGTCTGTTGTGGTTGTAACTGTGTACTGTGCTAGATAATGTTCCAGTGGTCTGTCGGGCATTTCGCCACAGTGCTGACATTTCCTCTCATCTTCCGGAACCTGTAAGCCTATTCCCCCATGCACATGGGTATCCAAGCCTGATGCGATGTAAGTGTACTTCTGGTGCTCTACTGCTCCCTTTCATCAAACTAAGTGGTTCGTAGTTGGTTGAATTCTTGTACCAATCCGCAGATCCTGATGTTGCAACTGCTGTGTTGTGGTCACTGTACATCACCTACATTGCTCTGTTTCTAATTACTTTTTTACTCTGTGCTAATCTCTGTGGTATGTAAATATTTACATTCATTTAGATGCAAGTTTCAGTTTCATCTACAATGTCCTTTCCTATTATTCCCACATGACTTGGCACCCAGTTGATAAGTTCCCGACGACCTTGACGTTTGAGTGTTTGCATTAATGATATGATATTTGTGATCAAATGGATGTTAATGCGTATGTGTTCTTGTTGCAAGATTTCAATGGCAGTTCTCGAATCTGCCTGAATGAAAACATGTTGTTGGTATTCAGCAAAGCATGTTGCAAATCCTTTTGAATGGCTAGCATCTCTGTAAAGTTGAGCTCCAGTTTGCGAGTCTCTAACTACAGAATTTCCTGCCTTAACTGCAGCTCCGGACTCTTGTCTCTGCTGGTCCACTGATCCGCTCTTTGAAGTATTTGAAGCTGTCAGATGCCAAGTTTGCTTCTATATTCATCTGTGCAACGACGAGTTGGAGATGTGGATTAGTCTGGTTCTTTTTTCTTTCAAGAGCCATAATCTTAAAGTCTGCTGGTAGACTTTAAGGGGGCTTGCATCACAAAGTCTAAATGTATTTCGTCGACACCCCTCTCAGTGACTGTATTGATCTCGAATGTATTAATGGTGTTTATTGCACAATGGGTCCACCTGTTGCTATTGAAACCTCTTCTGTCTCGAGTTAATGGTCGACTGATTATTTCTTTAAGTGAACTGATGCTTGGTCTGATTAATATCTTGGTCAGCATGCAGGCACCAAGGACATTTACCCTTATTTCAACCTGTGTTAGTTTGGTTTCAAGTCTGAGGTTTAGTATTTTTGTCCATCAGGGAGCTCCTGTTATGACTCGCATTGCATCGTTGTGAATTACCTCAACTTTTGCCCACTGACCAGAAGAGTGTGTAAGGCAGGAGCTACATAATCAACCAAGGAACGACCGACGTGTATGTAAGACATTCTTAACACTTTGTGTCAGTATGGCAACTCCAGTATGGTGTGTATAAGAGTATGGCAACTGCAGTATGGTGTGTATAAGAGTATGACAACTACAGTATGGTGTATAGAAGAGAATGACAACTACAGTATTGTGTTATAAGAGTATGGCAACTACAGTATGGTGTGTATAAGAGTATGGCAACTACAGTATGGTGTGTCTAAACAGTATGGTGATGACAACTACAGTATGGTGGTGTATGATAAGAGAATGACAACTACAGTATGGTGTGTAGAAGAGAATGACACTACAGTATGGTGTATAAGAGTATGACAACTACAGTAT
>WNGS01069099.1:40828-60096 GCA_020271785.1 Procambarus virginalis | reverse complement strand
ACTTTTAATAATAAAAGGATAGACTAGGAGATAATAAACAGGGAACTTAAAAACATTCCATGGGAAACTGTTTTAAGTAATAAAGAGTCCTACAGAAGGAATAGAAAAACTGACTTCGGAAGCGTATCAAGTCTGTCTGAAACATGTTTCTTTGAGGAAAGCCAGAAATGAGATCCAACGTAGAAAGAGAACGCAGAGGACACTATAAACGCAGGAAGAAAATAACGAATCTGCTTATGCAGACACGAATTTCCCGTCAAAGAAGGAATTATTTATATAGGGAGATTGAAGAAATCGAGCGGAAGTTGAAACACTCATATGAAACTGAAGAAAGGCAGTTAGAACAGGAAGCAATTCAGGAAATAAAGAAAAATCCAAAATACTTCTTCACATATGCGAAATCAAAAGCAATAACCACTGCCAGTATTGGACCTATTCGTACAAGTGAAGATTCATAAACGGAGGATGACAAAGAAATTAGTGAAATACTAAAAAAGCAGTATGAGGACATGTTTAGCACTCCAATAAAACAACATGAAAGTAGAAGATCCCGACAATTTCTTTATGCGTGATATCCAAACCCCTGTAATATAACTGATATCAACACGAGCGCACTACATTTTGAAAGACAAATTGAAAACATGCCCATGCACTCGGCCCCAGGTCCAGACTCATGGAATTCAATATTTATAAAGAAATGCAAAGTGCCGGTAGCACAGGCACTCAGTATAGTGTGGAGGAAGAAGAGCTTGGACACGGGAGCGATACTAGATGCGCTTAAAGTAGCAGACAAAGCCCCTCTACACAAGGGAGGTAGCAGAGCATTGGCAAAGAATTATAGACCAGTTGCACTGGTCTGACATCGCACATAATAAAAGTATTTGAGAGAGTGATTAGGAGTCAGGTCACCAATTTCATGGAGACCAATGACCTTCACAACCCAGGCCAACATGGATCTTCGAGCGGGAAGATCGTGCCTCTCACAGCTACTTGAGCACTACGATAAAGTCACTGAGGCATTAGAAGAAAAACAGAATGCAGTTGTGATATACACGGACTTCGCAAAGGCTTTCGATAAATGTGACCATGGCGTGATAGCACACAAATGAAGTCAATGGGAATAACCGGTAAAGTAGGGAGCTGGATACTCAGTTTTCTGTCAAACAGGACTCAGCGAGTAACGGTCAACCATAGTAAAAATCTAGTCCAAGTGCAGTTAAAAGCTCTGTACCTCAGGGTACAGTCCTTGCACCGCTGCTTTTCCTTATTCTCATATCAGAGATAGACAAAAATACAAGTCACAGCTTCGTATCATCCTTTGCAGATGACACAAAATCCAGTATGAAAATTACCTCGGCTGAAGACATTGAAAAACTTCAAGCTGATATTAATAAAGGTTTCGACTGGGACATCAGAAAATAACATGATGTTTAACAGTGATAAATTCCAGGTACCTAGGGTAGGTTAAAAATGAGGACCTTAAACCTAATACAGAGTACAAAACACAATCAAATGTGCCCATAGTAGGAAAACAGCATGTAAAGGATTTGGGAATAATGGGGGTGTGACGACCTAACGTTTAGGGAGCATAACCAAGCAAATATTGCGACAGCCAGAAAAATGATAGGATGGATTACGAGAAACTTTCAAATCCAGGGATCACATCACAATGCTTGTCGTCTTCAAGTCACTTGTGCTGTCCCGTCTTGAGTACTGTTCAGTACTCACTTCCCCCTTCAGAGCAGGAGAGATTGCTGAAACAGAGGGAATAACAGAGAACATATACAGCACGTATAGACGCGATAAAGCACCTAAAATTATTGGGGATCGTCTCAAAGCTCTCCAAATGTACTCACTAGAAAAGAAGACGAGAAAGATATCAAATAATATACACCTGGAAGATACTGGAGGGCCAGGTCCCAAATCTACACAGTAAAATAACAACGTACTGGAGTGAACGATATGGAAGAAAATGCAGAATAGAACCAGTGAAGAGCAGGGGTGCCATAGGCACAATCAGAGAACACATGGAATTTACTGAATAGCCCCTCTCGCTTTATCAACGTTTAGGTCTATTCTGAGTATTGATGGTAGTTTGCACTTCAATGAGCTTGTGATCTGAATATGTGGTATCTGATATCGTAATGTCTCTGATAATGTCTTCATTGTTCGTAAAGACCAGATCGAGAATATTTTTATTTCTCGTTGGCTCCGATATCTGCTGAGTGAGTGAAAATTGTCACAGAATCTAAGTAGTTCTCTAATCTGTGGTTGGTTAGGTCCTGATAGATTCCCTGGTATAATATTATTGTTTGCTATTCTCCACCTGAGACTAGGCAAGTTGAAGTCACCTAAGAAGATAATATCAGGTATTGGGTTCTCCAAATTATCAAGGCTATTCTCTATTTTGTTTATCTGTTCTGTGAATTCCTCAGCCGTTGCATCTGGCGGTTTGTATATTAGAATAATCACTAAATTTATTTTCTCTATTTTAATCCCAGTACCTCTACCACCTCATTTGTAACGTTTAGGAGCTCCGAGCACACAAGGTCTTCCCTAATATACAGACCCACTCCTCCATGTGACCTAATTTTCCTATCACACCTGTATAGGTTATATCCTGGAATCCAGATCTCACTGTCCAAGAATTCCCCTGCATTGGTCTGTTGTGGGAAAGTTACTCGAATCTATAATAGCAAATAAAATTCGTCTTCATCTTGTAAAACATAAATTAATAATTGAGTCGCAACATGGTTTTATAAATGGCCGTTCATGTTTAACAAATTTGTTATCTTTTTATTCTAGCATAGTTGAGGCAGTTGATAGTGGTAAGGATTGTGATGTTGTGTACCTTGACTTTAGCAAAGCTTTCGATACAGTGCCACATGAAAGACTGATTAAAAAGATAGAGGCTCATGGTATTGGGGGTGCTATATTAAGCTGGATTAGGGCATGGCTATACCAAAGGAAACAGAGAGTTAGTATAAATGGAGTCAAGTCAGAGTGGGAAAATGTTGTAAGTGGAGTGCCTCAAGGCTCTGTCCTGGGACCTCTGTTGTTTATAATATATATAAATGATTTAGATTCAGGTTTGAGTAGCAACATTTGCAAATTTGCCGATGATACGAAAATCGGTAGGGAAATTAATTCGGAGGAGGACTCACTATCACTTCAAGTTGATCTAGATAGGGTTTTGAAATGGTCAAAGGACTGGCAGATGCAGTTTAATGCTGATAAATGTAAAGTTCTGAGGCTAGGTAATGATGATAGAGTTACAAGATACGAGCTAGATGGTGTTGAGATTGCGAAGTCGGATTGCGAAAGGGATCTGGGAGTTATAATTAGTAAGAATTTAAAACAAAAGGATCAATGCATAAATGTTCGTAATAAGGCAAATAGGACACTCGGATTTATTAATCGCAGCGTAAGTAACAAGACACCTGGTGTGGTTCTCAAGCTATATCTTGCTCTCGTTAGGCCCCATTTAGATTATGCAGTTCAGTTTTGGTCGCCATATTATAGAATGGATATAAATTCACTTGAACGTGTCCAGCGTAGGATGACTAAGTTAATTCCCCAAATTAGAAATCTTTCATATGAAGAAAGATTAACAAAGCTTAATTTGCATTCACTGGAAAGGCGAAGAGTTAGGGGTGACATGATAGAGGTTTACAAGTGGATGAATGGACATAACAAAGGGGATATTAATAGGGTATTGAAAGTATCAACACAGGACAGAACGCGAAACAATGGGTACAAATTGGATAAGTTTAGATTTAGGAAAGACTTGGGTAAATACTGGTTCAGTAACAGGGTTGTTGATTTGTGGAACCAATTGCCGCGTAACATTGTGGAGGTGGGGTCCCTCGATTGTTTCAAGCATGGGTTGGACATGTATATGAGTGGGATTGGGTGGTTATAAATAGGAGCTGCCTCGTATGGACCAATAGGCCTTCTGCAGTTGCCTTTGTTCTTATGTTCTTATGTTCAAAGGAAACAGAGAGTTAGTATAAATGGAGTCAAGTCAGAGTGGGAAAATGTTGTAAGTGGAGTGCCTCAAGGCTCTGTCCTGGGACCTCTGTTGTTTATAATATATAAATGATTTAGATTCAGGTTTGAGTAGCAACATTTGCAAATTTGCCGTTGATACGAAAATCGGTACGGAAATTAATTCGGAGGAGGACTCACTATCACTTCAAGTTGATCTAGATAGGGTTTTGAAATGGTCAAAGGACTGGCAGATGCAGTTTAATGCTGATAAATGTAAAGTTCTGAGGCTAGGTAATGATGATAGAGTTACAAGATACGAGCTAGATGGTGTTGAGATTGCGAAGTCGGATTGCGAAAGGGATCTGGGAGTTATAATTAGTAAGAATTTAAAACAAAAGGATCAATGCATAAATGTTCGTAATAAAGCAAATAGGACACTCGGATTTATAAATCGCAGCGTAAGTAACAAGACACCTGGTGTGGTTCTCAAGCTATATCTTGCTCTGGTTAGGCCCCATTTAGATTATGCAGTTCAGTTTTGGTCGCCATATTATAGAATGGATATAAATTCACTTGAACGTGTCCAGCGTAGGATGACTAAGTTAATTCCCCAAATTAGAAATCTTTCATATGAAGAAAGATTAACAAAGCTTAATTTGCATTCACTGGAAAGGCGAAGAGTTAGGGGTGACATGATAGAGGTTTACAAGTGGATGAATGGACATAATAAAGGGGATATTAATAGGGTATTGAAAGTATCAACACAGGACAGAACGTGAAACAATGGGTATAAATTGGATAAATTTAGATTTAGGAAAGACTTGGGTAAATACTGGTTCAGTAACAGGGTTGTTGATTTGTGGAACCAATTGCCGCGTAACATTGTGGAGGTGGGGTCCCTCGATTGTTTCAAGCATGGGTTGGACATGTATATGAGTGGGATTGGGTGGTTATAAATAGGAGCTGCCTCGTATGGGCCAATAGGCCTTCTGCAGCTGCCTTTGTTCTTATGTTCTTATGTTCTTATAGGTTCTGAGACTCAGGGCGCCTGGGGTACCACATACTAGGGGCTCACCATAGCCCGTGCTGCTTGGAATTTTTTGTTCCGAGTAGTGAATCTTAAACAACATGTCAACCATACTGTCGTGCAAGGGCTCATCATTTAACTGATTGACTTCAGACCTTTTTAAGTACAGGAAAAGATTATATTATGAACTTGAACTTATTAACCTTAGGTAATGAGTACTCACAAATTTTGATTTATTGATTTAATTCATTTTGGATGATACATCCATCAAAAAACTATTTATATGTTAATATTTTGGGTGGAATATATGCTAACGTTTGCTTATTTAACTAAAATAAGAAAAATATAAACAAAGACCGGAACATTTTATGCAATATTTTGTAAATTTACAATAAAATTTATTTTCCTTTTATCAAAAACAAATTAAACATTTAAAAGTTTTTAGTTGTTTTTATACACACATATTATTTTGTAAATAACCTCATAAAAATATAAGTTTAACATAATTATTACCGATGACTGTAATAAATTTAGAGCTGTATACCAGCAATATTTTTAGGGAGTGGGGGTAATTTGAAAAAAGAAAACGTAAAATAGTAAGGGATACTATTTTTATTTAAACATCTCCCCTTCTGTCGGTAAAGCTGGCTGAGCAAGAAGACGCGATTTAGTTCAAACATGCACGATATCCACCAGTCATGCACCAGTCTCCGTGGTGAACTGGTAAAACACTCGCCTGGCGTTCCGTGGGCGCTTTGTCGTGGGTTCGTATCGTGGCCGGGGAGGATTTACTGGGCGCAAATCCGTAACTGTAGCCTCTGTTTAACTCAACAGTAAAATGTGTACTTGGTTGTAAAAACGATTCTTCGGGGCGGGGATAGTATTCCAGGGACCTGCCCGAAACGCTGCGCGTACTAGTGGCTGTACAAGAATATAACAACTCTTGTATATATCCTAAAAAAAAAATATGTACACTTATTACTCTCAATGGTAACTAACCGTTTTTACATATATAAAACAGCTTATCCTCCACTAATGATAGGACTTCCCGCCAAACACACACCGAAACTACGACGTTGGTACAACGTTCCAACAAGTTTTAACACCTCCTAACCAGTTATAACAACCAATATAACAAGTTGTAACAACGTTCCAATACGTCATAAACACATTAAGCCAAAATGTAACCACTTGATTACAAGTTGTAACAAGCGGGAAATAGGGTCAGTTTCAGTTTGTGTTTCCAGGGTTACAGCAACTATTTGCTCAAACATATAAAAGTGAATTGCTGGATCCTAGTAAGCTTGGGTTCGTAAATTCTTGACTCACAATCGGGAATCTCTGGTTCGAATCCCAGGTGGGATAAAAATGGTTGGGCACGTTTCCTATCACCTAATGGCTCTGTTCACCTATCAGGAAATAGGTTATCTTGAGATGATTTCGGGGCTTTTAGTGTCCCCGCGGCCCGGTCCTTGACCAGGCCTCCACCCCCAGGAAGCAGCCCGTGACAGCTGACTAACACCCAGGTACCTATTTTACTGCTAGGTAACAGGAGCATAGGGTGAAAGAAACTCTGCCCATTGTTTCTCGCCGGCGCCTGGGATCGAACCCAGGACCACAGGATCACAAGTCCATGCATAAAGGACCAACACAGTCAATAATAAGTCTGTGGAAAGGTTCCGCAGGCACCTGGATGGGTGTCAGTGGTGCTCTGGGGATAGAGACGTTCGGTTTACCTGCCTTCTGACATACGTGACATCGTTTGGTGTGTTGTTTGACATCATTAACCATACCTGGCCAGTAGTAGTCTTGTCGAATCCCTTGGTAGGTCTTGTTAAAACCATAGTGTGACAGTGCTCCGTGGGCCAGGTGTAGAATAGTGGGCCGCAGGCTGGTAGGATTAATCACTAGTTGTTCGACGTTGGCCCAATCATCCTCCTCCTTCAGTTTACTGGGTCTGTATCTGCGGTAGAGCAACTCGTTCTCTAGGAAGAACCCAGGGATACTGTCAGATTGTGTCTCAGCCTGAAAGAATAATGGTGTCAAGGTAAGATCTTCCCTCTGTAACTTACGGAACTCCAAGGCGGTGAGATTTGGGGGTAGTTTCAAAGGGTCTTGAGGGACAGCGGTAGTAGTAGAGTCAGCTGGTTGCGGTCGTGCAGCTTGTGCACGGGTGGTCACCAAAACCAGAGGAGAAACTTTATCACTCTCTTGAACCTTTGCTGGAACATGCTCAAAAATAGGATTATCCATTTCAGAGGTACACACCTGGGGTTTTTCCGTGACGATCAGGTTGGTCGGTTGCAGGTTTTCTGCCAAGTCGTTGCCCAGGAGAAGTTGCACTCCAGGCATGGGAAAGGCTTTTCCCTGACGGCGACTTGGACTTCACCGGTCACGAAGGGACAATCCAGGTGGACTCTGGCGAGAGGATAAGGAGTAGTAGCAGTGAGGTCAGTGATGAAGACAGTTTCTCCGGTATAGGCGACAATGGGCACAGCTGATTTCAATAGTATTGATTGAAGAGCCGCTGTGTCCCTCAAGATCTTAAGTTTAAAACGTCCCTCAGAATCTGAACCGTTGGTAGTGATAGTTCCTGGATACAGATGTTTACTGAAGAGAGAAAGATCATCAACATGAACACCAACATTCATTACAGGCTTACCGGACTTAGGAGGAGTCTGTTTGGGTTTGGTGGATTCAGTATTACCTTTGTATTGAGACTTACCACATTTTTCTATGGTATGTCCATAGAGTCTACAATACTTACAGTACAATTGCGAGGTAGCTTGGTCTGTATTCACTTTCTCGTAACTGTACCAAGACTTCTTACTGGTAGGTGGTTCTGGTGTCAGCCGGTGGATGAGGCTGTAAGTGTCAGCCGACTTCGCACATTTCACTAGGTCGGTCTCTTCTTTGTCTGCTAAATATAAACGGACAGAAGGAGGTACACGCCTTAAGAATTCTTCAACTAGCATGAGGTTGACGAGTTCTGCAAAGGTAGAGACATGTGCTGCTTCCAGCCATTTCATAAAATATCTCCGTTTAGTGTTGGCAAATTCTAGAAAGGTGGTGGTACTTGCCTTCATGTAATCACGGAATTTTCGTCGGTAGCTTTCGGTGGAGAGAAGGTAGGTGTCCAACACTGCTTGCTTCAGGGTCTGGTAGTCATTCTCAGACGCCAAAGTACTGAGTGTGACTGCTGCTCTACCTGTAAGATGTACTCTGAGAAGGGTAGCCCATTGGTCGGCAGGCCAGCTAAGTTGATTAGCAAGGGTCTCAGGGCAAGGGTGTAAAAAAGACGTCAATCTCTGACTCTACGAACGGTGGCATTAACTTACTTGCATGGGAGATATTGAAACTTACTGGAAGACTGGCTGTAGCTTGTTGGCGTTGAGCTTGGTGGGTAGTTTCCATCTCTAGTTCTTGTCGACGATATTCGAGTGCACTATCAGCTAGCCGTTTACTGTGCTTACGTTGTAACTCCAGGTCTCGTTGTTTGAGGGCCAGCTCTCGTTCCTTGAGGGCGGCCTTTCTATCACTTTCTTCTTTCCTCAGGGCGGCCTCACGTTCCTTGAGGTGGATTTCTTCTTTCTTGAGTTGTAGAGCTTCTTTTGCCAGGGCCGCCTCACGTTCCTGTTGTTCCTTTAGTAATGTAGCCGCTTCCTTTTGTTGCTCCCGCTCGATCTTGACAAGTTCAAGTTTAAGTTTCATAGTGGTCAAATCTTGTTTATCTGCAATAGTGTAATGTTCGTGAGTGTCAGAGTCTATTACCCCTTCATCTAAAAAGTGATCTAAGAGTAGGTTATATATCTCATTCTTGTTGGCTCCATGGGGAACATCTAGGTGATACTCATGTGCAAGAGTTTGTAATTCGGTCCTCTTGGCACGACTTAAGTTCCCCATTTCACCTGCTGGATCTGTACGGAAAGCTTGGAGACGAAACATGGTGAAAATTTAGCAAATAAATGGATAACGAATATACTGTGGTAATATGGTGAATGTCAGAAACAGGACAACATGGCAACTGGTACCTATCCTGTGGAATTGTTAACAATTAATGTTAATTCAAGATGGTAAATGATTAATAAATCAAGATCGCAGGAAATCTTGTACCCGGTACTCACTGTGGGAGAATAAGGGCAAGAAAATCCTACTAATTAGTGAAACTGAGTTTCTAAAACAAATGAAACATTTAATTGTTCCAAGAGTGAATTAGGGAGTCCAAGAATGTAGGCATACCTTGCCAAGTCTCTATAGAACATAAGCAAGTTTTTCCCACTGTAATGAAATATGATACTTACAGAATTAGCAAACTTTGTGCTCTGAAAAAAGAAAGCTAATTCCCTACCTAAGTAAATATCATCATTTCTGACCGACGTGTAGGGGTGCGAGTGTCAACTGGTGACGAGAACTATTGCCGAGGTCCCAACTCGTCAATAAAAGTCCGTGCTAGAGGAACTATGGCCCTCTTTATCCTCCTAGAGTCGGATTGCAGAAATTAGGTGCTATTGACCCGGAGACAGACCACAGTACCAGGGTACCAATATGATGATCTGCCGAAAATATGAGAAATATCCTAGGGACAAAAGGTGGTAAACACAGGTAATAACATGGAGGGAGAGACGACCAATTAAGAGTATGACTGAGGCCTACAGTCACCACGTAATCCAAAGTTGTCTCACACTCACCATATGCTACTCCCGGAATGCACAATACACACAGCACCATATGAATAATAAAATTGATTATTGAAAATAGTGAAAAGCAAGGGTATTAAAGCCAAGTACGCTTACCACAAATTACCAGTACCTGAGTGAAGCTCCTAGGACAGGCCCCCAAGTATATGTGACGGTAAAGTAGTGGAGTATTGATGTTCGGCAGTCCTCCAATGGCAGGTGTCAAAGCCAGGTCACATATAACACAAAAAAGAAAGACTGCTTGCCTGTTTGTGGTAAGGTAAGGGAAGACACACAAAACACAAAGTATAAACAATGAAATTTTAATTACTCTAGAAAACAAATTTAAATAAAGACAATCCCTTGGCGAGGCATAGTGCAAAAATAACAAGTGAAAAATGTATAACATAAAAATGATTAAGTGACTGGTTACGTTAACAAGAATGCAAAGATTAATATAAGTGGTGCTGAGAATATTAGCGCAAGCTAAGAACCTCTACTTGATACACAATGTATATCAGTTAGGTGTTCACAGCTACGAGCATGAGAATATTCTGAGAAAGGTCTCTTGGTATGACCTAGACGTCGACTCGGCGAGGTAGTGTGAGTGGTGCAGGGCAGGAGTGGTGCAGTCGCGAGCAGCCAATCCCGTGCAGGCAGGCAGAGAAGGGTAGTTAGCTAGTTGAAGTACGGGCGGTGAGCTGGCTGGTGAGGAGTGGGGGGTGCAGGTGGGGTATGCAGGTGCGTGTGGTTGCCTTGACAAACGTTTTGCTACTGCTGAACGTATCTTGAATGTAGCATTAGACGTGACTACTGAAGGGAAGAGCAGGCTCAATCTCTCTTGAAAGAGATTATCGTCACTATATATATATATATATATATATATATATATATATATATATATATATATATATATATATATATATATATATATGTCGTACCTAGTAGCCAGAACGCACTTCTCAGCCTAATATGCAAAGCCCGATTTGCCTAATAAGCGAAGTTTTCATGAATTAATGTTTTTTTCGACTACCTAACCTACCTAACCTAACGTAACCTAACTATTTCAGCTACCTAACCTAACCTAACCTATAGAGATAGGTTAGGTTAGGTTAGGTAGGGTTGGTTAGGTTCGGTCATATATCTACGTTAATTTTAACTCCAATAAAAAAAACTGACCTCATACATAATGAAATGGGTAGCTTTATCATTTCATAAGAAAAAATTATAGAAAATATATTAATTCATGAAAACTTGTCTTATTAGGCAAATCGGGCCTTGCATAGTAGGCTGAGAAGTGCGTTCTGGCTACTAGGTACGACATATATATAATATATATATATATATATATATATATATATATATATATATATATATATATATATATATATATATACATATGCGAACAAGCCTGAATGGTCTCCAGGACTATATGCGAATGAAAACTCACACCCCAGAAGTGACTCGAACCCATACTCCCAGGAGCAACGCAACAGTTTAAGGCGGTTTAAGGTTTAAGGCGTCCATGTACATACCAGTTACGTTGCTCCTGGGAGTATGGGTTCGAGTCACTTCTGGGGTGTGAGTTTTCATTCATATATACATATATATATATATATATATATATATATATATATATATATATATATATATATATATATATATATATATATATACATATATATATATATATATATATATATATATATATATATATATATATATATATATATATACATGGGACTACACGTGCGTATCAACCCTGGCTAACACCTACATTGAACTCAGTGTTGCACAACCAGGTGGCGCTGCCACCCACAGGGAAGCAGCC
The DNA here is from genome assembly GCA_020271785.1 of Procambarus virginalis. Lineage (NCBI taxonomy): Eukaryota > Metazoa > Arthropoda > Malacostraca > Decapoda > Cambaridae > Procambarus > Procambarus virginalis. Next base: position 48,572 of record WNGS01069099.1, on the reverse strand, counting down.
AAATCCCGTAAGTATAGAGAACTGGATCACCACTACAATTTTGTCCACATTGCTTCTGAGACACTCGGCGCCTGGGGTAAAAGTGCTACCAGTTTTTGAAGGAACTGGGTTCTAGGCTCATTGAAACAACAAGGGACCCTAGAGCTGCCAGCTTTCTTTTCCAGCGCCTCAGCGTGGCGATACAGAGGGGAAATGCGCACTGCATCCAGGGTTCCTGCCCGCCATCTGAGGAGCTGGAGAAACTCGACAACTTATGATAACCATCTTTGTAACCTATATGTAACTCCTTTTTTGTAACAAAGTTCAAATAAAGCAAATATATATGTGTACATACAAAAGAATGGGGGTGGTAGGAGAAGAAAATATTAGTGTTCAGTGAGAAACCACAAGGTCTCCTCTGAATACGTTTTATTTTCTTCTCCGAGGCTATGGGTACCCACATTGGCACCAGAGGTGGTACCCTCACAAACTTTTATAAAAATATATATATATATATATATATATATATATATATATATATATATATATATATATATATGCACAGACTAGCCTATTACCACTAGCTGAAGTTTATAACTTTTTAGACACTCCACCCACCAGGGACTCGAACACTGGCCAACGAGGTGGCAGTTGCACGCTGTATCCACTACACTATACTTCAAAGCCATTAAGAGAGGTAGGAATTCTGGTGTATTTAACCAACCAGAACCCCATTCCTCTCCCAGGCAATGCGATAGTGTGAGCTAGACCTCTGGTGCTTTGCATCGAGCCCTGTTATGTGGGAGAACTCAGTGCCAAATGCTTAATGCACAGACTAGCCTATTACCACTAGCTGAAGTTTATAACTTTTAGACACTCCACCCACCAGGGGACTCGAACACTGGCCAACGAGGTGGCAGTTGCACGCTGTATCCACTACACTATACTTCAAAGCCATTAAGAGAGGTAGGAATTCTGGTGTATTTAACCAACAAGAACCCCATTCCTCTCCAGGCAATGCGATAGTGTGAGACCTCTGGTGCTTTGCATCGAGCCCTGTTATGTGGGAGAACTCAGTGCCAAATGCTTAATGCACAGACTAGCCTATTACCACTAGCTGAAGTTTATAACTTTTTAGACACTCCACCCCACCAGGGGACTCGAACACTGGCCAACGAGGTGGCAGTTGCACGCTGTATCCACTACACTATACTTCAAAGCCATTAAGAGAGGTAGGAATTCTGGTGTATTTAACCAACCAGAACTCCATTCCTCTCCCAGGCAATGCGATAGTGTGAGACCTCTGGTGCTTTGCATCGAGCCCTGTTATGTGGGAGAACTCAGTGCCAAATGCTTAATGCACAGACTAGCCTATTACCACTAGCTGAAGTTTATAACTTTTTAGACACTCCACCCACCAGGGGACTCGAACACTGGCCAACGAGGTGGCAGTTGCACGCTGTATCCACTACACTATACTTCAAAGCCATTAAGAGAGGTAGGAATTCTGGTGTATTTAACCAACCAGAACCCCATTCCTCTCCCAGGCAATGCGATAGTGTGAGACCTCTGGTGCTTTGCATCGAGCCCTGTTATGTGGGAGAACTCAGTGCCAAATGCTTAATGCACAGACTAGCCTATTACCACTAGCTGAAGTTTATAACTTTTTAGACACTCCACCCACCAGGGGACTCGAACACTGGCCAACGAGGTGGCAGTTGCACGCTGTACCACTACACTATACTTCAAAGCCATTGAGAGAGGTAGGAAATGGCCCCTGCATAATTTAAATTAAGCGGGGAATTCTGGGAGGCGAAAACAATTACGCAGCGCTCTGTGAGAGCTGCGCGCGCCGTGGGGGGGGCGCACATTTAAGCAACGTACAAGGAGGTTTCCCTCTCACTCCTACACAGCTACGGTACGCTCCACACGAAACATCGTACATCGACTGGCACGGCCTGGAGAAGCCTGCAGACCACAATATGGACTCAACACCAGCAGCTGCGGCCCCCGCTCTATTGGACCTGCCCTTGGAGGCCCATCAACTTCACAGAGCGACCCCCCTGGGGCGTCGGGCCCGCAACAGGACCTCAGGTATGGCCCCGCCTGCGGCCCGCATGAGGAGCGTGGCCACCTCCTAGGCCAGGATTGTCCGTTAGCCGTGTGCCCGCGGCATGCCCCCCGGGCTAGTTCAGTGCCTTGCTGCCCTTACTGGGCCCCTGTGCCCCTGTGGTCCTTGCCCCCCCCGCCCCCGGGCCACCCCCTCCCCGGGCCCTCCCCCGCCTCCCCGGCCTCGAGCCCCAGCCGTGCTCCAGCTCCTATGAGCCCTGTTTGGGGGCCCAGTGCTGACGCCACAGCTGGCTGCGCCCAGCCTGGGCTGCAGGATACGGGGGGGGGGGCGGGCGGGCCCCCTGTGGCCCCTACAGTTCACGCGGGAACCTGGTCTGGCGGCCACCTCCCTGCTCGGGAACCAGCTGGGGGACGCCCGGCCCAGGTGTTGGTGTACACGCCTGGATGTCCCAGCGTCGTCGTCCCTACAGGCGGCGGGCCAGCTGCTGCTGTTCCAGCTTTGGGGGCAAGCTGACGATCCAGCAGCAGACGCCTAGGACGGCCGCCTACAGCAGGGGACGCGGGGGGGCTCGCCTGCTGGGCTCTGAGGCTTAGGAGTGGAAGCTTGGTGCTCCTCCCTCCGCCTACACTGGCGGGCCAGCTGCTGCTGTTCCAGCTTTGGGGGCAAGCTGACGATCCAGCAGCAGATGCCTAGGACGGCCGATTACAGCAGGGGACGCTGGGAAGCTCTGCGGCTTAGGAGTGGAAGCATGGCGCTCCTCCCTCCGCCTACACACTTGGTGCTCCTCCCTCCGTCTCCACCCCGTCCCTAGGGGTGCAGTTGGCTTCCGCTCCGCGCCGGAGGAGAGGACGTTCGTTTGTGCATTCCCTACGTCCGTTCTGAAGGAAGTATTGTGTCTTTTCGTTGCCTGGGGTCCGCTCTCGCTCCCTCTTCAGGTGTTGGTGACTTTACCTTCCCCTTACTTTATTTGTCTTTCCCCTGCGGCTTTTTTCTTGCCCCTTTATTTATTTCTTTGTTCTATTTGTCACATTATGTTTATTGCCCTTTTCAGTTACTGTTCCTCATTTTTGCGTTTGTCTATTTCCATTTATTCGTCTTTTGTTTTATTTCAGTGCCCTCATTTGTCTTGGCCTGCTCTCAGTTTTCACTTATGGCTACGTTTCGTATTTTGTTACTTGTAATTGTTTTCCTTATCGTGACTTTTCTCTGTTGTACTGCTCCTATTATTCTTTATTTACTTCCCCCCCGCTTTATGCATTTTATCTTACTCATGCCCTCTTTCGGTTCCTGCCCCCAATTATTCGTTTCTCCTGTTTTGTCAATGGTTATTTCAGTTTCTTATGCCCTTATTCTGTTTGTTACACATTCTTCCGTTAGTTTTACGTTTATTCGTTTCCTTTACTACATTTCAGTCTCCCAGCTTCTGACTTATTAATTTTAATTTTATTTTCTTCTGTATTTTATCTCAATTTCTTTTTTACTTGCCTACTTATTCTGTGTTACTGCCTTCCCCCCCCTTTTTTTTTTTTCGCTGTCTCTGCCTTTCATTCTCTTATAGGGTACTTATGTCCTGGCTTTACATTTAGTTTATTTACTTTATTTTAATTTTAGTTCTTTATTTAATTAATGTTTAATTTGTTTTAAAGTTTATTAATTAATTAATGTTTTCTATAAATTTATTTTAGTTTCCAGAGTTTATTTACTATTTATTTTACGCATTAGTTATTTTTCTTATTTCTCGTTCCGTGTTAATGCCTACACTTTTCGCTTTCTCCGCCTATTCATTATTTGTCAAGTTTACTTATGTCCTTTTTCTGTTTACTGTTACTCTTCATTATTTAATTACTTTATTTAATTTCCTTATGCCTTTATTTCTGCTCGTCCGCTACCCACTCTTGCTTTTATTTATTCCTTCCGTTGTACATTTATTATTCTACTTGCTTCTTATGCCCTTATCCTTATTTTATTATTAGTTTTCTTACGTACAGGTTTTTAATTTTAATTGCTTATCTTTCGCTCTTTACTTAATTTCGTTTAATTATGTTTTGTCTAATTTAAAGTTTGTACTAGTTAAGGTTTAGTTAAATTTATTTAGTTTCCCAAGTTTATTTTCTTTATTTGTGTCACTTTGTTTATTTACTTATTTCAGGTTCTGTGTTAATGCCTCATTTTCGGTTTCCCCGGCTATTCAGTATTTTTAAGTTTACTTATGTCCTTATTCCGTTTGCTGTCGACTTGCTACTTATTACTTTATTTTTTTTTTTTTTTGCCTTTCTTTCGGCTCGTCCACTCCCCGCTTATGCGTTTATTTATTTTCATTCCGTTTTACATTCTTATTCTCTTACTTCTTATGCCCTTATCCTTTTTATTATTAGTTTCCTTTGTCCTGGCTTTTAATTTAGTTTAGTTACTTATTTATTTTAGTTCTTTATTACTTTTGTCTAATTCTATGTTTATTTTGATGTTTTAACTAATTAAGGTTTATTTATAAGTTTATATTAGTTTCCCGAGTTTATTTACTGTATTTTATTTACACATTATTTATTTATTTCTTTTCTGGTTCCGTGTTTGCCTACAATTTTCGTTTTCCCCGTCTATTCTTACTTTCGTTAAGTTTACTTTGTCCTTATTCCATTTTACTGTTACACTTCGTTATTCATTTCCTTTATTTAATTTACTTTTGCCTTTATTTCTGCTCGTCCGCTACCCTCTTCTTGTTTATTTATTTATCATTCTGTCTTATACATTTATTCTATTTACTTCTTATGCCCTTATCCTTATTATTAGTTTTCTTATGTCCGGGCTTTTAACTTTAGTTTATTTACTACTTTTATTTTAGTTCTTTACTTAATTAATGTCTAATTTTGTTTTGTTTTTTGAAGTTTTAACTAATTAAGGTTTATTTATAATTTTATTTTAATTTCCCGAGTTTATTTACTTTAATTTATTTACACTTTATTTTACTTATTTCTGTTCTGTGCTACTGCCTACTTTTTTCGCTTTCCCGTCTACTCTTAATTTGGTTAAGTTTCTATGTCCTTACCCCGTTTTACTGTTACACTTCGTTACTTTATTTAATTTCCTTTTGCCTATACTTCTGCTTGCTACACACTTATGCGTTTATTTATCATTCCGTTCATACGTTTTAATCTACTTACTTCTTATGCACTCGTCCTTTTTAATTTAGTTTATGTCCTGGCTTTTAATTTTAGTTTACTTTCTTATCTTTTAGTTCTTTATTATTATTTGTCTGATTATGTTTTGTTTATTTAAAAGTTAACTACTAATTAAGGTTTATAAATTTAATTTAGTTTCCCGAGTTTACTTACTTATTTATTTACATTTATTTTTTTTTTTTTTTTTTTCCTGCCATGCTTGCTTACACGGCTATATTATTACCTTGTTTACATGCCTAGCCTTGTTTCCTTTCCTGTCCTGCTCTGGCTGCCCACTTAATTTTCCCCTATCCGCAGTACGGAGATGCCGGCCCACCCACCCCACGGCGAAGAAGAGGACAAGGGCAGCGTCAAGAAGAGGGCAGCGACGAAGGGGTGCTAGGACGCAACCGCCTAGGGCAAGGGTGAAACCCGCCCGCATCGCCTCCTCCACGGACGCCTCTTCGGGAGGCTCTGACTCGGACGCCGACCACATCCACGATGCACGCCCAAAAGGATGGCCACGGGGGACGCGGCCGACCACCCCACACATCTTTCGGCCGCCGACTGGGCAACGCTGGGACGCTCATTGCTCAGGCTCGGAGCCCCCCCCCCCCCCCGAATCGAGATGACAGAAGATTTCGAACCCTGGCGGAGCGGACAACACGGACGCCCTCACGAACAGCCTACTCGCACAGCCTCCCCCCCCCCCTGCGCGCCGCCCACGGTCAAGGGCGAGGAGCCACACGACAGGGCGCGACACAGCTCTTCCGCACGTCCCCCAACGGCGAGTACCACCGAGAGAGCTCGTTCCTTACTACCCCTAGTCCTTGGGTAGGGCAGCTCTGGGGGACGCGTGGCAACACCGTCACCATGCTAGGTGAGCACGTCCCACTGGCCCTAAGAGAGAAAGTCTGGGCAAACAAGTACATCGACTGGCGCGGCCTGCTGGCTTACGAATGCGATGCCAGGCCCTCGGAGTCACGACATGCCACTCCCTCTGTGGCCCAGTTATCCACTAAGAACTTGCCGCCTCTGACGCTGGAGCAGTGGGGCACGGCTTCGACATCTTAGCTTCAATCTACCTCGATCGACTTCCCCCGCCGAGGGTCGGGCGCTTTTCACACGTCCGCTACGTGAAGTCCATGAAGCGCAACCTCCGCGGCGACTGGATGTGGTACGACGAGGCATTCAGGTGGGACAAGGAGAGGTCGGGCTGCCCATGGACCGCTCTAAGACTCGACCTGGAGATTCGGTCCGTACAACGTGCAGCGCAGGAGCAGTTTCAGGTGGGGCCTTGCGCCGCCGCCCTCCCAGCCGAACGTTCACACTACTGCAAGGGCCTACGGGCTACCACCGGGATACTGCTACGCTTTCCACGCAACCGGACAGGCTGCTCCGTCCCCTCCTGCACCTTCAAGCACTCTGCCCCGCTGCCACAAGTGACATCCTGCCTACTGCCCGTGCCCCCAGGCCAAGCCTCGAGTCGCCGCCGCTAAGGAGAATCGTTCCTGTCGCCCCACTCAGGACAAGAGCAGGAAGAAAGACACGTCACAACGCCAGTGGACGCAGACGCGCTTGATGCTGTTCCTAGTACCTATGCTAGACAGGGAACTGAGCCTGGGGCGCATAGCGGGCCCCTTCGAGGTCCCCCCCATTCGAGAACTTCAAGTGTTCTCCTATAGCCCTGAGAGAAAAGTCTACGCCGGGAAATACAGGCTACTCCACATCCTCGGCTACCCCTATACCGCCGAGAGCGTCAACGCCAACATCCCGCGGGAGACGACAACTGAGACCTTAGTGGTCAGACGCTCGCCGGGGGCGCACTTGGCAAAAATGTGATTTAGCAGAGGCTTTACGGATCATCCCGGTCAACCCAGCGACTACCACCTACTCGGCTTCGCCCACGGAGGGCGGTACTACTATGGAAAAATGCTCAGCATGGGGCGGCACATTCCTGCAGGATCTTCGAGACGTTCTCCGACGCCCTGCAATGGATCCTCGTGGAGAAGTTCGGCGTGCGGGATGCCGTGAAGGTGCTGGACGATTTCATCCGCGTGAGTTCTACTACGAGTGCTTGCGGAGCTTGCGGGTGTTCATTGCCCTCGGTGAGCGCCTAGGCGTTGCCCTGCCCCCCACAAGACTGCGGGCCCCCGCTCCTGCCTCACCTTCCTTGGACTTGAAATCGACGCCCGACGTATGGAGACAAGGCTGCCGGACGACAAGAGGACGAAGTACATGACTGCAGTGGAAGATGCTCTGCGGGCCGAGAGCCTTCCCCTGCGGGACCTGCAGGGATTATCGGCAAACTGCAATTCGCCACGACAGTCATACCGGGGACCTGCATCAGAGCGCTCTTCTCCCTCGCCTTCTAAGCCTGCCTCCGGCTAGGGGAGGTGACCTATACGGGGAAGGGGCAAACACACCTACGCTTGGACCAGTTACGTTATTGCGGACGGGGATCGACATCGCGTTTGCCTCCTACAAGCAACAGTGCAGGGCGTACCCCACTTTAACCTCTGAGTGCAGACCCCTACTG
>WNGS01069099.1:17220-36798 GCA_020271785.1 Procambarus virginalis | reverse complement strand
GTTTTATTACATCCTTCCTCCAAATCAATTCCCATACCTCTATCTACTAACAGTTTAAACCCAAACAAACACCTCTAACCACTTCTTCCAACGAGTTTGCAACAGCAACAACCCCAGCTCTCGATAGATGCACCCCATCACGAGCATACATTTCATTCCTTCCATAGAAGTGTTCCCAGTTGTCTATGAAAGATATTGCATTTGATTTGCAATATCTTTCCAGCCGGCAATTGACACCAAGTGCCCTCGACATCCATTCATTTCCCCACGGCCATATCGGCCGTGGGGAAATTTGTTCTTGAATATTAAATTCCTTCGTTTTTGGAGTAGAGTTTCTTAGTCTGGCTTCTGTCATTTGCTTGATTTCCTCTTGTCGCTTGGGGCAGTCTTGGGAGACGGCTGTGTGGTCACCGTCGCAGAGTAGACAACGTTTGGTGGCAGCTGTGCAGGTCTTGTGATGATGTTCCCCAGCACAGATGCTGCATTTCTGCTTCGGATTTGGGCACTTTTGTGAATAGTGGGTGTATTGATAACACCGAAAGCACTGACGCAGGTGGAAATATCGCTGCCTGGAGATCTGGTGGGGTGTGCAGGCCACTCCACAGCATCTGAGGCCGTTGTCGGCCGCGAGAGTAGCCTCTGCCGGAGTCTTGAGGGTGACCTTGAGGGTTGGCTTTCTGTTTACATCCTGCTGAATGAGGTGGGCCGATATGGCCGTGAGGGATCTGTTTTGGGTGTTTATGCTCTTCACAATCTCAGAAGCTGGTCGTTCAGCGATGATGTCACTCACTCTGTGAATGAATATAGTCCTTACTGCCAGGAACTGGTAGGGAGGCAGGAGTGTTAGGCCCTGTGCTTCGAGTGCAGTGGTCGTTGTCGTGGTGAATAGGCTTTCTAGTGCTGCTGCACTACTGAAAAGAATTTGGGGCCCATTCACGTCCATAACGACGTCGATGGGTGCTACCCCAGAGGTTGATGATAGTAGATTCATTATCTCGATCTTGCTGTATGTGGTGTCGGTTCCTCGGAACCGCACCTTCACTCTGAACAGCATGTTCAGGAGGCTCTAATCGTTGCTGCCCTATATTTATCCACCCGGCAGTGCTGGGTGCAGGAGAGCCTGAACTAGAGGGTTGCACTTTCTTTAAGAGGTCTCCCGTCTCTTACCGGTATAATGCACCGGATCAGGGTGGGGTCTGACCTCCTAAAGCAAAGTACTGTGTGTTCCTGAACTGATTATGTGCCTCTGTAATCCTTTACATCACCGCTCACGGGATGGGTATGGGGTGCACAATAAAGAAAGAAATTGAATTGAATTGGAGCAAGGCAAATAGTTCGGTCTGAGGGGTAGAGGCCCAGATGTTTATACGGACTCCCCCCACTTATACTGTCAGCTAGTTACAAGTTTTTTTTTGTTCTTTGTGAAGTTACATTCTCAGGAGGGTCATTATTTATTTATTTATTTATTTATATACAAGAAAGTACATTGGGTTTATGAGAGTACACAGCACAAATGTTTTTACATTCTTGTAAAAACTAGCACGCATAGCGTTTCGGCCAGCTAGGTCCTTAATCCAACATATAATTTTAAGCAGGTGACGTCTAGTAAAATTGAAAAAAGTGTTTACAGGTATATTGTAAGAAAATTCGACAAAGAATTAGTATGTACATTAAAGTAAGATTTGAGGGTTATCAGCAGGTACATTGTAGCATAATTTGAGGAATATTTCAAGGTATGATGCAGTAAAAATGCATTCAATGTAACAACCATGCTATTTATTTATTTATATACAAGAAGGTACACTGGGTGTTAAGAGAGCATGTAGTACATATGTACATGTTGCATATGATGATTTTACATTCTTGTAAAGCCACTAGCACACATAGCGTTTCGAGCAAGTTCTTATAATCTAACAGAATTTTAAGTAGATAATTTCCAGCAAAAATGACAAAAAATCTTTACAGGTACATTGTACGAAATTTTGACACAATAAACAGACATTAGATTAAAACACAATAATAACAATACACTATTGTTATAACACAATAGTGTTATAACAAAAGTGTTACAACAATTATAACTATTGTTAATACAATAACAAAGTAGATGATAAATTCCTTCGTGTCCTCATCGATAACAAGCTGAATTTCCAGGGACACATTCTAAATATAGCAAAATAAGTTTCTAAAACTATTGACATTCTTTCTAAAATCAGATATTTTGTACCTCGCCTTGCCCTGGTGACCCTATTACTCTCTCATCTATCCTTATCTCAACTATGGTATTTATTGTGCTTGTGGTTCTACTACCCAAAATCATTTACGTCCTCTAATTACTCAACAAAAAGCTGCTATTAGAACAATATCTAACTCTGGCCCCAGACAGCACTCGGCACCCTTACTCAAATCTTTAAATATGTTAGATATTAAGTCACTGCACATCCTCCCATGCGTACTCTATATATTTAAAACTCTGAACTGTAATGTCATTCCTGACCTTAAAAGCTTCCTAGAAAGTTGTAACAGAACCCATGGGCACCACACTAGAAACAAATACCTATTTTATATTTCAAGAGTGCGACTTAACCGAACTAGAAATGCTCTACAAATCAAGGTACCCAGAATGTGGAATGACCTTCCCAATAATTTTAAAGGCTGTACCTCTCTCAACCAGTTTAAGATGCTTAGGGGTGCCTTCTCGCCATGCTCTGTGGCTGGGGATATTGGTGCTCTGAAGCTACATAAACACCCTATACCCACCCGAAGTGGCAAGGGGAGTTAGGGGACAACAAACAATTTAAGATAAAAACTAAGTACTACCTAATAAACTCCATGTAACCTACCTTACCCCCTAAATGTCAACCCATGTCTTGCTATTTTAAACAATGTTGTTTGTTGTCCAACTTGTATAACTGCTGATTTCTGCCATGTCCCCCCCTTATTTTTATTCCCTTTTTAACACAATTTATACTTTAATCTCAATTACTATTAAGTTTTAGTCAAAGTATTTTTTTCCCCTACACCTTGCCAGAAACGTGATGCGTATTAATGGCTTTAGGTATCGTATGTACTAGCTCTATCTATAAATCCAACATTATGTTTGTAACTCATCTTCTATGTATGTACTTTTACCTGAATGAAAATTTTAATTTTGAATTTTGAACTATAATGACAAGGAACTCACTGCCTAATGATTTGAAAAGCTGTCCAACTTTTGCCTTATTCAAAAATGAAACCAAAAAGTACCTAATTTCATCTTCATAGTTTCTACCTAGTGCTTTAGCTTTCGGGCTGTATCTAGTGCTACTCAATCCGTCAATATTTGTACCTAAGCCATATTACTTTACCATTGTAATCTTAGATATCATCTGATATCATGGTTGTTGTATTGAGTGCATTTTCTACTGCATTATTCCTTGGAATGATCCTCATATTGTGCTTCAGTGAACCAATGTATAACCCTAAAATGTTATCCTAATGTACCATATAATCCTTGTTTCATTGTTGTGTATTGTTATTATTATGTAATTTTCTAATCTGGTTTTGTGTCAAAACTTCTTGCAATATACCTGTAAAAAAAAATTTCAATTTTACTGTAATTATTCTAGTTAAAATTATCTGTACCTGTAAAGTAAAGCTGTAAAGTACTTGTAAACAATTTTTGTCAATTTTACTGTTAAATTATCTAAAAATTATCTGTTAGTTTAAGGACTTGCCCAAAACGCTATGCGTGCTAGTGGCATTACAAGAAAGTAAATTCAATTTAATTTCTATGTTCTCTGTTAACCCCCAAGATACCTTCTTGTATATAAATAAACAAATAAATCGATTACTAGGTACATTGGGGTAAAATTTCAGGGTTATCAATTGGTTCATTATAGCCCAACTTGAGGATCATTTCAAGGAATAATGCAGTAGAATATGCACTCAATATAACAATCATAATATCAGATGATATCAGATGATATCATAGATTACAAAGTTAAACTAATATGGCTTAGGTACATATATTGGGGGATTGGGTAACACTAGATACAGTGCGAGTTAAAGCACTAGGTAGGAAACTACGAAGATGAAATTAGGTACTTTTAGGTTTTGTTTTTGAATAAGGCAAAAATTTTACAGTTTTTCAATTTGTTACGAAGTGAGTTCTATAGACTAGGTCCCTTTATCTGCGTAGAGAGTTTACACAGATTAAATTTGACTCTGGGGATATCAAAGAAATATTTATGTCTGGTGTGATGATTATGTGTTCCATTACATCTGTCCAGGAAGATTTTCAGAACAGGGTTTGCACCTAGGAAAAGGGTTTTGTAAATGTAATTGAAACAAGAGAATATGTGGAGTGAATTTATGTTTAGCATGTTTAGGGATTTAAACAGGGGGGCTGAGTGTTGTCTGAAAGCAGAGTTTGTTATTGTTCTGATAGCAGATTTTTACAGGGTGATAATAGGTTTGAGGTAGTTTGCAGAGGTTGAACCCCATGCACAGATACCATAGGTAAGATATGGATAGATAAGTGCATAATATAGTGAGAGGAGAGCAGAGTAAGGTACATATTTTTTTATTTTAGAGAGTTGTAGCGAGTTAATCTTATACTCGCTCCATTATCTCATTATCTTCATAGCATAACTAATTACAGAAGCTACAATCCTTTCCCCAATACTTTCCTCACCTTGTTGGAGGAAGCTGAGGTGTAATCACCATATAAGCAACGATATGATGAATAGAAGATTTTACGGGCTATTCATGCCCGTGCCACCTCTTGGGTGGCTTAATCTTCATCAATCAATCGAATAGAAGACAGTACAATCTCCAGTCAAGAATGTAGTACTCGGCTTGGGCAGTTCTAGTCGACCCAAGACGCTACAGCTTCGACACAGAGCAGACAGCAGACTACGACCGCATCCAGCTACAACGCTCTCGCTCCCCGAGTTCAGACACTCGCAATTCTCAATCGAGCCGCCACGCTCTCCCGCATAGAGCTCCACGACTCCGGCCTCACTCAGCTCTCTGCTCTGCTCCAGGCTTCGTCTCAACGTCTACGACACTGCTGTATCCAGGACTACTAAATAAATATGAAACTCACTAAACACTGTGTATCTAATCAACCCAACAACGTAACATAATCGTACGTTACAGAGTATACAAACTGTTTTAGAGACTTTCATAGTTATGTGTTGTATGTGGGTGCTGAAGATTGTACCTTTTCACCAATATATGTATCTATCTTGTCTACGTGGGTATGTGGGTGCTGAAGTTGAGTCTCTTGTCTAAGTATAGGCCAAGGAACTTTCCATATTTTTTATTGCTGATGTTAACATTGTCTATCTGAAGCTGAACTGCATTTGTTGATTTGCTTCCAAATAAGATGTAGTAGAACTTTTGTATGTTTAGTGTGAGTTTGTTCGATGGCATCAATAAGTGGACTTTTTTAATTTATTATTTACAACATTATTTAATATGTGCGGGTTTGGGGTCTGTGTAGATGAGGGTGGTATCATCATGCCATGTTCCCCCCCCCCTTTTTTCATTTTTTTCTTATTTTTTCTCAACACAATTTATACTTTAATCTCAATTAGTATTAAGTTTTAGTCTTAGTGTTTTTCCTGCCCGAAACGCTTTGCGTAATAGTGGCTTTAGGCATTGTATGTACTAGCTCTATCTATAAATCCATCAACTTTTGTATTTCACCTTGTATGTATCTACTTTACCTGAATAAATATTTGTATTTGTATTTTGTATTATTTGTATCAGTAAACAATATAGGTTTAGGCATTGTAGAGACATTAGGCAGATCATTGATGTATATAATAAATATAAGGGGTCCCAGGACCCCTATATAATATATCTATATATATATAGGAGATATATAAAAGAGGATATTACCTCTCCCACTTCCATTAACCGTAGGGGTGCCACAGGGAAGAATCCTAGGACCTCTCCTATTTCTTATATACATCAATGATCTGCCTAATGTCTCTAATGTGCTTAAACCTATATTGTTTGCTGATGATACTACTCTCATCTACTCAGATCCCCAACCCGTACACATTAAATAATGTCGTAAATAATCAATTAAAAAAGTCCACTTTTGGATGTCTTTTCTTTCTATTGCCTGAAACTCGCACTGTAACTAGTGCTAACCATTTCCCTAAAATATGTACCTATGCCATTCAACTTTACGATTGTAATCATTGCTGTTATCTTTTATATGTTATACGCTATATCTTATATCTGCTTATATCTATATATCTGAAATTAGAACAATAACTAACTCTGGCTCCAGACAGCACTCGGTACCCTTATTCAAATCTTTGAATATGTTAGATATTAAATCACTGCACATCTTCTCATGTGTACTCTATATATTTAAAACTCTGAACTGTAATGTCAATCCTGACCTTAAAAGCTTCCTAGAAGGTTGTAACAGAACCCATGGGCACCACACCAGAAACAAATACCTGTTTGATAATCCAAGAGTGCGACTCAACCAAACTAGAAATGCTCTACAAATCAAGGGACCCAGAATGTAGAATGACCTTCCCAATCATGTCAAAGGCTGTACCTCTCTCAACCAATTTAAGAGAAAAACTAAGTACTACCTAATTAACTCCATGTAACCTTCCTTACCCCCTAAATGTCATCCCATGTCTTGCTATTTTAAGCAATGTTGTTTGTTGACCAACCTGTACAATTGTTGATTTCCGCCATGTCCCCCCACCCTTTTTTTATTCCTTTTTTAACACAATTTATACTTTAATCTCAATTAATATTAAGTTTTATTCTAAGTGTCTTTTTTTCCACACCTTGCCCGAAACGCTATGTGTATGAGTGGCTTTAGGTATTGTATGTATTAGTTCTATCCATAAATCCAAAATGGTTTATAAGTTTTCATCTATGTATGTACTTTTACCTGAATAAAAATTTGAATTTTTATATCATATTATACACATAGGTTGCTACATCATATCTTGCAATAATCCTCTAATTATGCTAAAATGTACCTGTGGAAAACCCTTAAATTTACTTTTATGTACCTACTTTATTTTGTCAAATTTCTTTTACAATGTATTTTTTTATTCTTTCTTTTAATGCATTTTTATACCTTCTTACAATGTATTTTTATATTTTCTTACTATGTATTTTTACACTTTCTTACCATGTACCTGTATTTTTTTTTTTAATTTTGCTTGAAATTTCCTTCTAAAAATTCTATGTTAGATTAAGGATCTGCCGCCCCTACCTCCACCGAGCACCGGTGAATTTGCGGCCATGCACGGGCAGGCAAATTCGTCAGCCATGGTCTCATCTGTCGTAAGACACAGGGAAAGATTACACACAGAGATCACACTAACGTGATGCATCAAATGAACAAATCCACAAGGGCCGTGACGAGGATTCGAACCTGCGTCCGGGAGCATCCCAGACACTGCCTTAATCGACTGAGCTACGACAGGGTTAAAAAGGGTTGAAACCGAAGTTCTACTAAACTTACTGGATCCCGTAGCCTTTCCGAGGCACAAACCAGGATTTTATTGCCTGACATGAAGTAGTCAATGACATCATCAAGAGTTAGTTTAGTTCATTTATTATGCACCCCATACCCATCCCGTGGGCGGTAGTGGAAAGGGTTACAGAGGCACATAATGGGCTCAGGGACTGAACCCCACAATTCATTTAGCTAAGAGAAGTTTGGCTACAGCTTGGTGCCCAGCACAAAGGGAACCTCAGTTGTGCAGACCTAACAAGAGCCAAAAACGCCCAGACGGAGTCACTCTGCAGCCATGGAGGGAAGGTAAACAGGTCGTATGGGACTACACCTGTGCGTCTACATTGGCTGATACCTATCTACCTTACAGCACAGCTGAGGGAGGCGGGGCTGCCACCTTCAGGGAGATCCAGAAAACCAACAAGTACAGGGACCTAGAACGTTGTTGCAAGTTCGTGCCGATAGCATTATTGTAGCAATAATGGAGGGATTACTGGGGGAATTGGTGAACTTGGTTGGGGCTCTGAGAGAAGAGGTGGATTCCTTACGAGAGGAGGTACGACAGCTGAAACGCCGGGAAGAAACGGAGAAGACCAAGAAAAACAAGACCTCGTCGTGGAGAGTCGTTGGGGACAGGGGTCTTAAGAAGACCTTGACCAGGCCGCCTACAGACGCCCTAAAGACAGCAAATTCATTTGCCGTGTTGGAGGACGAGTGCTGTGGTGAGCCAGCAGTGCACTCCGAAAAGAAATCAGCAAGGAGCGGCGAAGTGCGGGCCCCTCAGGATGCTCAGAAAGTTAAGGAGGTACCGAGGCGAGTTTTCGTTGTGGGAGATTCCCAGGTGAGGTATTTAGACAGAACGTTTTGTGCCAGAGATAGGGGGAACAGATTAAGAGTTTGCTATCCGGGAGCTGGAATTGGTGATATTGTTGGAAACATGAAAGATATTATGACGGGAAATGGGAACAAACCCATTATTTGTATTAGTGTAGGGGGTAATGATGTTGGGAGAGTTAGAAGTGAGGAACTAATACTGAAATTCAATACAGCAATAGAATTAGTTAGGAGCAAGGGAGGAATCCCGATCATATGTGGCATTCTTCCAAGAAAGGGAGTGGGAAATGAATGGATGTCGAGGGCACTTGGTGTCAATTGCAGGCTAGAAAGATATTGCAAATCTAATGCAATATCTTATATAGACAACTGGGAACACTTCTATGGAAGAAATGAAATGTATGCTCGGGATGGGGTGCATCTATCGAGAGCTGGGGTTGTTGCTGTTGCAAACTCGTTGGAAGAAGTGGTTAGAGGTGTTTGTTTGGGTTTAAACTGTTAGTAGATAGAGGTATGGGAATTGATTTGGAGGAAGGATGTAATAAAACTGTGTGTTTGCGGGAGAAAGGAATTGGCAAAATGATCAGGGAAAGAGAAGGGCCTCAAAATAACAATTCGCTTAGGGTATATTACACAAACAGTAGAAGTTTAAGAAATAAAATTAACGAATTAAATGCTCTTGTCTGCACAGAAAAAATAGATATTATTGCACTTACCGAAACGTGGATGAATGTTGATAATAGAGAACTATTAGCCGAATATCAAATAAATGGATTTAAACTATTTCACACAGATAGATATATTAGACGAGAAGGTGGAGTAGCCATATACGTTAGGGACAATTTGAAATGTAATCTCAAAGAGGGAATCAAAACTGAGCCACACACAGAAACTATTTGGATAGAATTAAACGAAAAAGCAAATAATATTACAATAGGAGTTATATATAGGCCACCAAATTTAGACAGAATGGAAGCAAAGCATCTATGGGATGAAATATCTAGGGCATCTAGATCTAACAGTATTTACGTCATGGGTGACTTTAATTTGAGTGGAATAAACTGGTTGAACAAAACAGGGAATAGTGAAGCAGAAGATTTTCTAGAATTAATTGACGATTGCTTTCTTACGCAACACATTAAGGAACCAACACGGGAAAATAATATTTTAGATTTAGTGTTAACTAACAGGGAAACACAAATTAATGACATCGAAATAGGGAGTGAGCTAGGGAACAGTGATCACAAAGAAATCAGATTTGGCATAGAATGGAATAGACCTGTAGGAGAAAATTCTGTTAAAGTGCCAGATTTTCGAAAAGCTGATTTTAATAGCCTAAGAAATTTTTTGGGTCAAATTGATTGGAAAGTCTTGGGTATGGGGTGTGGGCCGGTCTTGGAGCGAGACATGAACCCAGCGATAGGTGATGTAAATGGGGATTTCGATGTAGATTCAATTTATAACGTATTTAAGAATATTCTAAACAAAGCACAGGAACGTAGTATACCACACAAATTGAATAGATCGATTACTAATGACCCAAAGTGGATAACAAAGAATTTGAAGAATCTTATAGGTAAAAAGAGAGCTTGGTACAAAAGGATTAAAAATGGGGAGGTCACTTTAGAACAGGAATTCGTACAACTAGTTAGAAATGTTAAAAAAGAGATAAGGAAAGCAAAAAGAAACTATGAAGTTCGTATAGCAGGGCAAGCAAAGACAAATCCTAAAGGGTTTTTTCAGTTATATCGAACTAAGACTAGGGAAAGGATAGGTCCATTAAAAACTGAGACAGGTCAAATAACAGATAGTGATGAAGAGATGAGTATTTTTTAATAAATATTTTGTATCTGTATTTACTAAAGAGGAACTTAACAATATGCCTTCAGCCCAACAAGTCTATGTGGGTGGGGACGAGGACAGGTTGACGAGTTTAGCAGTTACCAGGGAGGATGTTCTAAACAAATAGTAAAACTCAAACCAAACAAATCCCCAGGGCCGGATGAAGTGTTTGCCAGAGTGCTGAAAGAATGCAAAGAGGAGCTTTGTGACCCACTGTCAATCATATTTAATAAATCAATAGAGTCAGGCAGAGTGCCAGAGTTTGGAAAGTTGCTAATGTGAGACCAGTTTTAAGAAAGGAGATAGATCACTTGCGTCTAACATCGACCAATTAGCCTAACGTCTGGTTGATACCTGGTTGATGGGTTTTGGAGTTCTTCTACTCCCCAAGCCCGGCCCGAGGCCAGGCTTGACTTGTGAGAGTTTGGTCCACTAGGCTGTTGCTTGGAGCGGCCCGCAGGCCCACATACCCACCACAGCCCGGCTGGTCCGGAACTCCTTGGAGGAATAAATCTAGTTTCCTCTTGAAGATGTCCACGGTTGTTCCGGCAATATTTCTTATGCTTGCTGGGAGGACGTTGAACAACCGCGGACCTCTGATGTTTATACAGTGTTCTCTGATTGTGCCTATGGCACCCCTGCTCTTCACTGGTTCTATTCTGCATTTTCTTCCATATCGTTCACTCCAGTACGTTGTTATTTTACTGTGTAGATTTGGGACCTGGCCCTCCAGTATCTTCCAGGTGTATATTATTTGATATCTCTCTCGTCTTCTTTCTAGTGAGTACATTTGGAGAGCTTTGAGACGATCCCAATAATTTAGGTGCTTTATCGCGTCTATACGTGCTGTATATGTTCTCTGTATTCCCTCTATTTCAGCAATCTCTCCTGCTCTGAAGGGGAAGTGAGTACTGAACAGTACTCAAGACGGGACAGCACAAGTGACTTGAAGAGTACAAGCATTGTGATGTGATCCCTGGATTTGAAAGTTCTCGTAATCCATCCTATCATTTTTCTGGCTGTCGCAATATTTGCTGGTTATGCTCCCTAAACGTTAGGTCGTCAGACATCATTATTCCCAAATCCTTTACATGCTGTTTTCCTACTATGGGCACATTGATTGTGTTTTGTACTCTGTATTATGTTTAAGGTCCTCATTTTTACCGTACCTGAGTACCTGGAATTTATCACTGTTAAACATCATGTTATTTCTGATGCCCAGTCGAAAACTTTATTAATATCAGCTTGAAGTTTTTCAATGTCTTCAGCCGAGGTAATTTTCATACTGATTTTGTGTCATCTGCAAAGGATGATACGAAGCTGTGACTTGTATTTTGTCTATATCTGATATGAGAATAAGGAAAAGCAGCGGTGCAAGGACTGTACCCTGAGGTACAGAGCTTTTAACTGCACTTGGACTAGATTTTATATGGTTGACGTTACTCGCTGAGTCCTGTTTGACAGAAAACTGAGTATCCAGCGTCCTACTTTACCGGTTATTCCCATTGACTTCATTTTGTGTGCTATCACGCCATGGTCACATTTATCGAAAGCCTTTGCGAAGTCCGTGTATATCACATCAGCATTCTGTTTTTCTTCTAATGCCTCAGTGACTTTATCGTAGTGCTCAAGTAGCTGTGAGAGGCACGATCTTCCCGCTCGAAATCCATGTTGGCCTGGGTTGTGAAGGTCATTGGTCTCCATGAAATTGGTGACCTGACTCCTAATCACTCTCTCAAATACTTTTATTATGTGCGATGTCAGTGCAACTGGTCTATAATTCTTTGCCAATGCTTTGCTCCCTCCCTTGTGTAGAGGGGCTATGTCTGCTACTTTAAGTGCATCTGGTATCTCTCCCGTGTCCAAGCTCTTCCTCCACACTATACTGAGTGCCTGTGCTACCGGCACTTTGCATTTCTTTATAAATATTGAATTCCATGAGTCTGGACCTGGGGCCGAGTGCATGGGCATGTTTTCAATTTCTCTTTCAAAATTTAGTGCGCTCGTGTTGATATCAGTTATATTTACAGGGGGGATATCACGCATAAAGAAATTGTCTGGATCTTCTACTTTCATGTTGTTTATTGGAGTGCTAAACATGTCCTCATACTGCTTTTTAGGATTTCACTAATTTCTTTGTCATCCTCCGTGTATGAACCTTCACTTGTACGAATAGGTCCAATACTGGCAGTAGTTTTTGCTTTTGATTTCGCATATGTGAAAGTATTTGGATTTTTCTTTATTTCCTGAATTGCTTTCTGTTCTAACTGCCTTTCTTCAGTTTCATATGAGTGTTTCAATTTCCGCTCGATTTCTTCAATCTCCCTATTTAAATTATTCCTTCTTTGACGGAAATTCGTGTCTGCATAAGCAGTTCCGTTATTCTTTTCCTGCGTTTATAGTGTCTTCTGCGTTCTCTTTCTACGTTGGATCTCTTTCTGGCTTTCCTCAAAGGAACATGTTTCAGACAGACTTGATACGCTTCCGAAGTCAGTTTTTCTATTCCTTCTGTAGGACTTTTATTACTTAAAACAGTTTCCCATGAATGTTTTTAAGTTCCCTGTTATTATCTCCCAGTCTATCCTTTATTATAAAATTGAATTTACGAATAGCTTTACCCCTGATAGCCCTCTCGTTTATCAACGTTTTAGGTCTATCTGAGTATTGATGGTAGTTTGCACTTCAATGAGCTTGTGATCTGAATATGTGGTATCTGATATCGTATGTCTCTGATAATGTCTTCATTGTTCGTAAAGACCAGATCGAGAATATTTTTATTTCTCGTTGGCTCCGATATCTGCTGAGTGAGTGAAAATTTGTCACAGAATCTAAGTAGTTCTCTAATCTGTGGTTGGTTAGGTCCTGATAGATTCCCTGGTATAATATTATTGTTTGCTATTCTCCACCTGAGACTAGGCAAGTTGAAGTCACCTAAGAAGATAATATCAGGTATTGGGTTCTCCAAATTATCAAGGCTATTCTCTATTTGTTTATCTGTTCTGTGAATTCCTCAGCCGTTGCATCTGGCGGTTTGTATATTAGAATAATCACTAAATTTATTTTCTCTATTTTTAATCCCAGTACTCTACCACCTCATTTGTAACGTTTAGGAGCTCCGAGCACACAGGTCTTNACATGCATTTTACTGAATACGAACTAGACTCTGCTCTACATAAAGGCAAAGCTACATCACCCAAGGAGGATGGAGTTACTTACGGCATACTGCGTATGCTTCTGCTAGTTCCAGGGAATCCCTTGCTTCAATTGTATAATATGAGCTATGTAACTGGGGAGCTTCCAAAGTCATGGACCAACAGTTATTCTCATTCCTAAACCTAACCAGCAGAGTGCTTTTCGCCAATCTCCCTCACTAGTTGTCTCTGTAATGTCTTGAGAGATGGTTCTCAACCGACTCCTTAACAGAATTATAACATGTTGTCTCTCCAGATATATGGCTTCACGCATGGGAAGAGTGTACATCACTGTATTACACCTTTCTCAACCTGCATACTGATAGGTCATACCCACTCCTAGATCTTAAGTCACCTTTGACATTGCTAACAACACGTCATTCTGAGCGAACTTGCTAAAATGAGTGTTGGAGGATGGCTTTTACGGTGGATAAGAGACTATCTATCCACAGGAAGTCATCTGCACTGTACCAAGGGACATAGGAGTAACGAGAGATTTGAACTTGGCACTCCACAGGGAAGTGTCCTTAGTCCTACTCTGTTCAATGTGTTAATTTAAACTTAGTAACTAGAAGGCCCAGCGAACACATCATTAGCTATGCGGATGATATACTGATCCACACCAATGGGTATACCAACACCCAAAATGTTCTGAACTTGTATTGCACACATGTCAATACTAGGACTAGGCTTGGTCATCTCATTAGAGAAAACAAAGATCCTGAACCGGCACCCACCCAGACGGCGTGGGGCCGTTCGCAAAATGCAGTGCATGATGGCTCTCTGCTCGACTATGTACCAGATACAAATACCTTGGCTTGAAGTTCCACTGTACCGCAATGTTGTAGCTAGACTGGGTGCCAATGTAGAGAGAGGTTCCGTGCTCTCAAGGCTGTGGCAGGCTGCCATCCAAGCTATGGTGCAAATGTGAGAATTGTCAAATGATGTATCTCTCATATATTAGGTCTCTGATTGATTATGCTGCACCCATACTTGCTCTAGTCCCTGAGAGAATGCTAGGAGGGCTGGAAAAGATGCAAAACGAAGCCATGAGGATAATCTCGGATGCCCCCGTACAACTAAATTACTAAACATGAGGAAGGAACTGAATATTTCAGTGTAAGTGATCGTATCACTGAAATTAATGCTTTAATTGATATCAAGATGCTTAGGCTAACCCACCCTAACCCCTGCACTGAAGCCCTCCAAGCCTTCTTCCTTGAAGGTCAGCATCTCTCCAATGGATTACCGAAACTGCCAATGTGCTCAGAATGTATATAACTTTCATCACCTCTACCAAGAGAGACAACAACAAACACTTTCCTGCCCCATGAGAGATCACTCCTTTTCAAATTACTGTCCCCCCCCCCCTTTCCACCCAAGAAGCTAATTAAAGAACAAGCCTTGCTTCGACAAGAAGCAAAGTACAATGCCTTAAACCAAATTGATGCTTTAGTCAGAGAGCTCCCTTTCCCAGATTATTTACATGATGGATCCTTGTATCAGTCCTATGGCGCAGCTGGAAGTGCAGTTGTGTGACAGCGAGAGATGGTTCCTTCTCCCATGAGTGTGGAGCGCGTCTCAGTAACTGGGCCTCCACTCTTCAAACAGAATTGGTTGTCATAATCCTTGCACTCGAGCGCGTATATGAATCCAAAGTTGACACGCTAATTGTAAGTGACTCCATGTCATCCTTGACTGCCCTCAGCTCCCCAAGGCATAACTGTGACGTGCTTGTGTCAGAAGCTAGACACATATAATGAAATAATCAATAATGGAGTCAGAGTCTGTCTCCTGTGAATTCCTTCCCATATTGGTCTCCGAATGCATGATAGAATTGATGAGCTGGCGAAGACTTTTGCTCGTAAAGAGGGAACTGATTACCAACTTGGACTGCTTTTGAGCAGCCTGAGAGCACTAATATTCAGGGAACATCAACTAAATTTCGGAGACTTGAGGCAAAGTGAAATTCACACCAGTTACTCCATCTATCATCATTCTATTGTGCAGGAAGTACCGCACGTCTATGGGTCATCCAATAATGTTAGCAAACTTCTAGATTTTACCACTGCTAGGCTTAGGCTCGGCTACAAGTACCTCTGCGAATTTGTAACATCTGCTGATGTAGATTTAACTAAATGTAAACTCTGTCAGCAGAACTATTCGCATACTTTGCGTCATTATATAATGGAATGTGAAAAAATCGCGGAATTTAGAGATAACACCATCAATAGTGTCCAAGAAATGTATAAGTACTTCATTCATAATGATGTGCTGCCCGAAATCTTAGCGAAGTATCCAAAATTTGCTTACTGTAGGCAATGCATGCACATGACTGTAAAGCTGCCGCCCAGTTGGGTGGGTGTGCAGCAAGACTAGTAACTAAGAACATAACATAAGAACAAAGGTAACTGCAGAAGGCCTATTGGCCCATACGAGGCAGCTCCTATTTATAACCACCCAATCCCACTCATATATATGTCCAACCCATGCTTGAAACAATCGAGGGACCCCACCTCCACAATGTTACGCGGCAATTGGTTCCACAAATCAACAACCCTGTTACTGACTCATCATAGATGTAAAGTATGTACAAAAGTATGTAAAGTAAAGTATGTACTTTACATCTATGATGAGTAACTGTGTGACTCATCATAGATGTAAAGTGCCTTGTATAGTGACTGTTGTGAGCCTCTTGTTGAATCACTTGTGACAAAAGATTATTGATGTGTGTATTTGTGTGGGTGAATAAATATGTATGTGTGTATGTATATATGTATACGTATATATATATGTACATGTATGTATGAGAATGTGTACATGTATATATAACATTAATAATTTTGTAACTAGCGTCAAAAATTTTTTATTTCCTTAGCAAACGAACTAGAGGGTTCAGTTCCTGAACTGAATGAATGAATGAATGATATACAGGAGAAGATGCCCATTGGGGCGAGCCTTGAAGTGGGGACAGCTGAAGAGAAGTCGGTGAGAGGAAATGCTGAAGTTGAAGAAAAAGTGCCAGGGCTAGACCCAGCTGCTTGTCAAAGTGTAGATGCTGTATCAATCCATATCTGGCTAGGCTGGGAGACGGGTCTGGAAGGCGGCAGTGGAGGTTTTCTTTCCTCTTGGTGTGTGGAGTGTGTCTACGTCGGGTACCACCATCTCAAAACGAGCAGAATTAGGTCCCCATCCCCCTAAAGAGGGGGAAGAGAGCGGCTGCTCTCAGTTGGTTTCTTCTTAGAATCTTCTATTTTTTCTTACTTCTAGTAGTCATTTGATGTTCCTTGTACTGGGGGTAGTCAGGTGGGAAGAGATCCTTAAACAATGTTGCTTCATCGCACCGCGAGAAGATTTCTTCATTCGATACATTCCAAGTACACAGTCTCCGTGGTGTAGTGGTAAGACACTCGCCTGGCGTTCCGCGAGCGCTATGTCATGGGTTCGTATCCTGGCCGGGAGGATTTACTGGGCGCAATTCCTTAACTGTAGCCTCTGTTTAACGCAACAGTAAAATGTGTACTTGGATGAAAAAACGATTCTTCGCGGCTGGGGATCGTATTCCAGGACCTGCCCGAAACGCTACGCGTACTAGTGGCTGTACAAGAATGTAACAACTCTTGTATATATCTCAAAAAAAAAAAAAAAAAAAAAAAAAAAAAGTTTTTTGGTTTGGGTTGTTCAGCAAGGCTTCTGCATACATCGCGTTGCAGATTTTACTGGTGAGGCGCCTGTATTCAGGAGATCCTGGGATTTGCTTATCACGTTCATCGCAGAGTTGGTCGATTCTTGGAGACTGCACTGGTGATGAGTATGGTGAGTGTGCTGCAGTGGTTTCTGGTGCTGGGGGTGGTGTTTGTGTTTCAATTTCAACATAGGCGTTCGAGTCGTCTTCAGAAGACGTGGTATCAGAAGCCACGATATCAGATGTAGTTGCTGGTGTATCTGGAGTTGCTGGTGTATCTGGAGTTGTAGGGTCCAGGTTGACAGGCGTCTCTGGAACGGGGTCGGTGGAGAGGAGCCAGCAGTAAACATGGCCTCTGGAATTACGAACGTGGGAAGATTGTTTGCCTTGTATAGTTCATTTAGTATTCTGTACCGTTGTCTGAGATCACCTCCTGAGAGTTCAGTAGCGAAGTGTATCAAAGCTGCTACAGTGCTGTCAGAGGCGGTGTGAGTGAGGATTGGTGCAGAGGCGTCGTCTGATGCTGTGATTGGCTGGCGCGGGAGTTGCTGGTCCAGTAGTTGGGTTGCACGCCGCTCGCGGCGCCACTTGTCGGGAGAGTTGGGGAGGCTTAAGAACATAAGAACATAAGAACAAAGGTAACTGCAGAAGGCCTATTGGCCCATACGAGGCAGCTCCTATTTATAACCACCCAATCCCACTCATATATATGTCCAACCCATGCTTAAAACAATCGAGGGACCCCACCTCCACAATGTTACGCGGCAATTGGTTCCACAAATCAACAACCCTGTTACTGAACCAGTATTTACCCAAGTCTTTCCTAAATCTAAACTTATCCAATTTATACCCATTGTTTCGCGTTCTGTCCTGTGTTGATACTTTCAATACCCTATTAATATCCCCTTTGTTATGTCCATTCATCCACTTGTAAACCTCTATCATGTCACCCCTAACTCTTCGCCTTTCCAGTGAATGCAAATTAAGCTTTGTTAATCTTTCTTCATATGAAAGATTTCTAATTTGGGGAATTAACTTAGTCATCCTACGCTGGACACGTTCAAGTGAATTTATATCCATTCTATAATATGGCGACCAAAACTGAACTGCATAATCTAAATGGGGCCTAACCAGAGCAAGATATAGCTTGAGAACCACACCAGGTGTCTTGTTACTTACGCTGCGATTAATAAATCCGAGTGTCCGATTTGCCTTATTACGAACATTTATGCATTGATCCTTTTGTTTTAAATTCTTACTAATTATAACTCCCAGATCCCTTTCGCAATCCGACTTCGCAATCTCAACACCATCTAGCTCGTATCTTGTAACTCTATCATCATTACCTAGCCTCAGAACTTTACATTTGTCAGCATTAAACTGCATCTGCCAGTCCTTTGACCATTTCAAAACCCTATCTAGATCAACTTGAAGTGATAGTGAGTCCTCCTCCGAATTAATTTCCCTACCGATTTTCGTATCATCGGCAAATTTGCAAATGTTGCTACTCAAACCTGAATCTAAATCATTTATATATATTATAAACAACAGAGGTCCCAAGACAGAGCCTTGAGGCACTCCACTTACAACATTTTCCCACTCTGACTTGACTCCATTTATACTAACTCTCTGTTTCCTTTGATATAGCCATGCCCTAATCCAGCTTAATATAGCACCCCCAATACCATGAGCCTCTATCTTTTTAATCAGTCTTTCATGTGGCACTGTATCGAAAGCTTTGCTAAAGTCAAGGTACACAACATCACAATCCTTACCACTATCAACTGCCTCAACTATGCTAGAATAAAAAGATAACAAATTTGTTAAACATGAACGGCCATTTATAAAACCATGTTGCGACTCAATTATTAATTTATGTTTTTCAAGATGAAGACGAATTTTATTTGCTATTATAGATTCGAGTAACTTTCCCACAATAGACGTTAGCTAATTGGTCGATAGTTAGACGCAAGTGATCTATCTCCTTTCTTAAAAACTGGTATCACATTAGCAACTTTCCAAAACTCTGGCACTCTGCCTGACTCTATTGATTTATTAATATGATTGACAGTGGGTCACAAAGCTCCTCTTTGCATTCTTTCAGCACCCTGGCAAACACTTCATCCGGCCCTGGGATTTGTTTGGTTTGAGTTTTACTATTTGTTTAAGAACATCCTCCCTGGTAACTGCTAAACTCGTCAACCTGTCCTCGTCCCCACCCACATAGACTTGTTCGGCTGAAGGCATATTGTTAAGTTCCTCTTTAGTAAATACAGATACAAAATATTTGTTAAAAATACTACTCATCTCTTCATCACTATCTGTTATTTGACCTGTCTCAGTTTTTAATGGACCTATCCTTTCCCTAGTCTTAGTTCGATATAACTGAAAAAACCCTTTAGGATTTGTCTTTGCTTGCCCTGCTATGCGAACTTCATAGTTCTTTTGCTTTCCTTATCTCTTTTTTAAACATTTTTACCAGTTGTAACGAATTCCTGTTCTAAAGTTACCTCCCCATTTTTAATAATCCTTTG
>WNGS01069099.1:10000-16220 GCA_020271785.1 Procambarus virginalis | reverse complement strand
CTAAGCCTTGATATAATAAAGAAGTAACTCTTCAGTGCTACGATTCACATTACACCTTAAATATTCATTCTGTCCTTCCGTCAGGACCCAACCGTCACCGAGGTATTGATCCCCCCATCCGATACCTCTATATCTTCTTGCTTGTACCCACCTACTCGTAATCTCTTACGATCTGGACTCTAGGAGTCCGCGGGCGGAAGTGGAAAAGCTTGTATCCCAGGGGGGGGTAGGGGTCGGAACAAGCCTTGCTCGCGGGCCACACTGCAATTAAGGCCAAAGGTTTATTCATAGTTATCTGTTACTGATGGGTCGTATCGCGGGGGCGTCCGTGCCCCTCTCAGATTGCTAAAGGTGCTACCCATCCCAGCAGTAGGGCTTTTTCCGACGCCAGGGTGACAAGAGGGGCCGCATAAGAAAATGCCTAACGGCGCGATAGGCTGTGCCCCAAACGTAGTGGTGAAGGCGCAAACGTTAGGGTAGCGGCAGAGGAACCAGTGACTAATGAAACCGCGCGCAGAGGGCGCTGACCCACATCAATGTTAGCATGATAAAGATAATTTAAGTTGATACGATAAAATCAGTATGGCTAATACGGGGCATCCACGGCGGATATCCTCATGGCTCTCGTTTTGCATCTTTTCCAGCCCCTCCTAGCATTCTCTCAGGCACTAGAGGCAAGCATGGGTGCAGCATAATCAAATCAACAGAGATCCTAGTATATGAGAGAACACACATTTGCAATTCTCACATTGCACCATAAGCTTGGATGGTAGCCTGCCACAGCCTTGAGAGCAAGGAACCTCTTCTACATTGGCACCCAGTCCTAGCTACAACATTGCGGTACATGGAACCTCAGGACCAAGGTATTTGTATCTGGGTTACATAGTCGAGCAGAGAGCCATCATGCAACTGCCATTTTGCGAACGGCCCCATCTGCTCGTCTGGGTGGCGTGCGGTTCAGGATCTTTTTCTCTAACTGAGATGACCATAGCCTAGGTTCCTGATTACCACTATGTTGTGCAATACAGAGTTCAGAACATTTTGGTGTTGGTATACCCCTTGGTGTGGATCAGTATATCATCGCATAGCTAATGATGTGTTCGCTGGGCCATCTGGTTACTGAGTTTAGAATCATTGATTAACATCATTGAACAGAGTAGGACTGAGGCCACTTCCCTGTGGGAGTGCAAGTTCAAATATCCTCGTATACACTCCTATGCCTGTATAGTCAGATGACTTCCTGTGGATAGATAGTCTCCTTTATCCACCGTAAAAGCCATCCTCCAACACTCATTTTAGCAAGTTCGCTCAGAATGAGTGTCGGTTAGCAATGTCAAAGGCTGACTTAAGATCTAGGAAAGTGGGTATGACCTATCAGTATGCAGGTTGAGAAAAGGCGGTAATCAGGTGATGTACACTCTTCCCATGCGTGAAGCCATATATCTGGAGAGACAACATGTTAATACTTCTGTTAAGGAGTCGGTTGAGAACCATTCTCTCAAGACATTTACAGAGACACTAGTGAGGGAGATGGGCGAAAAGCACCTCTGCTGGTTAGGTTTAGGAATGGGATAATAAGACTGTTGGTCCATGACTTTGGAGCTCCCCAGTTACTAGCTCAATTTACAATTGAAGCAAGGGATTCCCTGGAACTAGCAGAAGCATACGCATGTGCGTAAGTAACTCCATCCTCCTTGGGGTGATTGAGCTTTGCTTTATGTAGAGAGATCTAGTTCGTATTCAGTAAAATGCCATGTTACAGTCATCTCTTGATGAAGCATGAAGTCAAGGACCTTGCTCTATCAGCATATCTATTATTTAATTAATTCTGTGTGGTAGAGGAGAGACTGTCAAGCTGAGGTCTGGCCCAAGCATCAACAAGCTCATTTTCTCGTGCAGAGGATTAGGGTGTGAGATCTCTGCAGCATTTTTTCCTTTGATCTTGTTTGATATCCTTTTCCATGCCCGACTTGTGCGTGTGGAGATTGAGCACTCGTAGACAAGACGTCTGCTGCCCAAGTCTCTAGTCTGCCTCAGCTCTCACATACGTTCCTGGCCTCAGCTAGACGTTTGAAAGCGCCTAAGCATTTCAGCAGTGCGGGGTCCTTTTATAAGCTATCCAATTATTCTGACAGGCGTTTAGTGCATGCAATTTAGAATCATTATAATAAGCATAGGTGCTATGACCAGTGTAATTTGGGTTACCGTGGCCTGGACGATGGATCGAGTGATTCTATAAACTGCTCGATAGTACCTGTGAGCTCATTGTTAAAATCTCCAACTGATGAAGGCTCAGATGAACTGTACCATTCTGACACATGAGCAACAAAATTGTCTCGTTGATCGATGGACACAACCAGTCCTCTGCTTGAACATTCCGCCGGAGAGGATAGGAGACTTCCATGCTTACAGTGGCTAATATGGAGAGATCAGGACGCCATATCTGGCACTATGACGAGGCGCACACAGTGTGGGAGACGTTAACACCGAGACATAGATCAGGAATACCTCCGTAGATATGCGTCGGTTCAAGGTCACCCACAATCTGTGCATCATCGTGACTACCTATACAACAGTTGGTTGCCGTTACGATTACTGAACTGCGAATTACCATATTCCTATGTCTAGGGTTATATCACCTATAATGATGGTAGGCTCAGTCTGAAACACGAAAACAGATAAGAAGGTCAGCATAATTAAAGTTACAAGGAGTTGATTATTTAGTACATAGTTGTTTTTCTCTTAAATTGGATGATAGAGGGGGGAGTCTTTAACGTGATTGGGAATACATACACACATACATACATACATACATATACATACATACATACATACATACATAATACATACATACATACATACATACATACATACATACATTCATACATACATACATACATACATACATACATACATACATACATACATACATACATACATACATACATACATACATACATACGTTCATACATACATACGTTCATACATACATACGTACATACATACATACATACATACATACATACATACATACATACATACATACATACATACATACATACATACATACATACATACATACATACATGCATACGTGCATACATACGTACATGTTTCATCTGACGATGTTGTTGTAGAATGATTAGTTGTGGGCAGGAATTGGAGTACCAAACTTCCGCTGCTTTTCCTTAGTTTTATTATAATATATATTCTTGTACACCGGCCAGGAGCTAGCTAGTGTGTGTAAGGGGAGCGCGTGTGGGCGCTCCAATGCCCAGGCTGTGTCTGATCTGAGCTCTGCTGGGTAGGGCAGATTGCATTAAAATCTGCTGACCACGCTGACCACGTTGTTGATACTTATTAAGTTGTTTAGCTTAAGAGGGTATAGGTCACCCTAGGTGTCTGGCGTCTAAGTGGCGTCCAACACCGCTCGGCACGCTATCATCGGCGTCCTCGGCGATCTGCTTGAAAAAGTTGACAACCCTTAAGCGTGTACCTAACTAACATTATATACAGTGATTTACCTATAGTGGCCGTAAACAAACAAGTTTTTGAGACGTCCAACACCGTCTCGGACATGCATGAATAATGAGTACATTGCTTAAATATAATCCTCAAACTAAGCTATCCATGGAGCATCATGACTAACTAGCTAAATGTCTGTGCAAACTGGAGACAGGAGGTCCGGCTTCAGGTAGCGGGGGTAGGTGTAGAGTCAGCGGACCAGAAGTTGCGCGTTGGAATTCATGATACTCAGCCACAGTGTTATCTGTTAAGTAGATTATAAACGGCAGACACTAACGGAGGCACAATATATTACATGGCAATACATAGAATAAGCGACATTTCCACTAAAATATGGAGAGCATGAACGTGGCAGGAACACTACGACCTACATGTGTATAGAGACACGACAAGATCAATAAATTACGAACAAAGATACCTGAGGTGGAAGGGTCTATATACACTGAACCGAGGGGTGCGAAACGATTGTTGTAATCCCTCTTAATCTAGTCATAAAACTATGAATTCTTAGGTGCTAGTCCGTCATGAATGTAGTCTTCCGCTGCCATGTACGAACAGGCAGGGAGAGGGGAACAAATAGGACGCATCCATTGTCCCTTACAGACTGGAACACCACAGTCACACGAAGATGAATCATCAGACTGTTGGTGGTGTACTGTCGAAATAACAGGTCTGGACCGAAGATTGTATGTGTGAGCACGTGGTGGGATAGTATCGCTGGGCGTGTCTGAGACCGAAGTGGGTGTCACAGTGGTAGGGTCAGGCAGTACGTCGTCAGGGACAGGAGTGTCAGGGACAGGAGTCTGGGTGTCATCGTCGACAGTCAGACGAGCTAATTTCATGTGGTTGAGATGCTCATGTACTTGTTCTCCAGTGGCTAGGTTTTCCAGCTTGTACTTATTACCTGTGATATGCTCAAGAACTCTGTAAGGACCAAGAAACTTCTCAGTCAGTTTGTACATGGGACCATCTCGTCGCTGGTTGAGGATCATTACTAAAGATCCAGGTCCTATTCTCGTAGGTTTAGCATGAGCGTTTTGTAACCGCGTGAAATCGTCAGTAGCTTTAGAGAGATGTTCCTTGTCCCTCTGGAACACCAGTTGAGTGTCTCTCCGTTTGACCTTAACATAGTCGTCATAGTTGTAGAGTGGCGCGGGCGGCGAGGAGATGATGGCATTAGGAAATCTCATGTCTGTCCCAGTTAGTTTAGTTCATTTATTATGCACCCCATACCTATCTTGTGGGCGGTAGTGGAAAGGGTTACAGAGGCACATAATGGGCTCAGGGACTGAACCCCACAATTCATTTAGCTAAGCAAGCTACAATCTTGATGAGCTAGTTACAAAATTCAATATAAGTCGTCACATTAACAATGGGTTCGAGATCGACCTCAAGTACAGGTTCTAAATTAAGCAACTGACATATGTGGAGAGCTAGTGTCAAAATTTATATGTTTGTCCTGCACACCGCCTCCCATCCAGTGGGCAGCGGTGGATAGGTTACAATCACTCAGTTACTACCTACAGTTAGCAAACTGGGGATATTTGGCTAAAATTTCTGGTAGCAGATCATTTTGAATGAAATATTTACACATCGCTGGAACATTGGTTATAGAATTGTCTCTAAATTCACGTATCTTTTCGCACTCCATCACATAGTGACGGAGGGTGTGCGAATAATTTTGTTGACACAGTTTACATTTGGTCAGGTCTACATCGGCAGATAATGAGAATTCCCAGAGATACTTGTAACCGAGTCTAAGCCGAGCAGCAGTAACATCTAGAAGTCTGCTGATTTTATTGGATGATCCATAGATGTGTGGCTCCTCTTGCATGATAGTATGATGATAGATGGAATTACTGTCCCAAATAGCACAAAGTGAGGTGTGTCTCCTATGGAGGAGTTGACAGAGGAGTTTATCGAACATTGGACGATTGGCATAAGTTCATCCCATTTGTGACTGTCCTGATTGACTGTCACTCTGAGCGCGTCAAGTACCTTCTTGTTAGTTCTTTCAGCAAGGCCATTGCTAGCCGGCTGATAAGGCATTATATTACACTTTTTGATGTTGTACAATGTAGCCAGTTGTTCCAGAACAGAATTGTTGAATTCCGGGCCGTTGTCAGAGAGTATAACCCTAGGTGGACCATACCTGCAAATTATATGATCATGAAAGGCACTAGCTATAGTTTCTGCAGTCTTGTTTGGAATTGGAACCAGTTCACAGTATCTAGAGAAGTTATCTACCATAACTAGGAGATGTTTATTTCCTCTGGAAGTTTCAGTAAAATTTGTTAACAAATCCATAGAAACACGATCCCAAGGTGCATTAGTCGTAGGGTAAGACTGAATCGGGTTCGGGCCAGCAACATGGCCTCTGTGAGCTAAGCAGGTTAGACATTGATCCACGTGACGTTCAATCTGTTTGGCCATTTTGGGCCAGTAGTACGTAAGACGAGCTTGCTTGATGGTGCGGTCCTTGCCAGGATGCGCACTGTGTGGGGCGTCGTGAACAAGTTTTAACACGGTAGGAACTATCGACGCAGGAATAACAAGTTGATGCACCAGTCTCTTCGGAGGCGTGGGTTCGAATCCCACCGCTGCCACCAGTGTTTCATCTGACGATGTTGTTGTAGAATGATTAGTTGTGGGCAGGAATTGGAGTACCAAACTTCCGCTGCTTTTCCTTAGTTTT
>WNGS01069099.1:0-7500 GCA_020271785.1 Procambarus virginalis | reverse complement strand
GTATGTATGAGGGTGTGTACATGTGTATACAACATTGATAATTTTGTAACTAGCGTCAAACATTGTTATTTGCTTAGCTAAACGAACTAGAGGGTTCAGTTCCTGAACCGATTATGTGCCTCTGTAATCCTTTACACCACCGCCCACGGGATGGGTATGGGGTGCATAATAAAGAAAGAAATTGAATTGAGCCACCGGACTGCACTCTCCTGGGTGCCCCCATTGGCCCACGAGCAATCGAGGAGGTCCTGGCTGCAAAAATCACTGATCTAAAGAGAATGCTGGACAGGATTGACAAGATTGATGCCCATGATGCTCTCTTTCTCCTTACAAGATGCCTCTCTCTCCCTAAGTTGACCTACTTTCTGAGATGTTCTCCATCCTACAGCAGCCCTAAGTTAAATGTGTATGGCACCCTTCTGAAGTCATGCTGGTGTAAGTCCTGAACCTGCCATTGGACGACTCTCAGTGGGAGCAAGCAACCCTTCCTGTAAGACTCGTCGGCCTTGGTGTCTGTACAGCCTCCCAAATTGCTCTACCACCCTTCCTTTCCTCATTCCATGCATCGCACGACCTCGTCAGAGATCTCTTACCTGCAACCCAGAGAGATATTCAGCAGGAATACACGATCCTGCTTTCACTGAATGTTCATATCGGTGGGATGTTCTTGCAGCCCCAGCAACCATTATAGAGCCGACAAAACAACACAAACAGTCCGGCTGGGACCACCCTCTAGTGGAAAAAGTAGCTGATGCCATGCTCAGCGCTGCAACATCAGACAAGGAGAAAGCCCGCCTCAGAGCAGTGAGTGCCCCCCATGCAGGAGACTTCCTCCTGGCAGTACCCATGTCAGCAATGGGCACGCGCCTAGATCCAGAATCCCTTCGTATAGCAGTGGCCCTCCGCCTTGGTGCCCCAATTCACACTGAGTACAAGTGTATTTGTAACAGGGTGGAAGCAGACCAATACGGACTGCATGGGTTGCATTGCGGAAGCACAAAGGGCTGGCATGCAAGACACAACGAGGTCAATGACATCATCAAGAGAAGCCTCGTCTCAGCTAGGTGCCCAGAGGAGAGAGAACCTCGCATCCTAGGGGTTCAAAACCCGGATTTCCCCGCACTTCGCCCTGATGGCATCACCATATACTCCTGGAAGGAGGGTAGACAGTTGGTGTGGGACTACACATGTGTATCCACCCTGGCTGACACCTATGTACACTTCGGAGGTGACCAAGCAGGTGGGGCGGCCAACCACAGGGAAACAGCAAAATCACTCAAGTACAGGCGACTGGAAGGTCAATACCTCTTTGTTCCCATAGCGTCTGAGACGCATGGCCCATGGGCAAGAGTGCCTTGGGATTTCTCAAGGAATTGGGTTCCAAGCCCATTGACGTCACCAGAGACCCAAGGGCTTGCAGTTTTTGTTTCAGCGCCTCAGTGTGGCGATCCAGAGGGGAAATGCTTGCTGCGCCCTCGGTTCCTGTACGGAAGCGGAGGAGCTTCAAGAGATCCATAACCTTTAGGCATTTGTCTTGTATGTCTTGTAACCTTTAAATACACAATAAAGCAAAAAAAAAAAAAAGGAAGGGGGTAGTAGGAGTAAAGCACACAGAAACTGTATTGGAGGGGACCCACATTCCCTCCAATGCGTTATGTGTGGTTTCCTCCGAGACTATGGGTCCCCCTTCTTCCAGCCAGAGGTGGTACTCCCTTCCCTATAAAATTTAATATATATATATATATATATATTATATATATATATATATATATTATATATATATATATATATATATATATTATTAGTATATTTTGGTAGCAGTCTTTCCTGTAGACATATATTATTAAATATGACCGAAAAAGTAAGATTAATAATTCTAACACAATTTTCTCAATGTTTCTTATATTCTTTTTCACTGTTGATGGTAACTGAAAAATCAATTCTCCAAAGTTCATTTTTATTTCTAGTCTGATGCGACACTTGAGTGCGTTTCGTAAAACTTATTACATTTTCAAAGACTTTAGTTTACACACACACACAACTATAACTGAACAGAGTTTAAACAGATTGATTGATTGATAAAGATTAAGCCACCCAAGAGGTGGCACGGGCATGAATAGCCCGTAAGTGGTGGCCCTTATGAGCCATTAACAGTATCGAGAGATGATACTGGAGATCTGTGGAGGTGCGACGGCACCCTGCGTGACGGAGATGTCTCCCGGACCAAATGGTGACCAAATGGTGGTTACTCCTGATTGATAAGGATTAAGCCACCCAAGAGGTGGCACGGGCATGAACAGCCCGCAAGTGGCACAATTTTTTTTTTCTCCGTAATTCCCCTCATGCACCCAATCATCGAGCTGTTATCGCGTGGGAGGACACCGCTTCACAGTCCTTATGAGGGCGTCCAGCTGCTGGACACCTTTGTTGACCAGGAGAGTGGCTCTGTTGATGGCTTCAGGGTGGCCACAGCAAGATTCAGGAACTCTTAAAGCTCTTCTAAGGTCGTTGGTTGCTTCACATTCTAGAAGATAGTGAAGTAATGGCTTTTCTGTGACAGTTTGGCAGAAGATGCACTCTCTCTGTCGGGGTTCACCAATCTCCCAGTTGCATCTGTAACCTAGACGTAGTCTATATAACTAACTGCTATTTCCCTGTGGATTCCTTTTGGGATATTTAATCTCTAATTTAGTTGCCTGAAGATACCATGTTGCAGAGGGCGAGCCTTCAGCTATTCTCTGGGTTTTAAACAGCTTTGACTTTCTTTTTTATACCTGCATTTGGGTGAGGTGACATGTTACAATGGTTTTGGATGAGGTGAAAACAAACTTTCAACACAACACAGAACACGAAACAATGGTATAGCTAAAGGGAAGAATAGAAGTAACTGCAGAGGGCCTATTGGCCATATTTCTTGATGCTTCTATATTGGAGCGGAGTCTTGAAGTGGGTAGAATATAATTGTGCGGTTTGGCTGTTGATTGCTGGTGTGACTTATGTGTAGTGCCTCGCAGATATCTAGCCGCCTGCTATCGCTGTATCTATCGATGATTTCCGTGTTTTTTGTTAAGACTTCTCTGGTGATGGTCTGGTTGGGGAAGAGATTATATGTTCCTTGATAGAGCCCTGTTGCTTATGCATCGTTAATCGCCTGGAAAAAGATGTTGTTGTCTTGCTATATACTGAGTTTCTTTGAGGCTTACAGTCCCCAAGTGGGCATTTGACGGCATAGACGACATTGGTCTCTCCAAAGCGTTCTGCTTTGTGTCTGGAGAGTTTCTCATGAGTAGGTTGGCAGTTTTCTTGGTTTTATAGTAAATCGTCAATTGTATCTTCTGATTTTTGTCTCTAGGGATAACGTTTCTATTAACAATATCTTTCAGGACCCTTTCCTCCGTTTTATGAGCGTGGAAAAGAAGTTCCTGTAAAATAGTCTAATATTAGAATAATAATATAAAAACAGGGACGCTTAAACCACTTGACCATGACGACCGGACATAAGGAAGTGATAGCGAGGCTATATGAAACTTCCTTATGTCCAGTCGTGATGGTCAAGTGGTTTAAGGCGTCCCTGTTCATACCAGTTGCATTGCTCCTGGGAGTATGGGTTTCGAGTCACTGCTGGGGTGTGAGTTTTCAGTTGTATCTAGTCCTGGGGACCATTCAGACTTGTTTGCATTTGTGTTCCTCATGTGTTGCCCCAAAAATGAGGTGATTTGATAAAATGCTATGCCCAAGATTACCATCCGAGTGCCGCGGGGAAGTGGTTCATATAGCCTCGGCTATCACTTCCTTATGTCCGTCGTGATGGTCAAGTGGTTTAAGGCGTCCCTGTAATACCAGTTGCGTTGCTCCTGGGAGTATGGGTTCGAGTCACTTCTAGGGGTGTGAGTTTTCAGTTGTATCTAGTCCTAGGGACCATTCAGGCTTGTTTGCATTTGTGTTCCTCACGTGTTGCCCCCCAAAATGAGGTGATTTGATAAAATGCTATGCCCAAGATTACCATCCGAGTGCCGGCGAGGAAGTGGTTCATATAGCCTCGGCTATCACTTCCTTATGTCTGGTCGTGATGGTCAAGTGGTTTTAAGGCGTCCCTGTACATACCAGTTGCGTTGCTCCTGGGAGTATGGGTTCGAGTCACTTCTGGGGTGTGAGTTTTTCAGTTGTATCTAGTCCTGGGGACCATTCAGGCTTGTTTGCATTTGTGTTCCTCACGTGTTGCCCAAAAATGAGGTGATTTTGATAAAATGCTATGCCCAAGATTACCATCCGAGTGCTGGCGGGGGAAGTGGTTCATATAGCCTCGGCTATCACTTCCTTATGTCCGGTCGTGATGGTCAAGTGGTTTAAGGCGTCCCTGTACATACCAGTTGCATTGCTCCTGGGAGTATGGGTCGAGTCACTTCTGGGGTGTGAGTTTTTAGTTTTATATATATAATATATAATATAATATATATATATATATATATATATATATATATATATATATATATATATATATATATACACACACACACACATGTCGTACCTAGTAGCCAGAATGCACTTCTCGCCTACTATGCAAGGACCGATTTGCCTAATAAGCCAAGTTTTCGTGAATTAATATATTTTCTCTATTTTATTTCTTGTGAAATGATAAAACTACCCATTTCATTATGTATGAGGTCAATTTTTTTTTATTGGAGTTAAAATTAACGTAGTTATATGACCGAACCTAACCAACCCTACCTAACCTAACCTAACCTATCTTATAGGTTAGGTTAGGTTAGGTTAGGTAGCCGAAAAGGTTAGGTTAGTTAGGTATAGTAGGTTAGGTAGTCGAAAAACAATTAATTCATGAAAACTTGGCTTATTAGGCAAATCGGCCTTGCATAGTAGGGTAGGCTGAGAAGTGCGTTCTGGACTGTACAACAACTTATTATATTTATAATAATATTATTGTACCTGTACGCTATCTACTATCAAAATTGCTAATAGCAAGTCCTGATTAATATATTTCTATTTTCTTAGTAAGACACATCTATATGAGGTCATTTTAAGAATATTGAGAATTGCTCATACAATAATGGCTTTATCTCAAAAAAATAGGAATAATATTAAACTGCTTGCATGGCTGATATAGGCTCGAATGCTCTCTAGTACATTTTATTAATTATATATAATATATAAATATTATAATTATATATATCGTCCATAGAGACTCATTTGCCAAGCTTGAAGCCCGATTTGCCTAATAGCCAAGTTTTCCTGAATTAATAATATTTTCTCTATTTTATTTCTTATGAAATGATAAAAGCTACCCATTTCATTATGTATGAGGTCAATTTTTTTTTCATTGGAGTTAAAATTAACGTAGTATATATGACCGAACCTAACCAACCCTACCTAACCTAACCTAACCTATCTTATAGGTTAGGTTAGGAAATTAGGTAGCCGAAAAAGTTAGGTTAGGTTAGGTTAGGTAGGTAGGTCGAAAAACAATTAATTCGTGAAAACTTGGCTCTATTAGGCAAATCGGGCCTTGCAGTAGGTAGGCTGAGCAAGTGCGTTCTGGCTACTAGGTACGACCACACACATATATATATATATATATATATATATATATATATATATATATATATATATATTATAATATATATATAGTATATATATATATATATATAATATATATATATATTATATATATATATATATATATATATATATAATATATATATATATATATATATATATATATATATATTTATATATATATATATATATATATAACTAAAAACTTTTTAAATCTTAAATATGTTTTTGATGAAAGAAGAATAAATTTATTGTAAATTTTCAAAATATTGTATAATATGTTCAGATTTTTGTTTGAGCTTTTATTATTTTAGTTAAATAGGCAAAATGTTAGCATGTATTTCTACAAAATATTAACATATAGTTTATTAGTAGATATATATCATTCAAAATCTCTTAAATCAATACTTAAGTATTGGGTAGAGGGGGCAAGGCGGAAAGACAGAATTACAGGAGCCGAGGCAGACATAGAACAACCCGTCCTCGCAAATTCGTATGTTAAATTTGTTAAGTATGTCACCTATGCACATGTTTAATAAGTCAATATGACTATACGAATTTGCGAGGACGGGTTGCATAGAAAGAGACAGAGAGAGCAACGCAGAGAGACTGGTGTGCAGAACGAGAGGCAGAGTGACGTGCTGTAACACTGGGAGTGTTGGAGACCCTGGCTTGGTACACCCCTCGTTATGTGTGGCTTGGTACACCCCTCGCCAGGGTCAAACCGCAAACCATTTCTGACCTAAAGACGGCTCACATTTCACTGGCCCTGCTAGTACGCCGTAATAGTACTTACACTCACACACACTTTAGAATTTCACAAACCAATGGAATTGCTAATGATCACACGGTGAGCAGTAACCACCTCAACACCGTAGACGTCCATGACCGGGACCTTGAGCATGTCACTCATGACCAACTCCACGAGAGGGTATCCCG
The DNA here is from genome assembly GCA_020271785.1 of Procambarus virginalis. NCBI lineage: Eukaryota > Metazoa > Arthropoda > Malacostraca > Decapoda > Cambaridae > Procambarus > Procambarus virginalis. The sequence continues at coordinate 990 of WNGS01069099.1, read as the reverse complement.
CACGGCCAGTAAACTCCAAACATATGGAGTTGACCCTCACGACAGGGGGAAGATGGCTGCTCATCGCAAAAGCACCACGTCCACACCACCATCGAATCGAAAGATATCGAATAATAGTGGAGTTAAGTGATGTAATACAGCAACAGACACCAGACATTGTTGCACTCACAGAGACAAAACTTGAAGATGTTATTTTAAATGAGGTCATATTCCCAAGGGGCCGCTCAATTTGGAGACGGGACAGAAAAATTAGGAAAGGTGGTGGCGTTGTTGTGCTGGTGAAAGAACATATAAAGGTGAACGAAATAATGACTGCCAATCCACTAGAAGTTGATATAATAGCACTAGCGATCTGCCATGAGGATGATCAACTAATGATCATAAATGCACATAGCCCACCGCTAAGCAGCACATGGTCAAAGGAGGAGCTAGATCGTAAACGAGAAGGTCTTATAACATTAATGAGAGAGATCATAGTGAGAGCGGATAACGATAGGTCACAGCTGTTGATAGTCGGCGACTTCAACTTGAAATCCCTAGACTGGGAAGCATATGAAGCTAAAACAGAAGATTTTTGGACCTGTAAATTTGTAGACCTCATCCTGTAAACAATCTTGTATCAACATGTTAAACAAGCTACGAGGATGAGGGAAGGGAACATTCCCTCCATGCTAGATTTGATATTTTTTAGGAAAGAGGAAGAAATATTTGGCATTCAGTACGTTTTTCCACTTGGTAAAGTGACCATGTCTTTTTGCGAATAAAGTATGCAATGCATTATAATCTTGAAGAAAATATGAAGGTTGACGCAATTGAAAAACCCTGACTTTAAGAGAGGACATTATGGCAACCTCAGAAATTTTTTTACTGAGTACAATTGGACAGACTTGCTGCTAGGCAAGGAAGTGAATGAGATGTATAACAAGTTTTGTGAAATATATGATAAAGGCACAAAAAAATTTATACCAAAACAGAGATGCAGACTAGGAA
>WNGS01069088.1:0-18328 GCA_020271785.1 Procambarus virginalis | reverse complement strand
TTTTGTATAAACACACTTTGGAACTTTTGTTTAATGTTACACACATTTCCTTTCATTTCCGTGCATCTATTTCCCATTTTCAACCTCTGAATATTATCCTTTACTTGCAATTTGTTGTTTATGAATTTATAGAATAGACCTGGTTTGTTTTACATTTGTCTGCAATCCCTTTTTCAAAATTTCTTCTGCCTCTCTCCGTCATGCATCATGTGTTGTGTGTCTGGTTGCCGCTCTCCATCGTTATTTGTGCACAATGGCTTCTGTGTCCAGGGACTGCTTGTGTTGGTTCTGGTTTCCCTTCTTCCCTGTTCCAGGGTATGGTCTCTCAGGTTGTCGGCAGGGTTATTCGGTCTAGTCAGCCTGCGGTCTATCCCCTGCCCACGACGTTCGTAAGTTTGCTGCTCTTGCTGCCGTCTTTGGCAACATGTCTTGGCCTGACATTCGGGAGCTTGGCTTTTGGCGACCGAACAGGGTCCTGGCTGTGCGCTATCTCATGAATGTTCCTGGGCCTCGACGGGCCTGTGTCACTTTGGTCGGGGGTTGCAGCCAGTTGTCTTAGCTTCACGTTGAGGTGCAAGCATGACCGCCCCTGGGTAATCCTTCTAGTTTTTGTCTTTGAGCAAGTAGCTCCGGGGAGCCGACAGGGCTCCCCCCCAAAAAATCCAGCGATGAATGTATTTAACGCCATTTTCTGGGCGAGACCCAGAGGCTCCCCCAGCATCCCTCCCTCCCTCCAGTCAGTTTTTTTCGCGTGTTTTGATATCCAGCCTCAGAACTGGGGTCTGGGGCTCCCCATTCCCCTCCTGGAAAGAGGGAAGCTGCGCAGATGGCGGCGCGGCAACATAGTGACGTCATGCTCATTGCTCGTTTTTGCTTGGAGAGTTTTGGTCCACTAGTTTGGCTCTCAGTAGCAATTTTTTAACCAGAATAGGGATTTGTTTTGGGATGCTTACCTTTCTGGGTGCCTGACCCAGTCGATGGCAGACACAGAATGCTTCCAACCACACGGGGGTTTCTATGGCCATTGCTCCTTGTGCCTCTCTGAGGGGCCAGGTTCTGGCTCGTGGTCCCGGTAGGCCTAAGAACTCCATTCCACTGACTGATGCCATAATTCTAATATTAGCATATCAGCCTGGATAGGTCCGGGAGGTTTCCGGTCTTACCCAGAAAATGGCGTTTCATTACTTTCAATGCTGATTTTGTGTTTCACACCTAACCTTTCTACTGGGTTCTTCTTGGATTTGTATAGATGTCCTACTCCCAAGTTCCTCAAGCCTTGTAGAGCCAGATTTGGACCCCTGGGTCCTGGTAGGCCAGCATGGGTCTGAGGCCCAGTGCTATCTTAAGGTTTAGCTATACCAGCCTGGGGAAACAGCTATTAGGGTCCTTTCAGAAATATACCGTATGCAGGTAAAGATTAATGCCTATAGCTATTAAGTAACTGTGTATTATGGAAATTTTGGTAAATCATGCCTTATTAGAATATGTAATGATAGGATTTTATAATTAAATTAAAAACTATACATATGCTTCCTAAACCTAGAACTCTTTTTCACCATATGATTTTTAAACATACCTGAAACAAAGGTTTGTAACCCTATGTTTGCAAAAATTTATTTCACTTAGGTATGTATCCCAGAAGGGATGAAGTGACAATCTACTGCTTCGAGACTTCCGGGTCTTCCTACCTGAAAGAATAATCCATATATCATGAGCTAATTAAGTTTACCAAAATATGACATAATGCAAGACAGCATTAAAATTATATCTTGCTTTATTTATGCATAGGGATGTGTTCGGAATGCTGTACTAATAAGATTCAAAATTGTATAAAATGAACTTAGATATACAGTGGTACCTCAGTTTAAGAGTTTAATTCGTTCCTGGAGACAGCTCTTATTCCGAAAAACTCGTATTCTGAAGCTAATTTCCCCATAAGAAATAATGGGAAATGAATTAATCCGTTCCTGACTACCCCAAAAACCCCATATCAAACTAAATTTTGTACCTAATTCATCTAAATAAACCTACAAAACTATGTTCAAGTTATTACTTACCTTGCTCTTGAATGCTGTAGGCGTATGGAAGATGGTGAGGAGGGGGGAGGAGGAGAGGAGTTACTGTTTGGAAGGGGAGTCCCTTTCCATTATCACATCAGGCAGTGAGGACTTCACTGGTATGCACACACTGGCACATTTTGCCTGCATACCACTAGGACTTGCTTGTCTTACTAAGAATTTCTCTAAAGACACTTGTTTTTCCCTACATTTTAACACTTGTCTGTAGTAAGACATCACATTATCATTTAAAAGGTCAATGCAACGGCCTGCTACAGCTTTATCTGGGTGAGTTTTTTCAACAAAACTTTGCAGTTCTTCCCATACTTCACACATTTTCTTAATCAAGGAGGGACATCCTCTACTGCCTCTACTCACAGCTATTTTCTTAGGTTGAACCTTATCAATGGCTTTCTTGAGACCCATGGTGAGATATATAATAACAAACTGTATAGTCAAATGACCAAAAATCCAACAAAACACTGAAAATCCAGGTGAAGAATTGATGTGGGATAGTCACTGGGCACGAGACAATGGTAAACTGAGGGCGGAGGGGCGACGATCGCCGATCGACCACGCGCTAGGTCGGCCTGTACGCGTATCAACAAACTCGCGTCCCGAGGTAACCCTCGCCTTCCGAGACATAATTTTCGAGGAAATCCTGCTCGTCTTCCGAAAAACTCGCATACAGGGACACTCGCATTCCGAGGTACCACTGTACATGTACTTGTGAAAATTAAAGCACTAAATGTATTGAAGCACACATTTTTAGGATCAACCTCAGTAGTGTCCCAAAACTTGTGCACTAGCTGTTACTGGTCAGATTAGCTAGTACTAGGCATCCAAGCCATTCTTTTCATCTATTGGGGACATGGGTTTATGTACAACCTCCGCATGCCTCCCCATCAGACAGGGAGTACATGACGATCAAAGATTAAGCCAATACTTATGCATAATGGAAATTATATTTGCCATCAATAGCGAAATTTGGCTATATTTTTGCCCTATGATGGTCATGGAGGAAGCTGGCCTCGGGTGAAAGAGGGCTGTGACGATCTCTGTCTGGAACTTGTAGGTGTGGGACCGGGACGTCCGCCTCCTGGGGCTCGTGCGGCCCAGGCTCTGCTTCAGGAGGCTGGGGTCATTCTTGCCCTTGATGGGGAGGTTCTTCTGAAGCCCTGACCACGGCGGTCTCTGGGTTTGGAGTCCCTGTGCCTGCTTTCACCAACTTCCATATCAAATCCGGAGCTCACAGTTCCTGTGACGGCACTACAACCAACCGTATTGACATTTGCCTTTTAACTGTAGACTTTCGGCGCCATGGAGAGGGAGGGGGGGGGGGGTACCTGCTGCTTGGGGTAACAGCTTCTCCTCCATATCAACCTACCCTGGCTATGCACCCTGGAGAGGCCACTCCAGACCAACAACCAGAGCACAACTCCATAGTCTCCTGAGACTGATGGATGCCTACTATATGCATCATTTCCTAAATCCAATGAAAGGAGACCACAAGTCACCCAACCTTCCTCTGAGAAATAATTTGGTTAAGTGTGGAACTACCTAAACAATACCCTGAAACAATTAAATAAGCACTCCAAATGACTACCTCCATCTACCACCAAGTAACATATAGGCTACCCATTAGTTCCTGGGTGCCAAGTTTGCTCATAGGGTAGAGCCCCAAAGTGATAAGTGAGGTCTCCAGCTCATAACCAAAGTCCCTGAACCACAGATAGATGGAAACGTGTCGATAAAACCTGCAAATCCAGAGAAATAAGTCATGACTGACTCTATGCTACCTATGGGAGCCGGTCGGCCGAGCGGAGAGCACACTGAACTTGTGATCCTGTGGTCCCGGGTTCGATCCTGGGCGCCGCCGAGAAGCAATGGGCAGAGTTTCTTTCACCCTATGCCCCTTTTACCTAGCAGTTAAAATAGGTACCTGGGTGTTAGTCAGCTGTCACGGGGTGTTTCCTGGGGATGGAGGCCTGGTCGAGGACCGGGCTGCGGGGACACTAAAGCCCCAAAATCATCTCAAGACAACCTAGTAACCAAGGGAACACAGTGGACAACTGGAATGTTGAACATTAGTTTACCAACAAATTGTGGGTGATAATGCAGAGAAGAGGGGTAGATGGCTAGATTTTCTGACTCAACTTTAGGTGAAACAAGCTGCAAATTGCAAAACCCCAATTTTTGCCACCACTTCATACTCTACTGAAAAAACAAGAGTGGAAAAGAAACTTGGTCATTGATGCAAAAATATCAATGACCGAGCCAAATCCTGCAAAGAATCTAAATCAGTCTGCTTGCAGGCATGATGAAATGTATATAAGGCAACAAATGCTTCACAGGAAAGCAGAGCAAACAACTTGGCCAACGTTTATGCAGCCAACTGACCTGACAAGGCCAGGAGAGAACCTAAGAATGCATCAGAGAGCTTGGACAATAACCAGCAGAAAACATATCGTGCACAGCTAGATAAACAGTAGATCCTGCTTGGATCCTGCTTGATGAGGTTCTGAGAGTTCTTCTACTCCCCAAGCCCGGCCCGAGGCCAGGCTTGACTTGTGAGAGTTTGGTCCACCAGGTTGTTGCTTGGAGCGCCCCGCAGGCCCACATACCCACCACAGCCTGGTTGGTCTGGCACTCTTTTTTAGAAAACAGCCCAGTTTTATCTTGAAGATGTCCACGGTTGTTCCGGCAATATTTCTTATAGTCACTGAGAGGACGTTAAACAACCGCGGACCTCTGATGTTTATACAGTGTTCTCTGATTGTGCTTATGGCACCTCTGCTCTTCACTGGTTCTATTCTGCATTTTCTTCCGTATCGTTCACTCCAGTACGTTGTTATTTTACTGTATAGATTTGGGACCTGGCCCTCCAGTATTTTCCATGTGTATATTATTTGGTATCTCTCTCGTCTCCTTTCTAATGAGTACATTTGGAGAGCTTTGAGACGATCCCAATAATTTAGGTGCTTTATTGCATCTATGCGTGCCGTATATGTTTTCTATATTCCCTCTATTTCAGCAATCTCTCCTGCTCTGAAGGGGGAAGTGAGTACTGAGCAGTACTCGAGACTGAAAAACACAAGTGACATGAAGAGTACAACTATTGTGATGGGATCCCTGGATTTGAAAGTTCTCGTAATCCATCCTATCATTTTTCTGGCTGATGCAATATTTGCTTGGTTATGCTTCCTAAACGTTAGGTAGTCAGACATCATTATTACCAAATCCTTGACATGCTGTTTTCCTACTATGGGCAGATTTGATTGTGTTTTGTACCCTGTATTATGTTTCAGATCCTCATTTTTGCCGTACCTGAGTACCTGGAATTTATCACTGTTAAAAAACAAGTGTTGAATGTAATGAAACACCATTTTCTGGGTGAGACTCCGGAGGCTCCCCGGAGCTTACTAGGCTGATATGCTAATGTCAGACTTTGGCATCAGTCATGTGTATGGAGTTCTGTAGGCCTACTGGGGACCATGTGCCAGAGCCTGGCCCCCTCAGAGAGGCATGGGGAGCAATGGATAATAGAAACCCCCCGTGTGGTTGGAAGTATTTATGTCTGCCATCGACTGGGTCAGGCACCCAGAAAGGTAAGCATCCCAAAACAAACCCCTATTCTGTTGAAAATATTGCTACCAAAAGCCGAACAACTGGATAGAACTCCCCTAAAAGAAACGAGCAAATGAGCATGATGTCACACGTCGCCGTGCCGCTGTCTGCACAGCTCCCCCCCTCCCCAGGAGGGAAAGGCGGGAGTCCCAGACCCTCCCCCCCCTCGCTATCCACGCATCAGTTCTTAGGCTGGATGTCAAAACACGCGAAAATCCGCCGACCAGAGGGAGGGAGGGATGCTGGGGAGAATCCGGAGCTCACCCAGAAAATGGTGTTTCATTACATTCAACACTGGGTTTCTGGGAGGAGCCCCTTCGTGTTCCCGGAGCTAACTACCCACAGAGGAAAAAGGTAGGAACTTACCAGGGAGGTGGTCGCTACTCACTCCTCAACTTGAAGTCGAGACAACTTGCTGCAGCCGCTGACCCAAAGCAACACAGGCCCGACGAAGCCCCAGTGACGTTCACCAGGTAACGAGCAGTCAGGACCCTGTTCGACTGCCAAAATCCCCATGCCCGAATGTCAGCCCAGGACATGTTGCCAAAGATGGCAGCAAGAGCAGCGAACTTACGAACGTCATGGGCACGGGGATAGACCACAGGCTGGCTAGTCTTAACACTATCGCGCCCCTAGCATGCGCGCTGCCAACTTAGAGGTCACGCCCCTGGAGTGTGGGCAAACGCGCGGCAACACTGAAATGTGTATACTTGTTTCAATTTTCTCACCTTAATTCTCGTGCTACGTCGTTCGTTTTGGTATCATTGTGTTCGCAATAGAATTTCCTACAGGTGAATATGCATATAATGTCCAAAAACCTGACATGACTTCCAACAGCAAAGCCTAAAGTCGGCAAAAGTTAACCGTGAGTGCACAAAATCAGTAAAATGTATATACTTGTTTCAGTTTTCTCATCTTAATTCATCATTGTGTTCGCAATTAAATTCCATACAGGTGTATGTGCATATAATGTACAAAAACCCAGTGTGCCTCCCCGCAGGAAAGCCTAAAGTTACCCATAAACAAGCACCAATTGGCACACAGCAACCTAATGTGTATACTCGTTCAGTTTGATAACATCAATTTTCGTGTTATGTCTTCATTTTTATATCAAATTGTTCACAATATAAAGGCGCGGATTTTAAAACTAGTCCCATAATAATAGAGCAATAACTGGAATTTTAACAAATACTTTAATTTTGGAAGCTCATCACAAAATTATTTATATCTTTCCAGTGTTCTGACAAATGTTTGTGTTACATATTTCATTTTGGTATAAAATTGTTCGCAATGTAAAAGCTCACATTTTAAAACTAGTCGCAAAATAATAGCACAATAAATAGAATTTTAACAAATATTTTAAAATTTTGACCAAAATCGTATTTATAATCTTTCAAGTGTTCTGACATCAAGTTTCGTGTTATATCTTTCATTTTGGTATCAAATTGTGCTCACTCTAAAGGTGCTTATTTTGAAACTATCCCGAAGTCGATCGGATAAAAAATTAATTTTATACAAATATTTTTGTATTGGACGCGAGCGCTGTCCATAGCTAGGACTCATGAGAGAAAAAAAGTGAACGTGATCGGTGTCCAATCGAGCGATACTGTTTATAACTCTGCGGACGACCTGGGAGACCCACACCCGCGAACAGGGAAGAAGGGAAACCGGATCAACCCAAAGCGTGTCCCCAGACACAGAAGCCGTAGCGCGTAAATAACAGCGAAGAGCCGCAACCGGACACAAAACATGATGCACCTCTGGCCTGACCAACCAAGCATCAACCACCCAAGGACCCCTCCAAAAAGCAGCAGTCTCATTCTTTGCCAGAAAAGGAGGAGACGGCTGCAATCGAACAAAACCATCATGAAGACCAAAGAAGCAGAAACCTCTGTGCTGGAGAAGAGCATAAAGCTCCCCAACCCAGCCCCCAGGGGCCAATAACAGCAGAAAAAGAGCCTTGGAGAAACAATCCTGCACCAAAGGGGCCACAACAAAAAGAGGAGAAGATAGAAAAGAGAGCACTCTGTCCAAAAACCAAGACGGCTCAGGCAGTGCATGAGCAGGCCGGAGGTGAAACAATACATGAGACAGCTTGCAAAACGGCGCAGAAGTAACATCAATACCGAAAGCAAGCTGAAGCGGCTTCGCCAGCGCCGCACAATATGAGGTGACAGTGTTAGGCATAAGGTGACTGTCCTGGAACAACCAAGAGAGAATGGACAACACCACCCGAACAGAAATCGAAGCACAAAGATGAAGATGTAAAAAGAACCGGAAGGACCGCCAGGAGACCTCATACTGCCGCCGAGACGAAGCCCCACAGGTGGGACACCAACGAAGAAACCACCTGATCACCATAGAGATGATGATAAACCAGAGTCAAAAAGACCATACGCGAAGACTCAAAGAGAAGATCGAACCAGCAAAATGACGCACTAGGCCGATCTGTTGGAAGAGGCGGAACCGCGGGAAAACCTCCGGGTTCGGACACCGGGCAAGCAGAGCCTGAAACCACAGCTGGGCCGGCCACCACGGGGCCAAGAGGACTACTCTCCCCTGGTAGGTCTCCAAGCGAGTCAGGACCTGGAGCAACAGCTGAACCGGGTGAAAGAGGTACAGGAACCCCCACCTCAACCAGTCCTGCCGAAAGGCATCAACTTCGATGGCCTCGCAACCGGGGAAGGGCGCCACATACTGGGGGAGGCGCCGCGACCACGCTGACGCAAAGAGGTCCACCTCGGGGCGCCTGAATGTCTGGCAGAGCCAACGGAATGAGTCGACATCGACCGTCTATTCTGCGGATAGGGGAACGAAACGATACAGGCCATCGGCCAAGACGTTGGACACTCACTGCACATGAACAGCCACGAGAGCCAAATCCCAAGAACTCAGCAGACGAGTCACCCAAAGCGACCAGCGCCAAAGAGCCAAGGACCGCATCGAAACCCCGCGGTTCAGGCAATGAACCACCCGGGAAGCAGTCCGAATGGAGCCAGATTGTCGATCCGCGGGCGACCCAAACCCTACAAAGCGAAAACCACACTCCTGCGAATTCCCGCACCGTGCTGTGGGCTCGACGGAAGGACGGACCCCATAGCCTCCGGCGGATCTGGTGAGCACTGGTCACAAAGCCCCCAGCCAAGGGACGAAGCATCCGTGAACACATCAAGCGAGGGCTCAGGTAGGCGCCAAGGCACTGAACCCCGAAAAAACCGAAGAGGTAGCTGGCGACGCAGCAGGCAATGCAAGGTCCTGGGGGTCGAACCCGGCAATCATGAGGAAGGCGGAAATCCTCGGCCAACTGCGCAGCCGACAGGGAGGGAACCTGCACATGGAGCTGCTGAACGCCAACATCCCGGGGAAGGACAGGAGCAAACATGCACTCATTGAGGTGCTCAAGGTCGCTCCCCAAGAAAACCTGAACCACTGTCAAGACCTGGCGCCACTCAAGCGTGCGGGAACGACAGAAAGAATGCCAAGTCTTCAAAGCAAAAATAGGACAGTCCCCCAGCCAGGACGACTCCGGAACCTCATAACGGACCCTGAAAGAGAACGAATTCCCAAACCTGAAAGACAACGGATCCATCACCGAGGCGTAATCTGGGTCACACAGGAGGTAAGATGCCAGAGCTGCCCGCACCACAGACGGTTGGATGCGGGAAGCTGAAAACTTCCGGAAAGATGGAACCAAAGCACATGAGGGAACATGGAACCGAACCCCGGGGAGAGGCAGATGACAAATCCAACTCGTATGCAGAGGGGGGAAAAGAGAACCTCCCTCTCCTTGTAACAATAAGCCCCACTCCGAGGATAGGAAAACCCAGGCAGGGTCCAGCGGGCCCGAAGGCCCCCAAGTCAGCCCCTCCCAAGACCCAAGTCCCCATCCTCGAGACCCAGGGCCGAGTCATCCCCCAGAGCACCGGCCCCTAAAGAAAAAGCCTGCGCAGCTGAATAAGCCAAACAGAAAGGACCCCACTGGTCAGACCCAGAGGCTTCGGCAGGGAAATTGGACTCGAATGCCTCTGTCTCCACATCAGAAGGGGTATTCTCCGAGACAGCCCGAGACTCAAGACCATCTAAACCCTGCCCCGACCCCAAAACCCTCAGACGTTTCCAGGACGCACCACAGTAGGGGAAGGACAAGGGGGTGCGGACTGAACCAAGGTCGAAGTGCCCCCCACCCCCAAGTCCGGATCCCTATAAGCAAAACGGGGCAGCCTTGGGGCATCCGGGTGAGCAACCAACCTAGTGCATTGCAATAACCTAATACGAACATGCAATGCCTGCGCCGCCTGTACCCGCAAAACATCATCTTGAGATTGGGTAAAATGAGTTACGAGCAAGCAACAGAACTCACAGGACTCAGGGTCAAAGGTGTCACTGACCCAACAGGCAGCGTGACAGAGGCAAAAACCATGAGGATCACCCTGAGTCAAGGGGGTCGAGCAACCCTCGAACTCGCACGAAGTGAAGGGGGGACTTCGGGGACACATCCGCCGGACCCACGCGCCCCTAGGGCTTTCCCCAGAGTCCTGAGCGCTTAACAGAAACTCACGCCCAGGTAATCCCAGGCAGTTTACTGCTAACCAACGCCCAAAACTACCAAACAACTGTTTAAAGCTGAACCCTAGGGATGTGTACACTCACGGGGACCTAGCAGCGGGCACCACCAGAAAACAACCATGCACAGGTCAGGCACAAAAAAAAGGGGGGAACAAGGCAGACCCCCCTTCAAGGCGAAAACAAAAGGAAAACAAAACCCCGCAAGAGGACAACATACCCCAAGGAACAGAGCGTACCCCAAGAAGTGGTGAAAACAAGCTGCGCAGTACCCTGCGCCCCACCAGTGCAAACTGCCTCTTACCCTAAGGAAAACCAGGAAAACAAAAGCCCCCAGCACCCAAAGGGCAGCCGAAAACCAAACAGTAATACGGCCTAGCAGAGGCAGACTCTGAGGAACTTGTGGAAGGTAACCCCAAGCCCCAAGAGCAGTACTTACAGGGCACCTAAGGACGATAACCCTAGGTGCATGCAGCCTGAGTACTGAAGAATAACTCCTGGCTCTTGCACCCCCCAGAAGACAGCCAACACACTCAAAGCACAGTGCTGGAAAAGCTGGAGCCAAGCACAGGACCTCTGCCTCTAGCATCAACCTGAGAACTGATGGGTGGATAGCCGGCACGGGGGGTCTGGGGCTCCCCCTTCCCCTGGAGGGGGAAGGTAGCGTTGCACAGACAGCGGCGCGGCGACGTGTGACATCATGCTCGTTTCTTTTTGTGGAGTTCTATCCAGTTGTTTGGCTTTTGGTAGCAATATTTTCACCAGAATAGGGAGTTTGTTTTGGGATGCTTACCTTTCTGGGTGCCTGACCCAGTCAGTGGCAGACATAGAATGCTTCCAATCACACGGGAGTTTCTAAAGGCCATTGCTCCCCATGCCCCTCTAAGGGGGCCAGGTTCTAGCTCATGGTCCCCGGTAGGCCCACAGAACTCCATACACATGACTAATCCAAAGTCTCACATTAGCATATCAGCCTAGTAAGCTCGGGGAGCCGAAGGGGATCCCCCCAAGAAATCATGTTATTTTCTGCTGCCCAAATTGAAAACTTTGTTGATATCTGCTTGTAGTTTTTCAATGTCTTTAGCAGAGGTAATTTTCGTGCTGATTTTTGTGTCATCTGCAAAGGATGACACGAAGCTGTGACTTGTAATTTTGTCAAAATCTGATATGAGAATAAGGAACAGCAGTGGTGCAAGGACTCTACCTTGAGGTACATTTACTCGATTGACTGTTACTCTTTGTGTTCTGTTTGCCAGCGTTTTCTTCTGTTTTCTCTACTCTACCAGTTATTCCCACTGACCTCATTTTGTGTGCTATCACTCCATGGTCACATTTGTCGAATGCCTTTGCAAAGTCTGTGTATGCAACATCTGCATTTTGCTTTTCTTCTAGGGCTTCTATGATTTTGTCATAATGGTTGAGTAACTGTGACAGACAGGATCTGCCTGCTCTAGATTCACGTTGTCCTGGGTTGTGTAGCTCATTATTTTCCATAAAACTAGAAATTTGATTCCTAATCACTCTTTCAAAAACTTTTATTATGCATGATGTTAGTGCAACTGGTCTATAGTTTTTTGCCAAGGCTTTACCACCCCCCTTGTGCAGAGGCGCTATATCTGCAGATTTAAGTGTAGCTGGTATCTCCCCTGTATCGAGGCTCTTTCTCCATATTATGCTGAGCGCTAGCGCTACTGGTACTTTACATTTCTTTATGAATATTGAATTCCACGAATCAGGCCCAGGAGCTGAGTGCATGGGCATACTGTCAACTTCTCTTTCAAATTCTTCCGAGTTCGTGTTAATATCCGTTATATTATCTGCAGCTTGAATGTCATTCATAAAGAAGCTGTCTTGATCATCAACTTTCATGTTTTTACTGGTGTGCTAAACATAGCCTCATACTGGCTTCTTAGAATTTCACTAATTTCTTTGTTGTCCTCTGTGTACATAACTTCAGTTGAAATTAAAGATCCCATACTGGTGGAGGTTTTTTATTTTGATTTTGCGTATGTGAAAAAATATTTTGGATTTTTCTTTATCTCTAGTATAGCTTTCTGTTCTAATTCCATTTCCTCAGACTCGTATGATCGCTTCAACGTTTGTTCTGTTTCTTCGATCTCCCTGTTTAGGTTTATTTTCCTTTCTTGTGATAGTCGTGTCTGCCTAAGCATTTCCGTTATTTTTTCTTCTCCTGTACAGTCGTCTGCATTCTCTTTCTAGAGTGGTCCTCTTTCTGACCCTCCTCACAGGCACGTGCTTCAAACAGACCTTGTATGCTTCAGCTGTCAGTTGATCTATTCCCTGTGTGGGAGTTTTGTCGCTTAAGACCGTCTCCCATTGAATGTTTGCAAGGTCTACATTTATTTTTTCCCAGTCGATCCTTTTATTGTTGAAACTGAATTGATTGAATACTCCTTCTCGCCTGTTGGGTCTCTTAGACCTACTACCGTTATTTATGCTAGTTCGCACTTCAATGAGCTTATGGTCTGAGTATGTAGTATCTGAGATTGTAATGTCTCCGATTAGTTCATCATTGTTTGTGAATAACAAGTCTAGTGTGTTTTCGTTCCTAGTTGGTTCTGTAATCTGTTGATTGAGCGAGAATTTGTCACAGAATCTCAAAAGTTCTCTGACCTGTGGTTGGTTATTTCCCGGGTCGTTCCCAGCTATGATATTGTGTCTGCCATTCCCCTGGAAACACAAACCGAAATTGTCTCTATTTTCCGCTTGTTCCAACATGTAATAAAGTTGTTACATCTTGGCTTAACGTGTTTATGACGAATTAGAACGTTGTTACAACTTGTTATATTGGTTGTTATAACTGGTTAGGTGGTGTTAAAACTTGTTCGAACGTTGTACCAACGTCGTAGTTTCGGTGTGTGTTTGGCGGGTCTCCATCTTAGATTTGGTAAATTGAAATCTCCAAGGAAGATAATATCTGGAGCTGGGTTTGCTAGATTATCAAGGATGTTCTCTATTTTGTGCACCTGCTCTGTTAATTCCTTAACCATTGTATCTGGCGGTTTATATATTAGAATAATAATTAGGTTTATTTTTTCTACCTTAATTCCAAGTACCTCTACCACATCATTAGTAGAGTTTAGTAGCTCTGTGCATACCAGGTCCTCTTTAATATACAGACCTACTCCTCCATTTGACCTAGTTTCTCTATCACATCTATATAAATTATAATTTGTAATCCAGATTTCACTATCCATGTAATCTTTCGTATGAGTTTCCGTGAATGCCCCAAATATTGAGTTTGACTCTAATAGGAGGCCCAATTATGAACTTAACTTTATTTCTTGATTTACCACACCACACTTCCATCAAAGCACTTGATATACCAAGAGTACCACACTTCCCTCAAAAAGAATCCAGTCGTCGTGGTTAATAAAGATCAATGACAGTAGAAAGCGGGAAACACATGTTACACAAGTGGGAGAGCAGTAAAGCTCGAGCTGAGAGGGTGTATACAGTGTAGGTGTATCCCACACAAGCAGAAAGATGCTCTCCACCCTGGGGAGTTTGGATACCAAATTCTCATTCAGAGTTTGGTATCCACCTTGACCCTTCTATGTCCTTGTCATTAAGGAATTACAGGGTTTGGAGTTGTTGAGAAGTTAGTTGCCTTGGTTGCTATTTAACCCATCCTGGTAACCTCCTTCCTAAACACAAACACAGGCAACTTACTTTCCCTAAATAATGGCAATATCAAGCAGCCCATATATAAGAAAGAAGAAGCTGCTGAAATACGGGGTGGGTAGCTCCTGGGTATCATGTCAGCAAGTGGGAGAAGCAGCCAGACATGACAACTAGCAATTAGCAAAATGCTTATCAGTACTTCATTGTCCTTTCCTGTGTTTCCCCTTGCCTCAGTATGAACCAGCAGTAACATCTGAAGAGACACCCCCCTGTTCAATCTGTCCTCTTAATAGAATGTCAATGCCAAAAACTGGCGTTGAATATAATGAAATGCCATTTCCTGGGTGAGCCCCGGAGACTCCTTAGAGCTATCGGACTGATATTAGCTATATTAGTCTGGGGCTTCAATGACAAGGGGCATGAATGGGGCTTCGTGGACAATGGGAATGAACTACGACAGGCCATCTGCCAGGACATTGGACACTCCCCAGATGTGAACCGCACGGAGAGCGAAACCCCGAGAAATCTGCAGACGAATCACTCGAAGCGACTAGCCCCAAAGAGCCAAGGACCAAAGAGACCCCCTGTAGTTCAGACAATGAACCATCGGGGCGCAGTCCAAATGGAGCCTGATCGCAGAGCCCCGAATGATCCGAACACACCACAGCAAAAGCCACACCATCGCAAACTCCCGCACTGTGCTGTGAGGCTACAGAAGAACAGAGCCCACCGACCCTAGCCGGCCTGGTAAGCACTGGTAACAAAATCCCAGCTGAGGGACGAGGCATCCGCGAACGCATCGAGTGAGGGCTCCAGGAGGCGCCAAAGCAATGAACTCCGAAAAATCCAAAGAGGAAGCCTGCAACGCAGCAACCAATATAAGGCCCGCAGGGAAAGAACCCAGCAGTTGCTAGAGAGGTGGAAGGGCTGCTCTGAAGGGAACCATAACAGACGCCGAAGCCAGACCTGACCCAGCAGGTAAACCAGCACAGCGAAATTTAGACCCCGCACAAATGCTCGAGCAACTGCCGAGTGACCTGGGACCCCCTCAGGAACAGCTGGAGGTGGGATTGCAGCTCCAGCAATGCCACGGGAGGGAGAGATACGGAAGCGGTCTGAGAGTCCCAAACGAGGCCCAGCCAGTTCCGAACATAGGACTTCCTCCAGTTCACCAAGAACCCGAAGAGCTGGGAAAAAACCACACCCTGGTGAGCACACAAGCAGAGTAGCAGGGAGCCCACACCAGCCACTCGTTGAGGTAGGACAGAACCCGAACCCCTGGCAGACGCAGACCTGGGTAAGATATGTAAAATGCAAGGTGACAGATTTAGGCCAAAGGGAAAGCAACGAAGCAGTCAGCATGCCGCCCCACAACGAAACCTACCAATTCCCTAATACCCCAGATGAATCAGAACCTGCCAATATGCGTCCCAGAGGTCCAGACACACAATCCAACAGCCTGGCTCCAAATGAAGCCGGACCTGTGACTGAGTGGTCATTCAAAAGGAGGGGCAAGGAATCTAGCGGTTCAGATGGGATCTTCTTGAGGTTATCTTGAGATGATTTCGAAGTTTTTTTTTTTAGTGTCCCCGCGGCCCGGTCCTCGACCAGGCCTCCACCCCCAGGAAGCAGCCCGTGACAGCTGACTAACACCCTGGTACCTATTTTACTGCTAGGTAACAGGGGCATAGGGTGAAAGAAACTCTGCCCATTGTTTCTCGCCGGCGCCTGGGATTGATCCCAGGACCACAGGATCACAAGTCCAGCATGCTGTCCGCTCGGCCGACCGGCTCCCCAGAATGAGATAAGTCAGAATGAACCGAAGATCCGCACAGTCCCGTTTCGGTTCCGAGAACAAGCGGAAAACCCACTTGAGGGACGAGGTTATTTCAACCATGCCCAAACGCACCCACTCCAAAATGACCTGATTGAGCGAAGGGGAAGAAGCCAGGCCCCAATCTCTCAAAGGAGGAGGAGCCGCCCTACGCCACCACAGGCCAGAAGACACGACCCGAAATGCTCACGGTCTCTTTGGTCATGGGATCAAGTGTGGATAAACAGAGCCAGCCTCCGTCAACGGGGCGACCCGCGAAAGGGCTGGCTTCCCTTACTACAAGCCGGCCGACAAACACAGCGAGCAGTGCGCCTACCAGACGATGACGGCTCCAAAGGAGGCACCGGCTTAGAAACTGGCACCAAGTGCCCACCTCGACCAGAAGAGCTCAAGCCCTGGCACAACCCTTCCAAGAGGCCCAAGAATGGCCACCCCAGAAAATCAACAAATCCGAGAGGATGACAACTAGCAGAGGCCGCCCACAAAAACTGATTACCGGCCCCGTCCTCAATCAACAACGGACAAAAGGGCAGCGAAAATATAAGAGCCAGGGCTCAAGTGGATTCCAAGTACTGTGTGTGGGCGGCTTGGCGACACACGAGGTGAGAGGCAAAAAACAGAGACACCGCCTCCCGGAGGATTGGCACGAGCCAGTCCAAGGACAACTTGAGAAGAGAAAAGAAGCACAAGATCGAGGCCAAATGCCTGCAGGCGCAAAAATCCTCAGCCTCCAAAGCAGCCGAAAGGGTAGGAACCTGCGTATGCAGCTGCAGAAGACTAACATCACGAGGAAGCATAGGGAGAAAAGGCAAGCACTGAGGCATTCAAAATTGCCCCCAGGTAAACCTGCAGAACAGTACCAGTCTCCCGCCATTCAAGCGTGCGGGTCCGACAAAACCCGTGCCATGTTACCTGAAAAAAAGAAAGGGCAGTCTGCCAGCCAGAAAGACTCCAGAACCTCATAATGCACACCAATACAGGGAAGAACTGAACTCAAACGAGAACGGATCCATCACAGAGGCAAAATCAGGGTCACACAGGAGATAAGCAGTAAGAGCCTCTCAAACCTCCTTAGGTGAGATGCATGAGGCAGAAAACCTCCAGAAAGAGGGAGCCGAGGAACCCTAGAGAACCCAGACCTGAACAGCTGAACCCAAATCAAATTCGTACAGAGAAGGGGGATACAAAAACCACGCTCCCTGCAACAACAAACACCACAATGAGGGCACCAAACTCAATCTCAAGATTGAGTTTTGTAATTTAAAAGGAAGTATTTTCTAGCAAGGTAAGGAAATTACCAGCTTGACTGATAAAGTAAGGATACAGGAGGAACACATCAAAGAACTAGTAAAGGATAATGAGGCATGGAAAGTGAAGAGTCGGTAATTTGAAGAAATAAACAAGAAAATAGACTCATATGGTGAACAGCTCCAAGGGAGCCTGAGGGCTAACATGGAGTTAGGCAAGGAGATGCAATAAGAAACTTCACTGGCAACTCAAATAGAGGAGGTTAACAAAGAACTAGAAAAGTACAAAAAAAGAAATAAAAGAGACATGCAAAGTTGTAAAAGAGAAAGAAATGATTAAGGAAGTGTGTTCGGAAGTCAAAACCAGAAATGACAAACAAGAAGTGGATCTTAGGCAAGCAATTATTAAAGAACTGGTAACCAACAATAAATTGGTACAAAACACTGCAGATAGAAGTAAGTCCATAATAATTTTTGGATGTTTAGAGAAGGAAATTCATCTAGGGTGGACCGAGCAGCAGAAGAGATGAAAATCATAGAGAAAATAGTAGTTTAGGAGAAGGTCTAAATTCAAAGGAGCATGTCAGTGATTATAGGAGGATAGGAAAATATGAGAAAGACAAGAACCGCCCCTTAAGGTTGATGTTTAACCAACGTGCTGCGCGAGTTTATTGTAAAATTCCCCCTGTGCGCATGAAATAAAGTGTTCCCAAAAAATTTTTTTTCTTTGTGAAATGATAAATTCCCTTCCCTGAACATGTCTATGTAAAATTAAATACCAAATCCCACTTACTTTGGCTGTGGGGATATGGACAAGGTGCACTGTGACATCAGGGCCTGGTCGCCCATGCATGACTCGCCCAGACACGGTCACGCGGGCCATTCAAGCCGGGTGTTGCCACAATATATTTTCAATTATGCAGGCGAAGGTCACAATAACGTGGCTGAAGTATGTTGACCAGACCACACACTAGAAGTTGAAGGGACGACGACGTTCGGTCCGTCCTGGACCATTCTCAAGTCGCTTGTGCCTTGAGAATGGCAGACAGACATTCACAAGCGACTTGAGAATGGTCCAGGACGGACCGAAACGTCGTCGTCCCTTCAACTTCTAGTGTGTGGTCTGGTCAACATATTTTCAATTATTTGTTCTATGTATTTCCAATGCGGTTTTATTTATTTTTTTATTGTATATGATGCACATTCGTGCCCTTTACAATATGTACACAGTAGAATATTCCTAATGTTCCATGGAACTGTGATACATGGGTCAGTAATGTGTCGACAATAAATGTTTATTGTCACATATTACTTGTTAAAAATTCACTAAATTGCAATAGTACAGTTTCACACAC
>WNGS01069083.1:0-11740 GCA_020271785.1 Procambarus virginalis | reverse complement strand
CAACTATCAGTCCCTACTTTGACACTGGCAATTGTTACACGATTCAGACGTGGAAACGTATCAAAGATCACACACATTACCTTACGACCACTCTCTGCCTCCAAGTCTGGTGGATTCACTGTTTCCCGAGGCTCGCCTGATGACCTGCAGTCTCACAACTGCCTCCGACACACCAGCACGCACGCACTCTCTCTCTCTCTCTCCTCTCTCTCCTAACTATCATACAGGGATATAAAAACAACCGAATCGGGGGGGGGGGCGCATTTTACACTGTTGTGGGAAAGTCTGGTATGGTCCTGTTCCCAGCTGATGCAGCCTACACGGGGGAGGAAAACGTGTTTTGCACACCTAAATAGTTCATCAGCACATCAAGGTGTCAGCTTCCCATGGTGTGCAATGTAATGTAATGTAATGTAATTATCAAAAGAAGGCACCAAACCGGGAAGGCTATGTAGCACCATCAAAGTGCGAAATAATCAGAGGGCGCTAATATTACTAAGAAAGCCAATACGAGAACAAAACGCATAAGGCGAACGATATCAAAAGTATCCGATTCACCTAGAATTCTATCGAGGAACAAGTGACCGCGAGGGACGGTCGGAAAGCAAGACACACGCTCGTCCTGGAAGGCAGGACATTCAACAAGGATATGCATAACCGTAAGAGGGACAACGCAATTCGGACAACAAGGAGCAGGGCGGCGCTCCATTAAGTGACCGTGGGTTAAGCGAGTATGGCCAACCCGCAGCCGTGCTAAAGCAGTTTCCCACCGCCGATTACGGTGGTAGGAGGAAGGCCACGGGGACACACTACGTTTGAGAGTACGCAGTTTGTTACCAACCACAGAGGACCAACAACTCTGCCACCGGGCAAGGATAGAGGAATGAATAACCGGATAAAAGTCAGAATAAGGAAGACCCTTACGGGAGATGGGACAAGAACGGATGGCATCCTTAGCGGCAGCATCTGCACGCTCATTCAAAGAAACCCCAATATGGCTGGGAACCCAGCAAAACTCTACCGATTTAAACTTGCTAGAAATAAGAAACAGCCATTGCTGAATCTCGATGACCACTGGGTGGACAGGATTAAAGGACCCAAGAGCCATTAGGGCACTACGAGAGTCAACGACAACCACAAAGGAGGAATGAGAATGAGAAAGCAAGAGACGGAGAGCATAGAGAATAGCATAAAGTTCCGCCGTAAAGACGCTAGCCTCCGAAGGGAGGCGACACATATAAGTACGGTCAGGAAAAACAACAGAGTAGCCCACACCGTCCGCAGACTTAGACCCATCGGTAAAGATGGAAATAGAGCGGGAGTGCGAAGAAAAGTGCTCAAGGAAGAGGCTTTTCAGAACTGAAGGAGGGGTAAAGGCTTTAGTAATACAAGTCAAGGACGTACAAAACTTGGGAAGGGGGACTCTCCACGGAGGCAGGGAAGGAACAATACGAGGAGAAACATTAGAAAGACGAACAGAAAGAGAATCCTGCAAGCGAGATAACCGGACAGAAAGTGGGAGACAATGAAGAGGAACAGGAGCTACAGGAGGAGAAAAGTCAAAGCACGACAGAGGCGAGAGGAAGGATGCTGTAAGGACCGCGCAAGATAGCGAAGACAGTAGCGGTCACGGCGGTCCTGGAGAGAGAGAAAGCCAGTGTCAACATACAAACTGAGGGCGGGAGTCGAACGAAAGGCACCAGAGCTGAGACGCAACCCAGTATGGTGCAAAGCATCAAGACGGCGAAGAGTAGAAGGAGAAGCAGAAGAGTAAGCAGGGCAACCATAATCGAGTTTAGACAGGACGAGAGAGGAGTGCAAATATAGGAGCGTGCGTCTATCTGCTCCCCAAGAAGTATGGGACAAAACCTTAAGGAGGTTAAGGGCCTTAGAGCACTCAACTCGGAGGCAAGAGATATGGGCTGACCAAGACAAACGAGTGTCAAAGACTAACCCCAAGAGCTTTGCGGAATCCCTGTACACAATGGGATGACCATAAAGCGACAAAGAGGGACGAAGAACAACATGCTTCCGAGTAAAGGTCATAGCACAAGTCTTAGATGCAGAGAACTTGAAGCCATGATTGGTGGCCCACGACGACACGGCATCAATCGCAAGTTGAAGCCGCCGTTGAAGGAGAGGTGAATCATCACCCTGACAGCAAAGGGTAAGATCATCAACATACAGAGCAGAGAAGACACCAGAAGGAAGAGAAGAAAGAAGACCGTTGAGGGCAACTAGAAAAAGAGTAGTGCTCAGAACACTACCCTGGGGTACACCCTCATACTGCCGAAAAGGGGCAGAGAGAGCAGTACCAAGCCGCACACGAAAGGAACGACGAGAGAGGAAGCTCTGGAGGAAGAGAGGGAGGTTCCCACGAAGGCCAAAAGAATGAAGTTGAGACAGAATGTGATACCGCCAGGTAGTGTCGTAAGCCTTTTCTAGGTCAAAAAGGACGGCAACAACGGAAGTCTTCGCAGCAAAAGCAGTACGAATATAGACCTCCAAGTTTACCAGGACATCCGTTGTGCTGCGGCACTTGCGAAAACCAAATTGAGAAGGAGAGAGGTGGTTATAGTGTTCTAAGAACCACATCAAACGAACGTTAACCATACGTTCAAAGAGCTTGCAGACACAACTCGTGAGGGCAATAGGGCGGAAGTCCTTGGGGGATGACCCGAGAGACCCTGGTTTCCGAACAGGGAGGACAACAGCATCGAGCCAGTCTTCAGGGACTGACGACGACTCCCAGACCCGATTGTACAGACTCAGTAAATACTGAGACGTGCACGGAGGGAGATGGCGGAGCATTTCATAATGAATGCCATCAGAGCCCGCTGCCGTAGAACCACAAAGGGCTAGGGCAGATTGAAGTTCAGAGAGAGAGAAGGGATCATTATAGGGAAGGTGGAGAAAAGTACAGAAATTTAAAGGACGAGACTCAAGGAGAGGCTTACGAAGAAGGAAGGATTGGGGGAGATGAGAACCAGAACTAACAGAGGAGAAATGGGAACCCAGTTCGGTCGCAACCTGCAACGGGTCCGCCACAAGAGCACCATGGAGGCGAAGGACTGGGGAGACATCGGGAATGAACTTGCCCGCAATCTTGCGGATACGCTTCCAGACCAGCGGAAGAGGAGTTTCGGAAGTAACGGTAGAGACATAAGTCGCCCAGCAAGCACGTTTAGCCGCACGGATGGTCCTACGGGCCACCGCACTCGCCTTCCGAAACAAAAGAAAAGACTCAACCGTCTGCCGGCGGCGATGTCTCTTCCAGGCTGCACGCTTACAGCGGACAGCCCGAGCACAGTCCAAATTCCACCAGGGAACGCACTTTCGCGTTCCCCGAGAGGAAGAGCGAGGAATAGAGTGCAGGGCAGCGTCAAAGATAGTGTCATGAAAAAGAAGGAGGGCGCGAGGGAGAGGTAAAACGGAGAGCTCGGAAATAGTAGCACGGAGAGTAAAAAGGCGCCAGTCAGCCTCGGCAAACCGCCACCGAGGGAAGGAGAGAGGAGGGCGAAAGGAGAAAAAAGTGACAAGGATAGGAAAATGGTCACTGCCATGGAGGTCGTCAAGGACTCGCCACCCGAAATCTAAGGAAAGGGATGACGAGCACAGAGAAAGATCGAGACAAGAAAGGGAGCGAGTCCGAGAGTCCAAATGAGTGGGCTCACCAGAATTAAGAAGGGATAGGGAAGAAGAGAGGATGAAAGGTTCAAGTAGGCGACCCCGGGTGTTTGTCAGCACATCACCCCAAAGGGCATGACGACAATTGAAATCACCCAGCAGGAGCACAGGCTCCGGCAAGGAGTCTAGGAGGTGTTTAAGATCGGGAAGAGAAAGTGGGACAGTGGGGGGAAGATAAATGGAACAAACCGTGTACCATCTACGCACAAAGACACGGGCGGCAGAACAGTGGAGAGGCGAGGAAAAAAGTAAGGGGACAAAGGGAACATCGGAACGAATCAAGAGAGCAGAAGAATTATGGACCCCAGCGACAGCTGGGGAGGGGAGAGAAAAGAATAGCCACGGAAGCGACCAGAACGAGAACCAAGCATCGGCTCCTGGAGACAGACACAAAGGGGCGAAAACTGTGAGATGAGAAGTTGAAGGTCAAGGAAATTGGCGTAAAATCCACGGATGTTCCACTGAAGAAAAGACATCACGAAAGAGAGAGAGGAGAGTAACAGAGAGCAAAGAAACAAAGGTGAAGAAGGAACACAGCACGCTAAAAAAGCACAGAGTCAGGATCAGGGTCAGCAAAGTCAGGGTTAGGGGGCATGGGTAAACTGAGTAAAGAAGGAGGGCAAGAAGCGGAAGGACGGACCAGAGGTGGACGAGCAGGGCCTGGAGGAGAAGGAAGGGGAGGAGGGGGAGCAGAAAGAGGGGAGCGCACCTCAGCAAGGGCAGTAACCGAGATGGAACTGGGGGCTAAAGAAACCCCCACAGTAGGAACAGGGGGCACCACCACCGAAGCGGGAGGGGAAGGAACGATAGAAGCAGAGATAGGGGGCGAAGAAGAAAGCGAAGCTTTCTTACCGACAGGGGAGGAGGAAGGAGAGGACCCAGGTTTCCGTTTCTGACTCAAAGAAACAGGCGTCCCAGCAGCAACGTACTGGGCAACAGACTCCAGAGTCTCGATAGGAGAAGAAGAGCGAGAGCGAACAACACAACCATCAGGAGAGCGATGGACGTCGGCCCGCACAGTCAGGCGGCGTGGAGAGCCAAGAGACGGAGGAGAAGGACTAGTAGGAGAGGAAATAGAAGACACAGGAGATGCGACAGACTGGGTAGAATGAAGGGGAGCCCTAGACAGAGAACCAGGAGGGGGACCCTTCGGGACAGAACTGAGGGAAACAGGGGAGGCGGTGGTGGGCGTGTCTGGGTCTAAGCCTCGGAAACGGTTGTGAGACTGAGGAAGGCGGGAAGGACGAGGAGAGGAAGAGCGCACCACTCGAGCATAGGAGACACCAGCGAAAGAGGGGAGACGATGAACTTGGCGTCGGGCCTCAGGAAAAGACAAACGGTCCCGGTGCTGCAAGGTGAGGACAGCCGCCTCAAGTTTGTAACGAATACACGCACGGGAGAAGGTAGGGTGGGCCTCACCGCAATTGAGGCAGCGGGCCTGGGGGGAAGTGCACTCTAACTTAGAGTGACCCTCGCTTCCACACAGGGGACAGAGAGAGACAGGACTAGAGCACCTGAGGGTACCATGCCCAAACTTCCAGCACTTACCGCAGAGCCGAGGAGATGGAATATACTCCTGGACGGAGCACCTGGCACCAGCGAGAATAACAGAGGATGGAAGGGTCCTACCATCAAAGGTAACCTTCACAACCCGGAGAGGCAGACGGCGATGACCACGAGGGGGACGAATAAATGTATCCACTTGGAGGACAGAATGACCCTGGGCCTCGAGGACATGTTTGATATCCTCGTGGCAGTCCCTAAGATCCCTAACACCGGTCGCAACATGGTGCGGGAGGAGAACAGTGCCCACACTGGCATTCAACCGGGCGTTCTTCGAGACCCGAACAGGGGTCTCACCAAGGCAGGATAAGGCGGCCAAGCGAGTGGCCGCATCCTGAGAAGGAGCAGCAACGACACGGGTACCAAGACGAGTGGGGTTAAAGGTGACAGAGGCGTCCACGGAATCGACAAGATGCCTATGAAGGGAAAAATCGTCAGGAGGAGTCGAGTCCAAGGGTTGGAGGTCAAAATACTTAGTCCATGTAGCAGGACCAAACAAAGCATGGAACGAAGTAGGATGGGAAGGAAGCATACGAGAGCGGCCGCGGCGGGGACGGCGATGAGAACCCGTAGAGAGAGACGGGTCGAAAGGCGCAGTAGTCGCAAGAAGAGATGGAGCCGTGCAAGGGGACGAGACGGTCACCACAGCAGGCTTGGAGCTCGACCCAACCACAGAGGAGGGAGGGGAGCAGGGAGGAAGAGTCCGGTCTGGGCCTAAACCGGGCTCTGCAGTGGAGGCTACAGATCCCGGTCTTCCAGGACGGTCCGACTCAGGGGCCTGGTCGCCCACCCCATGAGCCTGGTTAGAAGTAGTCAAGTCGTCATCCATAAAGCAAACGAATAAAAGGGATGGGACCCGGAACCAAGGGATACCACCTACCAAGGCAGC
This sequence comes from Procambarus virginalis, assembly GCA_020271785.1. Classification (NCBI taxonomy): domain Eukaryota; kingdom Metazoa; phylum Arthropoda; class Malacostraca; order Decapoda; family Cambaridae; genus Procambarus; species Procambarus virginalis. The sequence continues at coordinate 5,601 of WNGS01069083.1, read as the reverse complement.
CAGGGAGGCCGAGCGCGGGCCAGTGCAGGAAGGGTGTGTCGTCCCCAGCGGTGCTCCCCCTTTTCAACAGGGGAGTCCTACTACTTCGTGCATTCTCCCACACAGGTGCTAAGACCCCAGTCCCCCTATCGCCCTAGCCTGGACACCCAACCATCCACTCAGGGCGGCCTCTCACAGGCGACCCTTCCAGCGGGTGGTCCGATGGCTCACAAGGCCCCTACATGGTGCCCTTCAGCACGTACACCACCCAAAGAGGGGGCAGGTGAGGGGGCACAGGCAACCCACACCGGTCCCAGGGAGGCGTACGTGAGCCCCTCACCACGGCAAGGAGGCACCACGGAGGGGCCAGTCCTATGTAGACATGCCACTCGCGGGGCTCCGAGATGCAGCACCCCTGGACCTGTCTGGCAAATGCAACTTCTCCAGGTAATAGCCCCGTCTCAGTAAAACCTGCGGACGGTGCCCCCGGCGCACCTAACCTACTCAGGTCCTCCGGACAGTTGAGGTGTCAGGTAAGTGAGGGACGATCAGGGGGAGTGAGGCCCCACACTTGAAAACCTATCCACCTCTGCCCACTGGATTGGGGGCGGGGGCGGTGTTACCTATCCACCACTGCCCACAGGATAGGGGGGGGGGGGTGGCGGTGTAACCTATCCACCACTGCCCACGGGATGGGAGGGCGGGTGTAACCTATCCACCGCTGCACACGGGATGGGGGGGGGTGTAACCTATCCACCGCTGCCGGTGTAACCTATCCACCGCTGCCGACGGGATGGGGGGGGGTGTAACCTATCTACCGCTGCCGGTGTAACCTATCCACCGCTGCCGACGGGATGGGGGGGGGGTGTAACCTATCCACCGCTACCCACGGGATGGGGGGGGCGGTGTTACCTATCCACCACTGCCCACTGGATTGGGGGGGGTGTAACCTATCCACCGCTGCCCACTGGATGGGGGGGTGTAACCTATCCACCGCTGCGAACTGGATTGGGGGGGGGGTGTAACCTATCCACCGCAGCCCATGCACTGAATTGGGGGGGGTGTAACCTATCCACCGCTGCCCACTGGATGGGAGGGGGCGGTGTAACCTATCCACCGCTGCCCACGGGATGGGGGGCGGTGTAACCTATCCAACGCTGCCCACTGGATTGGGGGGTGTGTAACCTATCCACCACTGCCGACGGGATGGGTGGGAGAGTGTAACCTATCCACCGCTGCCCACGGGATGGGGGGGGGCGGTGTTACCTATCCACCGCTGCCCACTGGATGGGGTGCGGTGTAACCTATCCACTGCTGCCCAAAGGATGGGGGGGGGTGTAACCTATCCACCGCTGCCCACTGAATTGGGGGGTGTAACCTATCCACCGCTGCCCAGTGGATAGGGGGGGGCGGTGTAACCTATCCACCGCTGCCCACTGGATGGGAGGGGGCGGTGTAACCTATCCACCGCTGCCCACGGGATGGGGGGGGGGAGTTGTAACCTATCCACCGCTGCCTACATGATGGGGGGGCGGGTGTAACCTATCCACCGCTGCTCACTGGATTGGGGGGGGTGTAACCTATCCACTGCTGCCCACGGGATGGGGGGGGGGAGTTGTAACCTATCCACCGCTGCCCACTGGATGGAGGGACGCGGTGTAACCTATCCACCGTTGCCCACGGGTTGGGGGGGCGGTGTAACCTATCCACCGCTGCCCACGGGATGGGGGGGGCGGTGTAACTTATCCACCCCTGCCCACGGGATGGGGGGGGAGGTGTAACCTATCCACCGCTGCCCACTGGATGGGGGGGGGTGTAACCTATCCACCGCTGCCCACTAGATGAGGGGGGCGGTGTAACCTATCCACCGCTGCCCACTGGATGGGGGGGGGTGTAACCTACCCCCCGCTGCCCACTGATTTGGGGGGGGGGTGGCGTAACCTATCCACCGCAGCCCACGGGATGGGGGGGGTGTAACCTATCCACCGCTGCCCACGGGATGGGGGGGGGTGTAACCTATCCACCGCTGCCCACGGGATGGAGGGGCGGTGTGCAGGAGAAACATCAAGTGTGCCACTAACTCTCCACATATGTCAGTTGCTTAATTTAGAAACTGTATTGTGGTCGATCTCGAACCCATTGATGATGTGACGACTTATATTGAATTTTGTAACTAGCTCATCAAGATTATAACTTGCTTAGCTAAATGAATTGTGGGGTTCAGTCCCTGAGCCCATTATGTGCCTCTGTAACCCACTACCGCCCACAGCATGGGTATGGGGTGCATAATAAATGAACTAAACTTAACCTTTCAAATGTAGCAAGTGCATGAACAGTGATGGTTTATGTACTCGTGATTGAATGTACCATAGCGCAATAACGCCCAAATTTGACGTTAAATGTGGGTGGGAGGAGGAAAGAGTGGGCGGGGCCGCCCACGACGGAGGGCGGGGCCGCCCACGACGGAGGGCGGGGCCGCCCACGACGGAGGGCGGGAGGGAGGCAAGGAGCAGTTGCCAGATATGACTTATCATCGCCCTCTCTGCCTGACGACCATTTAACGTCAGATTCGTTTGTTGGCGTTCAAATGTAGCCAATATATAACACTGACGATTTATCTACAAAACTAACCCTTGCTGAATGTACCTTAGGCTGAATGTACCTAAAAACGGCCAAATTTCACGTGAGATGAGGTGAGAGAGGCTTGCTGCAATGGTGGTATTTGGCAACACAACCACCAACGATTGCTCGTCAATTTGCAAGCTTGCTAGTTGCTTAATTAGCGTCGCAACCCTTCATTTACCTCTAAACATCACCAACGTATATTTATTTACTTGATTTGGACAATGAATGAACCCTGCAACGGATATTTAAAAATAAACTAAGCATAAAATGGAATAGTATTTTATAAGATAACGCGATGTCATTAGTCGTCTTGAATAATTAAGATCTTGTAGTAAACTGTAAGTTTCATCACTTAATTCTCGAAAGTCGTTTTGGAGAGAATGACGTTATATATATTCTCTGTTCCTTGTTCTCTGTTCTGTTCTATTCTCTATACTCTCTTCTGTTCTCTGTTCCTTTCTCGGTTCTCTATTCTGTTCTGATCACTTTTCTGTTCTCCATTATGTTCTCTGTTCTATATTTTTCTGTTCTGTTATTTTCTGTTCCTTTCTCGGTTCTCTATTCTCTTCTGTTCTCAGTTCTCTTCTGTTCTTTTGTCTGTTCTGTTACGTTAGGAGAGGAGAATAACAGGATATAATGAGGATTGAAGCACGAGTTGGCGTTATTGCGTAAGACACTAGACATAGTTGCTAGTTTTCAATTATTATGATTATTCAAATAGATATGTATGTAGATTGATGAAGATTAAGCCACCCAAAAGGTGGCACGGGCATGAATAGCCCGTAAGTGGTGGCCTTTTTGAGCCATTACCAGTATCAATAGATGATACTGGAGATCTATGGAGGTGCGACTGCACCCTGCGTGATGGGAGATGTCTCCCGTTCGTTTCGAAGTTTGAAGACCATAGGACTGGTAAGTTGGGAAGAGAAGGATGGGGGAGAATGTAGGAAAACTTGAAAAAGATTAGGGTGTGAGGGAGAGGAGGGGGTTACAGGTAAGTGGCCCAACCACTTTGGGGTTGATTGTGATGAGAAGTGATGGATGAATGTAGAGGTGATATGGTGGTGGTGGTTAGTAAAAGGCTCTTTTTTTATATTTTTTATATATATATTTTTCTTCTTCTGATCAGCTGGCGGTGAGTAGCCATTAAACAGGTGATGGTTGATTAAGTAGCTACTCGCCGACTGTCTTGGAGAGCTGTGCTTGTTTTGTTATCAGTTGTTGGTGGTTGAGTGGAGTTTTTAAATCCTTAATCGGTGGGTTTCAGGTCGTAGGAGTTAGGTGTACAGTGGGGCTGGTGGCTGCCATTCATCCTCTTGTGGTAGGTTGCTTAAGATCCTGGGCCTGGGGTAGGCTCTGTCGTGGATGAATCTTCTTACCCTTTGTTGGAGGGACATCCTCCTCGACCTGTGGGGCTGGTCGAGCATAGCGTAATTCGTCGTGTTGAGGACAACAAAGGGGTCCTCACGATTTGGCATGTACATACTTATCATTTTATATAGCTGTTTGATTGAGAGGCGACTCAGGCGAACGTTCAGTGGGTCAATCCTCAGTCTGTTATGAAGGTCTTCTATGCGCACTCTGTCTAAGAGTGATACATTTGCCACAAATCAGAGTGCCCTGTTCTGGACCCGTTGCAGTTTCAGCATGTTCGATTTCTTTGCCAGAGTGAGTTGGTGTCCGGGTATTCTAGGGTTGGCCGAATGAGCATCTTGTAGAGGTGAAGTTTTACATGTTGCGGTGCCTGATGAAAGCGATATAGCTTGGCAAGTTGAGTCTTGGCAATTGCTGCCTTCCTTGTTGATATGTTCATTAGTTCAGGAGCCTTGCTAGGCTATATCCCAGGATCGTGGTAGAGTTCTGTACCCTTGTCAGCGTGCCTCCAATGTTGATAGCTCCCAGGGAGCTAGCCCAGCAGCCTATCGAGCAAAGTTGGATTTTGCTGGGGTTGGTCACGATTTTCCTCTCCCTGTCCCACGTTGCAGTGGCGGCTAGTTCCTCCTTGACCTTCCTTATCACCATGTCGTGTTTTGCATTTTGTCCTGCAGGCATCGACGTGACAACGTGAATGACATCGTCTGCGAATTGGGTGGTAATTGTGTCATTGTGGATGGGGCGTGGCAAATCATTCACATAAGAACATAAGAACAAAGGTAACTGCAGAAGGCCTATTGGCCCATACGAGGCAGCTCCTATTTATAACCACCCAATCCCACTCGTATATGTGTCCAACCCACGCTTGAAACAATCGAGGGATCCCACCTCCACCACGTTACGCGGTAATTGGTTCCACAAATCAACAACCCTGTTTCCGAACCAGTATTTACCCAAGTCTTTCCTAAATCTAAACTTATCCAATTTATACTCATTGTTTCGTGTTCTGTCTTGTGTTGATACTTTTAATACCCTATTAATATCCCCTTTGTTATGTCCATTCATCCACTTGTAAACTTCTATCATGTCACCCCTAACTCTTCGCCTTTCCAGTGAATGCAATTTAAGCTTTATTAATCTTTCTTCATATGAAAGATTTTTATTTGGGGAATTAACTTTGTCATCCTACGCTGGACACGTTCAAGTGAATTTATATCCATTCCATAGTACGGCGACCACAACTGAACTGCATAATCTAAATGGGGCCTAACCAGAGCAAGATATAGCTGAAGAACCACACCAGGTGTCTTGTTACTAACGCTTCGATTAATAAATCCCAGTGTCCTATTTGCCTTATTACGAACATTCATGCATTGATCCTTTTGTTTTAAATTCTTACTAATCATAACTCCTAGATCCCTTCGCAATCCGACTTCGCAATCTCAACACCATCTAGCTCGTATCTTGTAACTCTATCATCATTACCTAGCCTCAAAACTTTACATTTTTAGCATTAAACTGCATCTGCAGTCTTTTGACCTTTTAAAACCCTATTAGATCAACTTGAAGTGATACGAGTCGTCTTTCGTGTTAATTTCCCTACCGATTTTGTATATCTGCAAA
>WNGS01069069.1:120587-137800 GCA_020271785.1 Procambarus virginalis | reverse complement strand
CTGCCTGTTTTGTTCACCATAACGAACCACAAACTTGCTATTATGAGTCAAAAAAAACGAGGAGTGACCGCCGTGTACCAGCCAGCCACTCACGCCCTCCCTCAAGTCATCTGACCGCCCACATTCTCCTCCCACAATACTGTTTTTGCTTTTTATTCACTATATACAGACGCTATATATAAGTATCTACATTCGTGTTCACCATAACGAACCACTAAGTTTGTATTCTGAGTGGCAGTGGCAGTGGCAGGCAGTGGCAGCCCGCCACTGGCTGCCACTGCCACTGATAGACCTCACAGTCAGCTGATGGCTGCCGCCCTCAAGGCCACTCGCACTAATATTTCTCCTCCAACAATACTGCTGTGGTGTTATTACGCTATATACACACATTATATATAATATCTACCGGTTTATTCACCAAACTTGTACAAGTAAACTGGTTGGTGCCAAAGAGTGATCACCAGTAAAACAACACGATAATTCCTGGCAGACGACGCTCTCTCACCAAAATGGCGGCTCCCAACCTCCTACTCTTGTTGTTTATACGCTCTTATACAACGTTATATATAAGTATCTACATTTGTGTTCACCATAACGAACCGCTAAGCTGGTATGGTTATCTTGAGGTTATCTTGAGATGATTTCGGGGCTTTAGTGTCCCCGCGGCCGGTCCTCGACCAGGCCTCCACCCCCCGGAAGCAGCCCGTGACAGCTGACTAACACCCAGGTACCTATTTGCTGCTAGGTAACAGGGGCATAGGGTGAAAGAAACTATGCCCATTGTTTCTCGCCGGCGCTGGGATCGAACCCAGGACCACAGGATCACAAGTCCAGCGTGCTGTCCGCTCGGCCGACCGGGCTACCTATGGTGAGTGCAGTCAATAAAAGGTGGCCACACACAGTCAGATAACAACGCCACCACCCTCCCTCCCACAGCATTACTCCTCCCTCCATGGCGCACAGCGCTAAATATCATCACAATCCTCTCTATTATCAGACCCATGGTCAGTTTTATCACAGTCAGGGGTCTCCTGTAATAATATTATCGCTACATAATAGCATGAACAAGTATATTATGGCATATTTAGGCGATGCTGTGGTCACAAGCTGAACAGCAGTGCTGTGAGCTCATGCTGCGTGCGTCAGGCTTGGTAGCTTACTCGATACTGAGGCCCCTAACACCCGGGAGTTTGGCCCACGATTTTTTTAAAAAATGGCGTCTGTTTACAAGAGCCCTGATGAAGGTGTGGTGAACCCCGTGTATCCGCGGGCCGTTTAAATCTTGCGTAGTACTCCAACGCATCATATGATGCGATGCGCAATTTTCTGCAAGTCGGTCAACGCATCATATGATGCGATGCGCAATTGAAGGGTTAAACATCATGTTATTTTCTGATGCCCAGTTGAAAACTTTATTAATATCAGCTTGAAGTTTTTCAATGTCTTCAGCTGAGGTAATTTTCATACTGATTTTTGTGTCATCTGCAAAGGATGACACGAAGCTGTGACTTGTATTTTTGTCTATATCTGATATGAGAATAAGGAAAAGCAGAGGTGCAAGGACTGTACCCTGAGGTACAGAGCTTTTAACTGCACTTGGACTAGATTTTATATGGTTGACCGTTACTCACCGAGTCCTGTTTGACAGAAAACCGAGTATCCAGCGTCCTACTTTACCGGTTATTCCCATTGACTTCATTTTGTGTGCTATCACGCCATGGTCACATTTATCGAAAGCCTTTGCGAAGTCTGTGTATATCACATCAGCATTCTGTTTTTCTTCTAATGCCTCAGTGACTTGTGCTCAAGTAGCTGTGAGAGGCACGATCTTCCCGCTCGAAATCCATGTTGGCCTGGGTTGTGAAGGTCATTGGTCTCCATGAAATTGGTGACCTGACTCCTAATCACTCTCTCAAATACTTTTATGTTGTGCGATGTTAGTGCAACTGGTCTATAATTCTTTGCCAATGCTTTGCTCCCTCCCTTGTGTAGAGGGGCTATGTCTGCTACTTTAAGTGCATCTGGTATCTCCCCCGTGTCCAAGCTCTTCCTCCACACTATACTGAGTGCCTGTGCTACCAGCACTTTGCAATTCTTTATAAATATTGAATTCCATGAATCTGGACCTGGGGCCGAGTGCATGGGCATGTTTTCAATTTCTCTTTAAAAATATAGTGCGCTCGTGTTGATATCAGTTATATTTACAGGGGTTTGAATATCCCGCATAAAGAAATTATCTGGATCTTCCACTTTCAACATACAAAACGCAGGAGAGGGAAAGAGAGCAAAAGGCCATCAGTGAAATAGAGAGAAACCCGAAATATTTTTTCTCCTATGCAAAATCAAGATCAAAAACCACATCTAGTATCGGGCCCCTGCGAAAGGAAGATGGAACTTTCACCGATGACAACAAAGAAATGAGCGAGCTACTGAGGAAGCAATACGACTCTGTCTTCAGCGAGCCATTAAACGCACTAAAGATCGATAACCCAAATGAATTTTTCATGGATATGATACCAACATCAAATCATATATCAGACGTCACCCTATCCCCACTGGATTTTGAAGAAGCCATAAACAGTATGCCTATGCACTCCGCACCAGGCCCGGATTCTTGGAACTCCATATTCATCAAGAACTGTAAAAAACCACTATCGCAGGCCCTTCACATTCTGTGGAGACAAAGCCTAGATACTGGCGTTATTCCTGATATACTAAAAACAGCAGAGATAGCACCACTTCATAAAGGAGGAAATAAGGCAGAGGCAAAAAATTACAGACCGATAGCACTAACATCGCACATCATAAAAATTTTTGAGAGAGTGCTAAGAAGTAAGATCACAAAATACATGGAATCACAGCATCTCCATAACCCCGGACAACATGGTTTCAGAACAGGGCGCTCTTGCCTGTCGCAGTTGCTGGACCACTATGATATGGCATTAGATGCTATGGAAGACAAACAAAACGCTGATGTAATTTACACAGATTTTGCAAAAGCTTTTGATAAATGTGACCATGGTGTTATTGCCCATAAAATGCGCTCAAAAGGAATTACCGGAAAAGTAGGCAGATGGATCTACAATTTCCTGACCAACAGAACCCAATGTGTAATAGTCAACAAAATAAAATCCAACCCGTCAACCGTTAAGAGCTCAGTCCCCCAGGGTACTGTGCTTGCTCCAGTACTTTTTCTCATCCTTATATCGGACATAGACAAGAACACAACCTATAGCACTGTATCATCCTTTGCAGATGACACTAGGATCTTCATGAGAGTAGGCAACATAGAGGACACGGCGAACCTCCAGTCAGATGTAGATCAGGTCTTTCTATGGGCTACAGAAAATAATATGGTGTTTAACGAAGACAAGTTCCAGCTCATGCGCTATGGAAAAAATGAAAATATAAAAACTGAAACCACGTACAAAACTCAGGCAAATCATAACATAGAACGAAAAGGCAATGTAAAGGATCTGGGTGTACTCATGTCGGAAGACCTTACCTTTAAAGAACACAATAAAGTAGCCGTCACAACTGCAAGAAAAATGACAGGTTGGATAACAAGAACTTTTCACACTAGAGATGCTATACCGATGATGACACTTTTCAAAACGCTTGTGCTCTCTAGAGTGGAGTACTGCTGCACAATGACAGCCCCTTTCACTGCGGGTGAAATTGCTGACCTGGAGAGCGTGCAGAGATCCTTTACTGCTAGAATCCACTCGGTAAAACATCTAAACTATTGGGACCGACTAAAGAGCCTAAATCTGTATTCCCTTGAGCGCAGGCGGGAGAGATACATAATAATTTACACGTGGAAAATATTAGAGGGGCTGGTCCCAAACCTGCACACAGAAATAACATCACATGAGACCAGAAGACATGGCAGGATGTGCAGAATACCCCCGTTGAAAAGCAGAGGTGCAACTGGTACTCTGAGAGACAACTCTATCAACATCAGAGGCCCGAGACTGTTCAACACGCTTCCACTACACATAAGGGACATAACTGGCAAACCCCTCACAGTGTTCAAGAGAGAACTGGATAAGCATCTCCAAAGGATACCTGATCAACCAGGCTGTGACTCATACGTCAGGCTGCGAGCAGCCGCGTCCAACAGCCTGGTTGATCAGTCCAGCAACCAGGAGGCCTGGTCGATGACCGGGCCGCGGGGACGATAAGCCCCGGAAGCACCTCAAGGTCAAGGTAAGGTAAGGTTCATGTTGTTTATTGGAGTGCTAAACATGTCCTCATACTGCTTTTTTAGGATTTCACTAATTTCTTTGTCATCTTCCGTGTATGAACCTTCACTTGTACGAATAGGTCCAATACTGGCAGTGGTTTTTGCTTTTGATTTCGCATATGAGAAGAAATATTTTGGATTTTTCTTTATTTCCTGAATTGCTTTCTGTTCTAACTGCCTTTCTTCAGTTTCATATGAGTGTTTCAATTTCCACTCGATTTCTTCACTCTCCCTATTCAAGTTATTCCTTCTTTGACGGGAAAGTGCATGTGCACTTTGTGCACATGCACTCATGGGCACTCATGCCACTCATGCCCTAAGTGAGGGCACTAAGTGCATGCCACTTATGCCCTAAGTGCATGCCCTAAATGCCACTCATGCCCTAAGTGCATGCCCTAAGTGAGGGCACTCATGCCCTAAGTGCATGAAACTCGAATACTGAAGAATAACTTCCGGCTCGCGCACCACTTCGAAGAGTCACCACAAACAAGGCACAATGCTGAAACAACCACTGGAGCCAGAGCACACGACTTCTGCCTATACCATCAGCCTCAGAAATGGTGTGGATGGCCGGAGCGAGGGTCTAGGGCTCCCCCTTCTCCCTCTCGGGGAGGGGGGAGCAGCACAGACGGCGGCACGGCGACGTGTGACGTAATACTCGTTTGTTCGTTTCTGCTTGGGGAGTTCTATCCATTTGTTTGACTTTTTGTAGCAATTTTCACCAGAATAGGGGTTTGTTTTGGATGCTTACCTTTCTGGGTGCCTAACCCAGTCTATGACATACATAAAATGCTTCCAACCACATGAGGGTTTCTATAGGCCATTGCTCCTCATGAATCTGTGAGGGGGCCAGGTTCTGGCTCGTGGTCCCTGGTAGGCCCACAGAACTCCATACGCATGACTGATACCAAAGTCTGACATTAGCATATCAGCCTGGATAGCTCTGGGGAGCCGACGGGGCTGCCCCCAGAAAGAGAGGTTAATGAACAGTATATATATATATCAACTCAAAAGAACATTTCATTNTAAACCCTGACACGCAAGGGCAGTACTCACAGGGCGCCTAGGGAAGGGAACCCCTAGACTCATGCAGCCCCGGCACTGATGAAATACTCCTGGCCACCGCAAACCACAAAAACAGCAGAGAACGCCACACGAGGCAAACACGCTAAGGAATTTTGAGGCCAGAGAAGCGTGTATCCCGGTTGACACTAGCTTACGAACTGACGGCAGCCGGCGCGTGAGGTCCGGGGCCCCCCCTCCCCCTCCCGGGGAGGGGAGGGCTGCGCGGACAACCGGCGCGGCAGTAAAGTGATTGTTTGATTGTTTTCCTTGTGATTGTAGGGAGTTTTTCTACCTCTCTGTTCGGTTTGTTGTAGTTTTCTACCATGTGGGTTTGTTTTGTTACGCCTACCTTTCTGGGTGCCTAACCCCGGTCGATGGCAGATAAGGAAAACCCCCAAACCATATGGGGTTTCCAGGGCCATTGCTCCCTGAAACCTCTCTGAAGGGCCAGGTTCTGGCGCTGGTCCCTGGTAGGTCTGAACTCCATAGCTAGTGTCCCGGTCTAACATAACATACATTAGCCCGATAAGCTCCAGGGAGCCGTAGGGGCTCCCCACAGAAAAGCATGTTTTTTCCCGTCACCAACGTGACATCTATAAAGTATGTATATATAAACCCACTCGGATGCACATGGAACGTTGTGTGAAAATTTCAAGGCAATTGGTTCAAAACTTTCGGAGATTAGCGATTTTGAACAAACGAACATTTCCATTTTTATTTATATAATTGTGCAGCGAATAATTGTATTTTTAACATACTGGCACCGAAATGTTTGCATAGGATTAGTCAATTGCCCATTAGAAAGAAATCAAAGATTGCATAATACTGTATAAGTATTTTCTGTTAATTTAGAAACCACTTTAAAATCACTTTCAATGCATGACTAATGGGGAAGAAAAAACTAACATTGAATGTAAGGAAACACCATTTTATGGGAGAGACCCGGAGGATCCCGGAGCTATCCGGGTTGATATGAATGTATTAAACCCTGGCATCAATGTGCATGGAGTTCTAGGCCTACCGGACACCACGAGCCAGAACCTGGCCCCCCTCAGAAAGACACGAGGAGCAATAGCCTATAGAAACCCCTGAGTGGTTGAAAGCATTTTATATCTGCCATCAACCGGGTCAGGCATCCAGAGAGGTAAGTGCCCCGAAAACAAACCCCTATTCTGGTTAAAATATTGCTACTGAAAGCCGAACGAGTGGACAGAACTCCCCAAATAAAAATAAGCAACTGAGCATGACGTCACCTCGCCGCCGTCTGCACAACCCCTCCTCCCCAGGAGGGAGAAGGGGAAGCCCCAGACCCCCCCCCCCCCGGCTATCCACCTTACAGTTCTGACGCTGGATGTCAAAACACACGAAAAACTGGAAGGAGGGTTGTCGGGGAGCCTCCAGGTCTCACACAGAAAATGGTGTTTCATTTAATTCAAAGATGATATTTTGGAGGGAGCCCCGTCAGCTCCCGAGAGCTACTTACCCAAAAATAACACAAGAGAGACAAACCCGGGAGGCGATCATTAACACAGCAAACTGGCCGTGATGAGGTCCACTTCCGGCAGAGCCAACTGAACAAGTTGATGTCGACCGTCCATTCAGTGGGTCTATTGGGCAGGGAAATGAATCTAGACAGGCTGTCCGCCAAGACGTTGGACACCCCCAGAACGTGAACGACCAGGAGAGCCAAACCCTGAGAACTCGGCAAACAAGTCACATGAGGCGACCAGCCCCAAAGAGCCAAGGACCTCATCGAACCGCCACGGTTCAGACAATGAACCACAGTGGAGCAGTCCGAATGGAGCCGGATCGTCAATTCACAAACGACCCGAACCCACTGAAGAACGATGGGTTCAGGTAACACCACCCACACCACCGCCAACTCCCGCACCGTGCTGTCCGCCCAACGAAAGAACAGACCACACCGTTCCTAGCCGGCCTGGTGAGCACTGGGCACAAAGCCCCAGGCAAGAGATGACACATCCATGAACACATTTGAGCAAGGGCTCGGGTAGGCACCAAGACGCTGACTCCCCCAAAAAACTAAAAGAAAGCCGGTGACGCAGCAGCCGAGATTAGTCACCCGGAGGCCGAACACAGAAATCGTGAGAGAGGCAGAAGGGACGTCCCCGAAGGACCCAGAACAACCGAAGAAGCCAAACCCAACCCGGCAGGTAGACCATCACGGCAACTATTGCATATCTTGAGGTTACCTTGAGGTGATTCTGGGGCACAGCGACCCGCGATCCAATGTAAAGGATTAGCGATCCTTTACATTGCCTTTCCGTTCTATGTTATGATTTGACCAAGTTTTGTACGTGGTTTCCGTTTTTATATTTTCATTTTTTCCTTAGCGCATGAGCTGAAACTTATCTTCGTTAAACACCATGTTATTTTCTGTAGCCCACAGAAAGACCTGATTTACATCTGATTAGAGGTTTGCCGTGTCCTCTGTGTTGTCTACTCAAAAATCCTAGTGTCATTTGCAAAGGATGTTACAGTACTATAGGTTATGTCCTTGTCTATGTCCGATATGAGGATGAGAAAAAGTACTGGAGCAAGCACAGTACCCTGGGGGACTGAGCTCTTTACGGTTGTTGGTCCGGATTTTATTTTGTTGACTATTACTCATTGGATTCTATTAGTCAGGAAATTGTAGATCCATCTGCCTATTTTTCCGGTAATTCCTTTTGAACGCATTTTATGTGCAATAACACCATGGTCACATTTGTGAAAGGCTTTTGCGAAATCAGTGTAAATTACATCAGCGTTTTGTTTGTCTTCCATGTCATAGTACCTACCTAATTGTGCTTGCGGGGGTCGAGCTTTGGCTCTTTGGTCCCGTCTCTCAACTGTCAATCAACTGGTGTACAGGTTCCGGAGCCTACTGGGCTCTATCATATCTACGTTTGAAACTGTGTATGGAGTCAGCCTCCACCACATTACTCCCTAATGCATTCCATTTATTAACTACTCTGACACTGAAAAAATTCTTTCTAACATCTCTGTGGCTCATCTGGGTACTAAGTTTCCACCTGTGTCCCCTTGTTCATGTTCCACCCATGGTGAAGAGTTTGTCTTTGTCCACCCTGTCAATTTCCCTGAGAATTTTGTAGGTGGTTATCATGTCTTCCCTTACTCTTCTGTTTTCCAGGCATGTGAGGTTCAGCTCCTTTAGCCTTTCCTCATAGCTCATTCCTCTCAGTTCTGGGACGAGCCTGGTGGCATACTGCTGAATCTTCTCTAGTTTTGTCTTGTGTTTAACTAGGTATGTACTCCAGGCTGGAGCTGCATACTCCAGGATTGGTCTTACATAAGTGTCATACAGGGTTCTGAAAGATTCCTTACACAAGTTTCTAAAGGCAGTTCTTATGTTGGCCAGTCTAGCATATACTGCTGATGATATTCTTTTGATGTGGGCCTATGGGGACAGGTTCGGTGTGATATCAACCCCCAAATCTTTCTATTTGACTCTTGCAGGATTTCACCTCCCAGATGATACCTTGTGTTCAGCCTCCTGCTCCCTTCGCCTAATTTCATCACTTTACACTTTCCTGAGTTGAACTTTAGCAGCCATTTTCTAGACCATTCCTCCAGTTTATTCAGGTCATCCTTTAGTCTGTCTCTATCTTCATACCTGGTTGATACCTGGTTGATACCTGGTTGATGGGGTTCTGGGAGTTCTTCTACTCCCCAAGTCCGGCCCGAGGCCAGGCTCGACTTGTGAGAGCTTGGTCCACCAGGCTGTTGCTTGGAGCGGCTCGCAGACCCACATGCCCACCACAGCCTGGCTGGTCCGGAACTTCTCTTAGAAAACAGTCCAGTTTTCTCTTGAAGATGTCCACGGTTGTTCCGGCAATATTTCTTATAGTCGCTGGGAGGATGTTGAGCAACCGCGGACCTCTGATGTTTATACAGTGCTTTCTGATTGTGCCTATGGCACCTCTGCCCTTCACTGGATCAATCTTGCATTTTCTTCCATATCGTTCACTCCAGTACGTTGTTATTTTACTGTGCAGATTTGGGACCTAGCCCTCCAGTATTTTCCATGTGTATATTATTTGATATCTCTCTCGTCGCCTTTCTAGAGAGTACATTTGGAGAGCTTTGAGACGATCCCAATAATTTAGGTGCTTTATCTCGTCTATGCGTGCCGTATATGTTCTCTGTATTCCCTCAATTTCAGCAATCTCTCCTGCTCTGAAGGGGGAAGAGTACTCGAGACAGGACAACACAAGTGACTTGAAGAGTACAACCATTGTGATGGGATCTCTGAATTTGAAAGTTCTCGTAATCCATCTGATCATTTTTCTGGCTGACGCAATATTTGCTTGGTTATGCTCCATAAACGTTAGATCGTCTGACATCATTATTCCCAAATCCTTGACTTGCTGTTTTTCTACTATGGGAAGATTCGATTGTGTTTTGTACCCTGTCTTATGTTTCAGATCCTCATTTTTGCCGTACCTGAGTACCTGAAATTTATCACTGTTAAACATCATGTTATTTTCTGCTGCCCAATCGAAAACTTTGTTGACATCTGCTTGTAGTTTTTCAATGTCTTCAGCAGAGGTAATTTTCATGCTGATTTTTGTGTCATCTGCAAAGGACGACACGAAGCTGTGACGTGTATTTTTGTCTATATCAGATATGAGAATAAGGAACAGTAGCGGTGCAAGGACTGAACCTTGAGGTACAGAGCTTTTAACATCGCTTGGACTCGATTGTATCTGATTAACAGTTACTCTTTGTGTTCTGTTCGACAGGAAATTGAGTATCCAGCGTCCTACTTTTCCAGTTATTCCCATTGACCTCATTTTGTGAGCTATCACCCCATGGTCACATTTGTCGAACGCTTTTGCAAAGTCTGTGTATACAACATCTGCATTTTGCTTTTCTTCTAGGGCTTCTGTGATTTTGTCATAGTGGTTGAGTAACTGTGACAGACAGGATCTTCCCGCTCTAAATCCATGTTGTCCTGGGTTGTGCAATTCATTGTTTTCCATAAAACTAGAAATTTGATTCCTAATCACTCTTTCAAACACTTTTATTATGTGTGATGTTAGTGCAACTGGCCTATAATTTTTTGCCAAGGCTTTACTCCCCCCTTGTGCAACGGAGCTATATCTGCAGATTATGATATATCTGCTATATCATCCGTCTTGATTCTTCTCATAATTTTTGCATCATCAGCAAACATTGAGAGGAATCAGTCTATACCCTCCGGAAGATCGTTTACATATATTAGAAACAGGACGAGTCCAAGTACTGAGCCCTGTGGGACTCCGCTGGTGACATCTCGCCACTCTGATGTCTCCCCCCACACCGTTACTCGCTGTTTCCTGTTGCTTAAGTACTCCCTTATCCACTGGAGCACCTTCCCTTTTACTCCTGCCTGTTGCTCCAACTTTTTTAAAAGCCTTTTATGTGGTACTGTGTCAAAGGCTTTTTGACAGTCCAGGAAAATGCAGTTGGCCCACCCTTCTCTTTCCTGCCTAATTTTTGTTGCCTAGTCATAAAATTCTATTAAACCTGTGAGGCACGATTTACTATCCCTGAACCCATGTTGGTGGTGCGTTACAAAGTTATTTCCCTCCAGATACTCTACGAGCCTTTTCCTCACGATCTTCTCCATCACCTTGCATGGTATACAAGTTAAGGAAACTGGCCTGTAGTTCAGTGCCTCTTGCCTGTCACCCTTCTTGTATATTGGGACCACGTTAGCTGTCTTCCAACTTTCTGGTAAGTCTCCTATTTCCAGTGACCTGTTATACACCATAGAGAGTGGCACACTTAGTGCTTCTGCACCTTCCTTTAGTATCCATGATGAGATTCTGTCAGGCCCAACAGCCTTTGTCACATTCAGCTCCAGCAGACACCTTTTGACCTCATCACTGGTGAGGTCAAATTCCTCCAAGGTTGCTTGGTTTGCTGCCTCCTCACTTAGTGCAGGGGCTTCTCCTTGTTAGTGGAGTGGTCCAGCAACTGTGATAGGCAAGAGCGCCCTGTTCTGAAACCATGTTGTCCGGGGTTATGGAGATGCTGTGATTCCATGTGTTTTGTGATCTCATTTCTCAGCACTCTCTCAAAGACTTTTATGATGTGCAATGTTAGTGCTATCGGTCTGTAATTTCTTGCCTCTGCCTTATTTCCTCCTTTATGGAGCGGTGCTATCTCTGCTCTTTTTAATATGTCAGGGATAATGCCAGTATCTAGGCTTTGTCTCCAAAGAATGTGAAGGGCTTGCGATAGCATTTTTTTTTACAGTTCTTGATGAATATAGAGTTCCAAGAGTCAGGGCCTGGTGCAGAGTGCATAGGCATACTGTCTATGGCTTCTTCAAAATCCAGTGGGAATAGGGTGACATCTGATATATGATTTGATGTTGGTATCATATCCATGAAAAATTCATTTGGGTTATCAATCTTCAGTGTGTTCAGTGGCCCGCTGAAAACAGTCGTACTGATTCCTCAGTATTTCGCTCATTTCGTTGTTGTCATCAGTGAAAGTTCCACCTCCCTTTCGCAGGGGCCCGATACTAGATGTGGATTTTGATCTTGATTTTGCATAGGAGAAAAAATATTTCAGATTTCTCTCTATTTCACTGATGGCCTTTTGCTCTCTTTGCCTCTCCTGGGTTTTGTATGATTCTTGTAGCTTTAGTTCAATTGTTTCTATTTCTCTACCTAGCCTTCTTTGCCATTCTTGAGATAGGGTGCGACTCAAGTTGTTACACGATTTGTTTTCTTCGCCTATAGAGGGAACAATGTTCCCTTTCCAATCTACATCTCTTCCTCTTTTTTTCTTAGGGGTATATGGTTTGAACATATTTCTAGTGCTACTGAGCTTATTTTTTCCAGGCACTGGCTCAGGTTTGCATTTTCTAGCTGTTCTTTCCAGCTTATATCTGTGAAGTCTTGGTTTATTTGTCCCCATTTATCTGTTTATTATTGAAGTTGAATTTGCTGAAATCTCCTCCATCGGGAATGGTTTTGAAGGTTTATTCCCCATGCTAGTCAGAACTTCAATTAAGTTGTGATCTGAGTAACAGGTATTTGTAATCATTATGTTCCGGATCAATTCATCATTATTAGTGAAAATGAGGTCCAGCGTGTTCTCCTTCCTAGTTGGTTCTACTATTTGCTGGTTTAAGGCAAACCTGTCACAGATCCGTAGCAAGTCATTTGCATGTGACTGTTCATTTAGGTTACTTCCTGGAATTCTCTCTGATACAACCGTATCATCTATGGTCTTCCATTTCAGGTGCCGTAGGTTGAAGTCCCCAAGCTGGATGATGTTTGAGGCTGGATTTGTGAGGTTTTCCAAGCAGTGTTCTATTTTCATTAGTTGGTCTTTAAACTGCTGATGATTTACCTCCGGTGACTTATATACAAGGACAATAAGTACATTTAAGGTCTCTATTTTGATTATTAGCACTTCCACCATAACATATGTGGTGTTTAGGAGCTCAGTACAGATGAGTGTGACTTTGATGTAGAGGCTGACCCCACCCTGTAGCCGGTGTTTCCGGTCACATCTGAAAAGATTGTACTCTGAAACCCTTATTTCACCATCATGGTAGTCCTTGGTGTGAGTTTCCCTTAGGGCTGCAAACACTGCATTTGCCTCATGTAAGAGGCCATCTATAAAGTGTACTTTGTTACATTTGCATGTTTTTATACCCTGAATGTTGGCAAATAAAAATGATGTTATGTTTGTGGAAGTACTGGATGCTTTACTTGGTGTTAATATCTGAGGCTCTAGTAAGGAGGCCACTGTGTTTGTGTCCTCTCTAGCATTTGACCGAGTTGGTGGTAGAGCCTGGACATTTTTAGCCATTCTTCTCCTCCTCCTCTTGCTAAAAAATCATCCTGGTAAATAGTGTTGTGGCTGCTTTCATCGAGATGGTTTGTCTGTCTTATTCGCTTGGTACCTTTCATATGAAAAGCTGGACATTGTGTGTTGAAACATTCATTCTTATTTAAAGAGTTCTTGTACAGTTCTGGGTGAAAGAGATCACAGCTTTTGGTACATTTACCTGTACTAAGAAGGGTCCTGCACTTTCTGGGATGATCATATTTACATAGTCCATTTGTTCTCCCCGATATCCCATGCTTACAGATACCCCATTTATAATATCGGCAGATTTTGGGTCCTTGTTTTGTTCGTCTCAAAATCCCTGGCGCCGACACCGCGCCCGACACCAACATCGCATCCGGCGCCAGCATAGCATCCGGCACCCACGCCAACATCACATCCCACCGAAAAGTCACAAAGTTCAGGCTCCTGCACAAACCGTCAAGTAACTGCCGCATGACCCAGGAGTCCCCAGAAACAGGTGAAGACAGGACTTTGGAGACTCCGGAGGGATTTATTCATTTGATGCATTACGCTATTGTGATTTCTGTGTGTAATGAAGTAACGGCGAAGAGGTAGAACAGCCTATTGACATAGCTCGGGTACATGGGGGAATTGCATAAAACCCTGGTTTGTGTCTCAGAGAGACTGCAGGAACCATTAGTAAATCAGGATGATTTCGCGGGTTGCAATTCTTTTACCATGTCGTAGCTCAATCGATTAAGTCAGTGTCTGGGATTCTCTCGGACGTAGGTTCGAACCCTCGTCACGGCCCTTGTGGATTTGTTCATTCGAGACAAGAGTACTTAGTACACAGCGGGGGCAATTACCAAGGTAGACCCCATTCAGACAAACAAAAAAGAAAATGAAAACCCTGCAAAAGGACAGCGTACCTAGGCGGAACAGAGCCGGCCGCTATGATTGGCGAAAACAAGCTGCGCAGGTACTGCGCCCCTTACCAGTGAAAACTGCCCCCTACCCCAAGGCAAACAAGAAGACAGAACACCAGAGCACACAAAGGGCGGCCAAAAACCAAGCAGTAAACAGCCTAGCAGAGGCAGAACCCAAGGAACTTGTGGAAGGTGGCCCCAAGCCCCAAGGGCAGTATTTACTGAGCACCTAGGGAAGGGATCCCTACCTGGTTGACTTGATTGATGGGGTTCTGGGAGTTCTTCTACTCCCCAAGCCCGGCCCGAGGCCAGGCTTGACTTGTGAGAGTTTGGTCCACTAGGCTGTTGCTTGGAGCGACCCGCAGGCCCACATACCCACCACAACCCGGTTGGTCTGGCACTCCTTGGAGGAATAAATTTAGTTTCCTCTTGAATAAATCTAGTTTCCTCTTGAAGATGTCCACGGTTGTTCCGGCAATATTTCTTATGCTTGTGGGAGGATGTTGAACAACCGCAGACCTCTGATGTTTATACAGTGTTCTCTGACTGTGCCTATGGCACCGCTGCTCTTCACTGGTTCTATTCTGCATTTTCTTCCATATCGTTCACTCCAGTACGTTGTTATTTTACTCTGTAGATTTGGTACTTGGCCCTCCAGTATCTTCCAGGTGTATATTATTTGATATCTCTCTTGTCTTCTTTCTAGTGAGTACATTTGGAGAGCTTTGAGACGATCCCAATAATTTAGGTGCTTTATTGCGTCTATGCGTGCCGTATATGTTCTCTGTATTCCCTCTATTTCAGCAATCTCTCCTGCTCTGAAGGGGGAAGTGAGTACTGAGCAGTCCTCAAGACGGGACAACACAAGCGACTTGAAGAATACAACCATTGTGATGGGATTCCTGGATTTGAAAGTTCTCGTAATCCATCCTATCATTTTTCTGGCTGTCGCAATATTTGCTTGGTTATGCTCCTTAACCCTTAAAGTGCGCATCACGTCATATGACGTGTTGAAGCACTACGCAAGATTTAAACGGCCCGCGGATACACGGGGTTCACCACACCTTCATCAGGGCTCTTGTAAACAGACGCCATTTTTAAAAAAAATCGTGGGCCAAACTCCCGGGTGTTAGGGGCCTCAGTATCGCGTAAGCTACCAAGCCTGACGCATGCAGCATGAGCTCACAGCACTGCTGTTCAGCTTGTGACCACAGCATCGCCTAAAAATGCCAAAATATACTTGTTCATGCGATTATGTAGCGATGATATTATTACAGAGGACCCCTGACTGTGATAAAAATGACCAGGGTTCTGATAATAGCAGGATTGCGATGATATTTAGCGCTGTGCGCCATGGAGGGAGGAGTAATGCTGTGGGAGGGAGGGTGGTGGCGATGTTTTCTGACTGTGTGTGGCCACCTTTTATTGACTGCACTCAGCATACCAGCTTAGTGGTTCGCTATAGTGAACACAAATGTAGATACTTATATATAACGTGTGTATAGAGGGTATAAACAGCAAGAGAAGGTTTGGAGCCGCCATTTTGGTGAGGGCGGTGGCGTCGTCTGCACGACGCCACCGTGCAGACGACGGTGTTGTTTACTGGTTACCACGATGGTCTTTGGGCACCATACCAGTTTATTTGTACAAGTATGGTGAATAAAACAGGTAGATATTTATTTATAATGTGTGTATATAGCGTAATAACATCACACAGTATTGTTGGAGGAGAAATATTAGTGTGTCTGGCCTTGAGGGAGGCAGCCATCAGCTGACTGTGTTAGGTCCTATGTCTTTGTGCATTTACTCACCATACAAGCTTAGATGTACAGTTATGGTGAACAAAACATGTAGATACTTATATATAATGTCTGTATATAGTGAATTATAGCAAAAACAGTATTGTGGGAGGAGAATGTGGGCGAGTCAGATGACTGGAGGGAGGGCGGGAGTGGCTGGCTGGTACACGGCGGTCACTCCTCGTTACTTTTTGACTCATAATAGCTACTTAGTGGTTCGTTATAGTGAACAAAACATGCAGATACTTATATATAACCTGTGCTTATAGTGTAATAACCGACAAAGTATTTGTTCACTGATTGATGAACATAACTGAATCAACAATATGCACACCATATTTTTGAGTACAGCAATGATTCACTCATTTTATTATATAAATATATCAAACTACACACTATTGAATAATATTACAGCAAAAAAACTATGAAAAATCAATCAGAGACATTGAAATAATTAGGTAATTATCTCTTTGTGGCAACTCTGGCCTGACAGCTGGCGAGCAACAGACCGCCTGGGACGCATGCTGAGTCAGCGCCTATAATTTGCCAGACTTCCCCGCCCTATAGCGGGCAATATATGGCACTTACGATTTTTTTATTATTTTTCCTGTGATCAGTGAACACAAATTAACAGGTTAGGAAGAAAAAATAATTTTTTTTTTTCAAAATGACATGCGCCTGTGCGGATAGCAGGATATTAGACCCCGAGCATGTTAAGGGTTAAACGTTAGGTCGTCAGACATTATTATTCCCAAATCCTTTACATGCTGTTTTCCTACTATGGGTACATTTGATTGTGTTTTGTACTCTATATTATGTTTAAAGTCCTCATTTTTACCGTACCTGGGTACCTGGAATTTATCACTGTTAACCCTTAAATGGCGCATAGCTATATACCATTTGACATCCAAAGGCGCATACAAAAAAAAAAAAAAAAAATTATTTTTTCTTCCTAACCTGTTAATTTGTGTTCACTGATCACGGGAAAATTAATAAAAAAATCGTAAGTTGAATATATTGGCCGCTATAGGACAGGGAAGTCTGGCACAAAACAGGCGCTCACTCAGCATGCGTCCCAGGCGGTCTGTTGATCGCAGCTGTCAGGCCGGAGTTGCCACAAAGAGATAATTGCCTAATTATTTCAATGTCTGATTGATTTTTCGTAGTTTTTTGCTGTAATATTATTCAATAGTGTGTAGTGTGATATATTTATATAATGAAATGGGTGAATCATCGCTGTACTCAAAAATATGGTGTGCTTATTGTTGATTCAATTATGTTCATCAAACAGTGAACAAATACTTTGTCGGTTGTTACACTATATACACAGGTTATATATAAGTATCTGCATGTTTT